>VZSE01007923.1:1420779-1483810 GCA_013398275.1 Promerops cafer
TTTTTTTTTTTTTTTTTTTTTTGCAACAGGGTTCTTCACCACTGAGTTCCTAATATAACCTTCTGTTAACACCCAAATTACAGTTTTTCATGTTGGACTTCATGCAGGGATATCAAATATTTCAGATCCTGCTTGGTTTTTATGCAATTAGCAGCACATTTAGAGACTTACCTGGTAGCTGCTCAGGAGCACCAAGCTGGTGATCTTGCTGATATCCTAATTTCAGGGAATGGCCAACCATCAGCGCCAACACACCCCAGCGTTGGCTCAGCTGCCAGTGTGTTACACTGGTTCAACAAAGACCCTCAAATGCCTACAGCAGAAAGGAGATGACTTTCCCCAACTTTTTGGTAAGATAAAATTACCAAGATTTCTGAAAGCAGAAGTGAAGTCAGGGCAGTGCTGAGAATACTGGTGAGTAATAAATGGGATGATCTAACAAACAAGGTCTGAATAAGAATGTTTAATATGTTAAAAGCAAAAACACAGCAGAAGAGACTGAAGTTCTTCAGCCATTTTCATGTAAGAAACCCACATGGACCTTAAGAACCAGGGCTGAGTGCTTATATGGTATAAATCAGTACAATGTTATTCAATTTTGTATTTCCAGAAGGAAGGAAAGAAGGAAGGAAGATACATTAGGTGTGAAAATTATTTTCCATTTTTAAAAGCAGCCCTGTGTTTTTGAGAATTTATCCTTAAGTTAGGATCCCCTTTTTCATGGCATGACTTGGATTTTTAATCAAGAGCAGGCACTGAGAAGTGAGTCAGGAGCATCTCCCCCAATTTCTGTTTCCCTCCTTGTCCTATCTGAGCTGAAAATATAGAGCTGAAATAGAGCTGGATGAGGCTGAAAGTGGCTTAAGGTGCAATTTGTAAGCCATAAATAACCTGTCTGTATTCAGTGGCTGATTCAAAGAGGGGAATAAACTTGAAATTACATACAGTTAAAGGAACTTTTACCCCAGATAATGAGAAATCCAGTTTTTATTTGGCAGTGGTTTGGGATAAATTGCAAGGTCAGCAGTGTTTCTTTGTCTGATCTTCTTTTAATGAGGCAAGATCCATAAACTTGAACTGTTAAAATCACAGATCACCTTTGCTTTTCATCCTTCATTTGTGCCTTAGAATTGGTATCAGAATTATGTAGAGAAAAAGTAATATTTGCACAAACAAATTATATGTACTTATGAAACCAACAGTAGAAGTGTCTATTAAAGGAATTAAGGAAAAAAAAATCAGTTCAAGATTGAAGCCTGAACACAGTGGAAGGTTCTGACCATAGTTCCAGCAATAATAGGAACATGTTGATGTCTGTCAAGAAGCCAAACTGGGGTGAATGAAGAGGTCCCCCACTAGATACCCAATGGTAGCCCACACCAGCCTGGGTACCGCAGGCAGCATTTTGCCAGCCTTGCACAGGATCTCAGGGACCTTGTCTAGCAGATATCAGTAGAAATTTTCTATTTGGAGTCAATTACTTTCTAACAGAAATCATTATGCTGGACTCATGAACGTCCAGCCCAACAGGGAGTCAGAGCTTAGATTCCTCGGGCTACAGGTCAGATGAATTTGCCACCTACCTGAGGTTTAAAATTATGTTACTTCAAGGTCAGGTGGAGACATCTGTCTGAACCTGCCTCTGCTATTTGATTGTATTTATTAATAGCAACAATGCTTTTTCTGGATCCCTTCTGATTCTTGCATTCAGTACACAGCTGACACAGATCACACTTTGTGCACTACTGAGAGGAGAGTTGTAAATGTGTGGTTTTTCTTTGTGCTTACTTTTATGCTATCTCAGTCACGCTTGTTCTGGTGTTTACCATGTTTTACTGCACTGGTAACGAGTCAGTCTGAGAAAGTGGTTACCTTTTTCACAGGATCACAGATAAACAGAATGGTTTGGGTTGAAGGGACCTTAAAGAGTGTCTTGTTCCAACATCCTCCCATGAGCAAGGACATTTTCCACTAGACCACATTGCTCAGGACCCCATCCAACCTGGAGCATGTACATGGGGATAATAAAATTTTTCCTCCTTCAAAAGAGCTCAGCTTGGCCCAAAACATGGGGACAGTCTGGACTAACTGAGAATGAAAGCCCTTGGTTGGTCAGAATTTTTGTGCTACTGGATTTTTCTCCTTCTCCATGCCTGTAAATTGTGTACTTTCAACAAATTAAGAAATGGAGTCTGGGCTGGGCTCTGAGGAAGTACAGCTCTGCCTAACCCAAGGAGAGTCCTGTTTGCAAAGGTATCTTCCTCGCTGCAACTTTCTCTAGTGACTTCCAAACAACAGTACTTCAACTATTTTTACTGTTGAGACTGGCTTATTACAGGTCAGAGATACCAATGTTGGAAACATCCAGCAATGGAGAAGCAATATTTTCTACCAAAGATAGTGCAGTAAATTAAAAAGACACCTATCATTTAGAATAGCACCAACACGGGCATTTTTCCCCTCTGAAAATTTTCCTTCTCTGCTGTTCCTCCTGCTCAGTGCCTGCAGTGTCTCAGTGCAGAGTCCACAAAAGCACAGGTGATCTCACTCCTCTCAGCAGAATTATTTTTAGTCAGGAGAATCATTTGCAGAAGCAAACTCTGAGCAATGCTTACAAGAAAATCCAGTCATAATTGAAAGGGTGCATGAAACTAAAACTTAAAACAGTAAGTACCACGGGGGAAAAAAAAAAGAAATCTAGTTGTGTTTATGCAATTTATATCTAACTAAAGTTCTACACATTTTTATTTGTATGTCTCCAAGCAGGTAATAATTAAGTCAGATGCAGATGCCTATAATACAAACCATTTTTGCTTGCTATTGTTTGTGCTGTATGCTCAGGAGCTTTAGTTATGTTTTGAACAACCAGTGAGTTAAAACTGCAAATACCTACAGATCTGAGCCTGCCTTGAGCAGCCTTTTTGGTTCTGATTCCTGACCTACTTTAGAGGGTTTATTTATTTTTTTTGCTGAAGGTAGCACCCAGCTTTTCAAAACAAGATGCTGAGCTAGAGGAATATTTCTAAACAATAACTTAGTTTGAGAGCAGTCAGTAACTGTAGGCTGTGCAAGCTCTGGGAATGAAGGATTATATCAAACCAAAGACCATCAATTTTGTTTCTCTAGGTAAATACACAGTGACTTCAACTGGATTGTAGGCAGTAGAGGAGGAAGAGATGGATGAAGAGAGGGGTAGGGTCTAAAGTTTATAGGTATTTTATATAGCAGAAGATAAATTTATTCTTTGAGTGTACCATAATAAAAAAGGAAATTTTTATGTGTGCTGCAATGTTGCTGTGGTTGTATGTCCAGAGAAATCACATTATGTGACATTACGTAGAGCAGCTCCCCATGAGTGACTTCCACGTTCACTGAACAGTCTTCCATCACCTGTCATCTTAAAGCAAGGTGTGCATGACTCAGAAGTCAAAATCAATAGAAATAAGGAAAATGTAAGTCCTTTAGGCCCACTCACTGCTAATTTCAATGGCAATCTGAGTGCTACAGTGACAGGATTCCAGAGAGACTTTCTGCAACAGTGGTGTAAAATAAAGTGCTACTATAGTTAATCTATAGTGTTCTGAAGAATGGGGCTTTGCATACAATGCATTGATATGAAGATGTGTTATTTAATTTAATATTTATCAGATTATATAGGAAAAATAGACCATCTCCAGCAAAAGTAAAATGCCTGTGGTTCTATAAAGGGGAAAAAAATCTAACAGATTTCCAAATAAAAATTCAAACAGGCTTTAACTTTTACAGCTTTGAGTGCCAATAGGTAGATTAAAAGTTAGCTTGAAAAAATGCCTGAGGGAGCAAACAGTTGCTTAATGAGGATACATGGAATGAAATTAAAATGCAGCCTTAATAAAGATAAATTCAAAATGTAATGTTAGCAAAGTCATATTATTTAAATCACATTCCCATCTATAAAGTGACTACATTTGGTCTATCTGGAAAAACAGAATGAAGAAAACATACACAAACCCTCTAATGATCTCCCAAATCTCAAAGGTTGACTTCAAAATTATGGAATAAGATTTAGCCCACAGAGAATATGAATGGTTACATACAGTGCAGAAAACCTCATTTCAGCTTGGGGAATCTTCAAAGCTGTCTTCCCAAAAGGGCTGGATGTGCATGTTTTGGCTAGTGAGAAACAGATTAGTTTTGCTAAATATTAATAAGCCTTTTCTATATGCCTTAATACTTGTTATATTCTCATGCTGTTTTCCTCAGCAGTAAGAGTGTCTTATTGATCTGACACAGGTATTTCACTGCACACGGTGACACCGAACACACAGATGTTAAAAATAAGACCTGCCAGAGCTAAGCTGACAGACATTTACTTCAGCAGCTGCAGGTACTTCATCAGGCACAGCTCTAATTCAGCTCAGCCTATGACCCCATCGTTTACAATACTGTTTTGGGGTGCACTGGTATATTATCCATGAGCTTCTCCCATCTGTGTCATAGAATCACAGAACATCCTGAGTTGGAAGGGACCCACCAGGATCATAAAGTCCAACTCCTGGCCCTGCCCAGACACCCCAACAATCCCACCCTGTGCATTCCTGAGAGCGGTGTCCAAACATTCCTTGATCTCTTTCCCTGGGGACCCTGTTCAGTGCCCCAAAACCCTCTGGGGGAGGAACCTTTCCCTGGTATCCAACCTAAACCACCCCTGAATCAGCTTCATGGTGTCCCCCTTAGTCCTGTCACTGGTCACCAGAGAGGAGAGATGGGTGCTTGCCCTTCTGCTGCTCCTCACAAGGAAGCTGCAGTCTCCTCTGAGACTGTGTAAGGTGGGAGTTCAGTGCAGGGTATCACACTCAGTCCTAATAAAAACACAGTGGGTACAAGCCTGCCCCACCCCGACAAACACCCCATTACATGATGCAGCAAAATGTGCTCGGTGTACATGGAAAGTGGAAATGTTAAAAGGAAATCTTCACCCTGCATTCGAAGTGACATTTCTTATTTATGGAGCTGGTTGTAAGATCGAGACAAACCACTGAGAACAACTGGCTGTGTGGTGAAACACTTCTCACAGCGCCGAGGCAGCCATTAGTACAGCAGCGTGCACCGCTCCGAGTCTGATTAGAATTCTGGTGAACAGGCTCCGACAATTATGATTTGATTTTAATTAGTTTAGATATTAACAGAATAGGCCCCAGCAGTCTTTAAATGTCACTGAGTTTCCCAGAAGGCCAAGGGTGTCTCAGCCATCTTTCTTGCTTTGTCCAAAGGGCCTCCGGGAAACCAAGAAAAAGCCAAGAAATATCAAAGCCTCGAGTACACTGTGGTCACCCACACTAATCAGCATTGGGTCTGTCAAGCGTCTCTGTGACTCACATTACCAAACCTTTTAAAAGAAGCACATTTTAATAATTTCCTGAAATTACCCACTAAGGGCATATGTAACATTTAGCACATTATTATATACACTGCACTGAGGTTCATCAATCAGTCAAAACAGAGTGTAATGTGCATGCTTAAGCTACATCACAGAAGAGGCTGTTGTTGTTGGGATCTTTACAAAACACTTTGGTGCCAGTCTACTGGGGTGTCAATTAATTAGGAAGAAGGTGACCGGTGACATTGCGCACTGGGAAAATATTGCCAGGTTGAGTCCGAGTGTAAAGCAGCTTTTTTTTCTTAGCTGAAACAGTTGATTTCCTTTTGTGAAGCTCAGAGACTGAAGGGTCCTTGAGGAATCTGAAGGCCCTGACTGTTGTTCAAGTCAGTCCTTTAGCTTTAAGAAGAGAAAGACTGTAGAGCTAAAAAAGTTAGAGCATAACTTTGTAGAGGGAATTTAGTAGACAAAATACTGTGCCAAATATTATTTTTTTCAGGATGCAATTAAAATAAGTTTCTAGACTTTAAAATGGCCCCAGTAGATTATCGATCAGAAGGTTCAAGAAAACTAAGTGAAACTCAGCTCCAAACTTAACTGTCTGAGAGTGCACTGAGGGTCAAAACTCTCCTTATTATGGGATGTCCAACCCCTGGAAGTGTTCAAGGCTCTGAGCAACCTGATCTAGTAGGTGGCATCACTGCTCATGACAGGAAGATTGGAATTAGGTGATCTTTAAGGTCCCTTCCAACCCAAGATTTTCTATGATTATATGATTCTATTAGTATTACAATCTATTAGTAGATTCTGGCTCATATCAGTTGTCCAAAGAAAGGAAATTTTACCCTTTGAGTGTGTTAGAATATTGAAGACTTTGGCTTGGAGCTGTCAGGTAGAAAGCAGGAGATGGATCAAATCTTTGTTCTGGACAGGCATCTAAAGGCAAGACACTGTGCAGCACTGAAAATTACTGGGCTAAGGGAATTTAGTTGATATCATAATATCCAGCCTCTTCTCTACTGCACAGTATGTAACAATAATAACATAAACTTAGAGATACTGTCTGTGGTGTCTAGGACACAAATTCCCCAAGCACTTAATTTTTAGCTGCTCACTCTACACGTCGTTTAAGAGGCTGCAAGTCAGTGGCCTATGAGCCACCTGTCAAATCAAGATTACTGAGACTTACTAAATTCTGTAGACAATAACATGCCAAGGAATAAGACATTAATATAATCTCTGGCCATCAAAATGATCAAGTGGAAGTAAGAGCTGACTTGACGTGAGTTCAAGATAAAATTCTGAGTGCCAGCTCCTTACCTGAATTGTGAGCAGGAGCAAAGCTGTGAGATAACAAACAGAAATTCTTGTGAGGCATCTCGCATGTTGTGATGAGAGAAACTACATAAATACCATAAGGAAAAAAGAAAAAAAAAAATGTTCTCTGAGGTGGTGAAGCTGTTCCTGTCTAGAGTCCCTTTTTCATTTGGACTTGAAGCCAAAGTTGGCAATGTTCACTCTGAATTACACTTGCCTCTGGATCTCTGTGGGGTTCAGTGTGGGGCTCCCTATGATTCCAACAGTACAGTCATCTTCTGTGTGAATTTTCCTTTATTTCAGTCAAAAGTGTTCACCATCAGAATGGTGTTTTCTTGGCATGCAACCAAGAAATACTTCATGCATGCAACAGAAAAACGTGCAGAAATCTTTGAGGTTGCAAAGCTTCCTGTAATTTATTGGAATACTATTCAATTATGGACTTCAAACCTGAAGCATTTTGGTGCTCCATGAGATGTCCCATGAGCTATGGGATGTTATGTGCTACCCTCAAGCCATGCTGAGGCTCCCCCTGGTAGGTTTCCTGTTGGTACAGACCACAGCTGTGATGGAGAACATGCCTGCAGTAAAGCAGGAGGGATGATAAACAGCTGGGTATGTGGGATCATTTGTCCTGTTTTCATTTAACATCACTGGTAACTATTTAACCAGAGCAGGAGAGGAATGGCTTTCTGGAGTTGCAACTGTGGATGTCAGACTAGGGTATCACAGGCCAATCTTGATTTGAGGAATTCTACCTAATTTAATTTGCTATTAATTAACACAAACTTCAGATTACTGAAGAAAAACTTAGACTGAGTGAGGGTGAGAGAAGTTATTTCCCTGAACTTCAGTCAACACCTCTTCTCCCCTGGGCCTAGTTTCTTACTTCCTACTTTTGGGGTTATTTTTTAAAGTGTGTTACACTTCAGCCATTCCCATTTTGCTGATGTGCTGTGTGGCTGAGTGAGATTGTTAATGGCTTAAACATTGCTAAAATAATTGGAGAATTTTTTCCCACTATGGCAAACTGCAAAGCAGCAGCTGTTCATCTGCAGCCACCACAGCCCACCCCTCCCCAATTATGCCTACTAATGGAATTTAGACTGTGGCTGGAACTTGGGATAAGATGAAGGGGCTACTATTGTCCAATTCGAGGAGAAGAATGTATCCAGAAGAGAGACTGGAATGCTGATGGCTCAAGCGTTCAGGGGGAAGCTGCTGATGTGCAAACTGCCCCAGCACAGCCCAGCAGCTCAGGCTATGAGACAAGGAAAGAGGCAAACCCTGGAGGTGGGTCCTGCCTCTTTGTCCTTACTCAAGCTGTGGTAACTCCCCTGATGGGGAAGTACTGGGACAATCACATGAAGCCTGAGGTGTTCACCTCTGCTGATGGGCCAAAATGGGCCGTAAGTGACTCAGCTGGGCTGGTGTAAGAGGCAGCTGGATTGTCTTAGGAGGTGTCAGAGGCTCGCAGCATTACATCATCCAGCTGAAGCTCGCCACCCCAGAGGAGGTACCTGGGCATTCCCACCTGAGCCTGAGTGAGTATAAACCAAATAGATGTTGGGTTCTGGGCTTTCCCCCACCACTTGATGGATACAGTCTGGAATCATCACTTTGTCCCATTCTGTGAACACTTGAACAACAGACATCAAAATTGCTACAACCAAGCCTAGTCTCCAGGCCTACAGGTAGTGAGATCTTTCTACACTTACCCTTTCCTTCTCTTTCTTAAACATTTTCATGAGTGATATTTTCATGCTTTTATATTGTCATATTACTGCAGATAACAGCAACCAAAACATCTTTATACCTGTTTTCCTGTGAAACCAAATTGTTCTACAATAAACCCTACGTGTGTATTTACAAACATTGATCATTCACTGCTGTTTCACTGTATTAACAAAAGTCTGGGTTACTCTTGCCTCCTGTGACAGGTTGTAAGAGTGGCTCAGAAGGTTGGGCTCATGTTTGTAGCAGTCTGGCTCTTTGCTTCTTGTTCATTCAGTGTGGTTCTGCTGTCCCCACAGTGGGGCTCAGCCCTAGTGTGCAATGAAACAGTAGATTTGTGTGCTGTTCTCTCTGCCCTGAAGCAGTTTCTCAACTCTAAGTCTCCACTAAAATCATTAAGGTTGGAAAAGACCTCCAAGAACATCAAATCCAGTTGTTGACAACCAGCATATTTACCATTAATCTATGTCCTCACATCTTAAATCCATGGTTTTTGGACACTTTGAGGGATGGTGACTCCACCACTTCCCTGGGCTGTCTATTCCAAAGCTTTACTTACCATGAAGAAAAAATTCCAAAGCTAATCTAAACTTCCCCTGGTGCAACTTGAGGTAATTTAATTTCATTCTGTCACTTGTCACCTGGGAGAAGAATACTCCAAGCCTGATTCTTATAAAGCTCTGTAGACTGTGAAGTTTAGCTGGGACTGTGCATGTGTCTGCTTTCACATGTTCATCTGTTTCTCCCTAATGACTTGTTAACATATTTGTCATTGTCAACAACTCTTCCAATGACATCAAATTCCAAGGAATGTTACAGGCTAGCTCAGTAAAGGAGAAAAAAAATATTTTCTTATGATTCTATCATGAGACAACTGCAAGATAAACTCAACACTTGTTTATTAGAGAGTCAGTGTAGAAGGGGCACTATGTAGCTTAGGAGTGGGAAAATGTCAGTGTTTGCCATTTATTAGAGATCAGAAAGCCCAAACTCTCACTTCAAAACAAAATAAGCCAAGCTGCATTATTACCACTGTGTAGAAAGTAATAGTTGGTGAAGAGGGTGACCTTCTCCAGCATCAGATTCAGTATCAAAGAGCCAAAGAGTGTTTTGAATTGGAAAGAACCTTAAAGATCACCTGGTTCCACTCCCTGCCATGGGCAGGGACATCTTCCACTAGCCCAGGTTGCTCCAAGCCCTGTCCAACCTGGCCTTGAACTTTCCCAGGGATGGGGCAGCCACAGCCTCTCTGGGCAACATTCCAGTACTGCACCACCCTCCTGTGGCAGAGTTGTTCTGAGTAAACTGCGAATAGATATTTTTCCTTTGACTATTTCCTCCTGTATTTTAAGTGAAATTCTTTTTTTTTCTATTTTATGTAGCAATACCTTGGCTTTAACTGCTCTTCCACCCCAAAACTGATTAATTAGTTATACTGGGTTTATATACCTACATTTAATGCTCTTGATTTTGACCTGTTCTTACAGCATCAGCTTTACTTACTTTTGATTTGTGAATGGAAAATGATGCCAGAAGATAATTAACCTGCACCACACAAGAACTGTGGTTCTTTGTACCAAATCCTCTGGCCTACTTCCTCGTTCTTGCTCAGGGCTTCCTATTTGTTTACACACATAGGCTGGATTCTGGCTTGAGGCATCACACAGCTGATCAAGAACTGTGCAGAGGTTTTTGTATCCTTTTGATTAGCTCAGGCAGGAGTTGTATGAGAGTTGCCTCTGCCTTCTAGTACTCCCTGTACTTTGTTCTCCTTTCTGTGTTTTCATGAAGCAGCATTCTCCGCACCTCAGGCTTTAGGAGGATGCTGCCATCCATCCAGCAGCCACATCTCTGTTATAAAACAACTGGAAAATGCCAAGGTAAAGCAGCTTCAGCTCTTCACCAGTTTTCCCCAAGTTATTTCCTCCCTTACTCCTTGCCTACTCTGAGCTCAGGGAATAGACAGCCCAAGTTCTGAACAGAGCAAAGTCTGTTGGGATGTCTTTTCCTGGCCTTGAGATGACACCTGTGTCCATCCAGGAATAAACTGTCTTCATGTGGCACCATTTAGTCACACAGATGCTACGAAAATCCTGTGGTTAGCTATGTTCTTACTTCTAGTCAGGAATATTTCCCGCTGAACTACAGGACTGGTATGTCATGAGCAACAAGAAATCAGTTTTCAGCACAAGTCTTTCTTCTCTTGTTTCAGTCACTCTCAGCTTTTGTCTAAGTGAAGCTATTTCATAGAGGAAAAGCAACTGAGAAATGTTACATTAAAGAGCCTATCATTGACAGTGTTTTATATTTAATTACAGCTTTGATTCCTGTTTGAGAATAGCTATAAGGCATCTATTGTTTACAGTCACCTCTGTCTCATTAACAGCAGGAAAACTTTCTCTCTTTTATTTTTTTTTTCCACTAGCATTTTTTGCCACTGTGAAACTAACAGTGGATCAAGTCTGACAATTCTGAAGGTCTGTCATATAACAGATATGTGTTTTTAAGGAATCATTCATATTGTTTATTTTTTAAGGGAGAAATCAGATATATATTTAACCAGAATTTACTTTACAAAGGAACAATTTCTTCTCCAGAAAGTATCAAAATTTTCCATCCCCCTGGACAGAAGCTAAAAATACCACTCATCCAGACAATATAAAAACCAGAAAACTTGCCCCCTATATGACAGACACTTTATTTATTAAACAGAGAACACATCAATTATGTATAGCAGTTATACTTATGTCAACTATTTTGTTGCACAGGAAGATTTATACAAGGGTGGGAGGACAACAGGAAAGTGTGAAAACAAAGAAAATAAATACTTTCCTGGAAAAGGTTGAAAGATAGACAATCATTCCATTTTGATACATATAAGCACAATAAAAAGGATACAAAGAGTTTAAGGACTAACATGATTGTGAGAAATATATACACTTAAGAGGGCAGTGATGCACAGCCACAGAAACATAACCACAGATAATGAAGCACCTGAAAATGCCCCTCTGAATATTTTCTGCATAAAATGAGACATTTATTTTCATTTTACAAAAGGGATACAGTCGACTATAAGCATTCATAACTGCAACTGTAAGCACCTAATTAGAAACTGTGACAATGAGTTAAACGTTAAGAAACCACATCTGCTCCCCAAGTTATTGTTTGCTGTGAGAGTTCTCTCCTTCTGTACATGGCTAAACAAAAAGGGCCAGGGCTCCTTCTCTGTCTGTAAGACCAGCTGGGAGGAGACAGCTTGTACCCATATGCTTAGACACTCTTCCTCCTGAAAACAGAGTGGCTGCATCCCACCTGCTGCTTGGCAATGGCTCCTGCATTGTGTGAACCCTGAGCAGCGTGCAGACACTGTCTGCGTGGGTGCTGCTGGACAAGGACCAAAACCGTGGCTGGGAGCACTTAGGAGAGTCAGGATAGTCACAGGATTGACAGGATGGTACCCAACCCCTTTCTGTGTTATTGGCTGGTGGATAAATAGGGCCTGGGAAGTGAGAAATGGATGGAAGGATCAGTTCAGACGGAGCTGTTTATATGTACAGGGAGCTGAGGGAGTCACTGTAATAACATTAATCTGTCTAAGCAATATGCAGACAAGGGAGAGACAATGGGGTCACCAGATAGCCCAAAGAGAACACTAAAACCCTGAAATACATTTTAGACCACAGACACAGAATCATGGAATCATAAAATGGGCTGGCTTGGACGGGATCTTAAAGTTCATCTTGCTCCAGCCTTGGAAGGGATCTTAAAGTTCATCTTGCTCCAAGCTCCATCCATCCTGGCCTTGTACACTTCCAGGTATGATGCAGACACAGCTTCTCTGTGCAACCTCTTCCAGGGCCTCACCACCCTCACAGGGAAGAATTTCTTCTTAATATCTAGTCTAAATCTACCATCTTTCAGCTTCAAGCCATTTTCGTATGCCCTATCACTACATACCCTTGCAAAATTCCCTCCCCAACTCTCTTGTAGGCCTCCTGCAGGTGCTGGAATGTTCTCTGAGGTCTCCCTGGAGCCTTCTCTTCTCCAGGCTGAAGAGGCCCAGCTCTCCCAGCCTGACTCGAGAGAAGAGGGGTTCCATCCCTTAGATCTTCCTCAACACCCTGTTGTGTCCAAAAGTTTAGAAATAGAATATGTAATCTTTTCTTCTCCCCTTTCTCAAGCCATCATGTTGAGAAATGTGCTGTATATATGGAATATGGAATTCTCATAATGGAATGAGAATTAGAGATGAATCATGGCATGAACCTTTATTCTAGACTATAAAACTTGGTGGAGTCAATCTGTCCTGTCCAGTGATCTCTGCCACATGACATCACTGCTGGTTGGAAAATGTTCCTTCCAGCCTCTTCCCCTGTCCAGACCCACAAAACCAGTGAGCTGAAAAATGTCATTCTCTTGTCCTCACCTTTCTTTTCCTGTGTTGTTCTTGTTTTCTCAGCCCCATCTTCCAGCACCCTGTACTATGAATATTACAGGTATATTAAGAGTCAACGAGTGTATTTATATAAGTCATAAAGATTCCTGTTCATCCAAAGCAGCAGGCATGGGAACCTCATAGTGATTTTCCTTCTTTTTTTTTGTACAGAAGTAGGCGTTTGACTGACTCACACCTTTATCAGAATTCACTCACAATGTGCCTCTGTGTTTCCTTAAGGGACCTTTAGCTATCCCTTTCCTTTGGATGTCTATTAAGAGTGTTTTTCCTGGGTCTCTCTCTGTGAAAATTGCATCTGTGGGTTACACTGCCCTACTTTGCAGCTACAAAAGCATCAATCCCAGGTACCCACAAATAAAAGGAAAACCAAGAAATGTTAAACTGCTCTTCTCTGAGCCTCAGCTAGACCTTTCCTTGCAAAGGGGCAATGGGAATACTTATTTTTCCAGTGTAACACTGTCAGAAGGAACACTCAGGCAGCACGCAATGTTATTGCTGCTTATAAAAGCCTTTATTCACAGATGAGGGTTGTGGGGTTTTCTTCCTTTCTTCTTTGCTTCTTTTTTCTTCTTTTTTTTTTTTCATTCTGTATTTAGGGTCTTATTATTCTTTGCTATGGTGCAGCAAAGCCCCACAAAGAATTACAGCCATAATCATCTGAAGCAGTCAAAGTATCCAGATAGCATGTGCTAAGTAAGGCAGGATAAATCCAGCAGGGTTGAGTTAGCAAAGGGCTCAGTGGATTAGGTTCGAAGCTTGGTTCTCAGGGGTTGGAAAGTGAACAAACACCTGGCACCTTCTTTGGAAACTGAAAAAAAGAAAAGAACAAATGAAAGGAAAATGTAACCTCCTGTCTCAATGTTCCCTTCTCCACATCACATCTCTGACTTCACAGGCTAATTGGCATCCCTAAAAACTTTCTGAAAGCAGTTCCTCTTTGTATAACTTCACCCCACACAGAATTTTTTTATTTTTTTTCTTTCAGGATGGATTGGGAGGAAGGTGATGAGGAATCTATAAAGGCAATGAAGTTCATGGAAGACTGTCCTCCAGCTACTCAGCCACACAGCCAGCTTCCCTTGGTCATTATTGGTCTTTCATGTCACGGTGGTATCAATAAATTGAGGAAAAAATTACTTCCAACCTTTGCTGTGTTGAGTTTGAACTCAGAGGCTACAGAGATTTTCAGTGGAATGAGAACTATGCCAGCAAATACTACAAGAAAACATATTAAACTGATCCTTCTGTGGGGAATGGAGAAGGCACTGTCTATCAGTATCACTGGGGAAAAGGCGGGGAGGCTCTGTTTATATGTGTCACTCCAACATTTTGAGATTTTTTTTTTTTTATTTCTGCTGAAATTATATTAAATTTCTCAGATGGGGTTAGAAACAGCTATTGTTTCAAAATTTGACAAAGTGCATCAAAGTTTTTCCAGCTGTGTTTTTAGTGTGGGGATGGCTGCCTGTAAAGACACACACACATAAAAACCAGTTTTCTTGCTTGGTGGATAGAAATAAGTCTTTTATGACTGAATGTGTCCTTGCTGAAGTGACAAATCTGACCTGGATAGCAAGAGAAGGCACAAGAGACCTCAGCTGCAGCTGAAAGCTCTGGTGATACCTGGGTCCATGGGCTTTGCATGCCCTTTTTCCTCTCTTTTTTCTCTCCTGGATGGGAACACTTTCACAAGTTTCAAATTGCCCATCAGACCTGTAAAGGAAGCATCATTGTCTACAAAACTTTTAACCTATTTTAAGCATTTCAATATATTTATTCCAATTAAACAACAATAACAACAAGAAAAAACAGCTAGTCCTCCACCATTATAAGAATCATTGAGGGTATGAGAACAAGTAAAACCAGAAGTGGGATTTCAAAACTAATAGCCTTCTTTTCCCTCAGAGCACACATAAAAACCAAGGAATTCTCCATCCAGGCTCAGCCTCTTTTGCTCTTTGAGGTAGTTCACAATGGACTTGGGAAAACACATTCCCAGAATCCCAAATATTTTTTCACTGATAAGTATCTCCAAGCTCACAGTACTTTGCTTACTCACAGTGCTGCCACTAAAGATCTGGAAGATTAACCCAATTCTAAAGTTGAGGACTGCTTATTACAAATCCCTCTCAAAGGATACAGGAGATATTTGAGACAAAATTTATTAGTGGGAAGAGCAGCAAAACTTAAACGAACAAAGCCAGACAGTAATTCCACCATTAATTCAACTGCTACTTATAAATCTCCTCTGATTAAAGATAATTCCAGCGTTTTAAAGATCAAAGTCCTGCTGGCTGCTTGATTGCTTTTTAAATTCTGATTTTATATTCTACTAAACTATACACCATGAAAAAAAATAAAGGATAAATCACACATACCACACTGAGAAATCTTATTTCATTTAATAGTTGGGGATGAGAATTACCTTCAGAATTCTTCTGTTACAAAGCTCTATCTCATGTTACCAGTGACAGAAGAGATAGTTTTCAGTCAAGAATTGGCATAATAAAAATTTTTGAAAGAGGCATACTGAGGTGTTTTGGGGTGCTTTGTATAATTTGAGATAATTTAAAGAGAGGCTAACAAGCCCCTGAAAATGAGGACCTATAGAGATGACGCATCAGAAAATTCCACCTATATTTGAAAATTTCATCTGTGAATATTTGAGGGCTGTTTTTTATTTTTTTTTAAATAAACTAATTCCAGAACTTTGCCGTACCATTTTCCTTACCTTGCTGTACAGTACTGTGAATATTTTCAAGCTTTTCCCTTTTTCTTTATCGCAAAAGTTTTAGGAAGTTTATATAAATTAATAAAATCCTGGGCTCTATGAAACCAATCTTGCTTTGAACATGCTTTTATTGATCTTTCAGGTAAATCTACTGTGAATGTTATGAGCCAAACCCAGATCACCAGCTTCAAACAGAATTGGCGGTACCTGTAGAGAGCTTTCCCTGGCAGACAAGCTTTCACTAAAGCCAGCAGAGCAGAGGTGAGGATAAAAAACTTGCTTAATTAACATTTCAGATGTATCGCAGGTTGAGTGATTTAAGGTAGCTTAAACTATCCCAGTTGTCTCGTGGAGGATGTCATTTCTATAGGATAGAGAGCTCAGTCATACGCTAATAATCAGGAATGTTAAAACGAGGAGAATTTCACTCACCTGTGCTTCTTTTGTTTTTGTTTGCCTCATTAGGAGACTGCAGCTTCTTTTCCCCAGTTTCCCGAGGCTGGAATAGTTGGGAAGTTGTAGAAGGTTTTTGTAATTTGCTAGGAATGCTTTTCATTTTTGTGAGAGAGGAAAGATAGACTCCTGTCTGCTGTTTTGTGAGACACTGTTACAATCAGAGAATTAAGGTTGGAAAAGACCTCTAAGACCACTGAGTCCAACGGGTCCCCCAGGACAGCCAAGTCCAACACTAAACCACATCCCCAAGTGTCACATCTGCACTTTTTTTGAACATTGGTCCCTAAAGTCTTCATCCAAAACCCCCTGAAGTCAGCTGAAAACATTGTTATAAAAGCCTTTTAAGGCTTCCAGAAGCAAATCTTGGAAGGACAAACTGGAAAATCAAGTTGTATGGTGATTCCTTCTTTTCTTTTTTTCTTTTTTGTTTTCTTCCTCTTTTCTTTTTCTTTCCCCTTTACTCTTTGGGTTTTTGGTTTTGGTTTTTTATTTTTTGTTTGTTTTTGGTTTGTTTGTGGTTTTTGTTGTTGTTTTGGTTGTTTTTTGTTTGGCTGGGGTTTTTTGTTTGTTTTTGTTTGTTTTGGTTTTTTTTTGTTTGTTTGTTTGTTTTGGTTGGGTTTTTCTTGTTTTTTTGCTAAGTGGCACCGGGGATTCAAAGGGACAGATTCAGAAACAGTACACACACAGGGTGACAGCTCTTGAATGAGACTCCTGGAAGCTGATTATTTGATATACAGCTGAGTCATCTACAAGTGCTCTCTTCTGCCACTCAGAGCATTAAGAGAAGGACTTTTAGTGTGTTAACCTGAAAAGAAAATCAATCTTGTTATGTATTTTATGAGCATGTATTTGTGACAGGGCCCACAGTATCTCAGCATTCTCCCTGTAAAATATATTACAGTAATCAAGTCCAAATGGATGTCATGGAAAGGTTGGGTTTTTTTCGCAATTCTGGGCTCAAAACTCCAGAAAATGAAAGGCTTAGTTAGAATGTCAGCAGCTGACAGAGATTTGTGGGCTATCACAATATCACTGGGATTCATGGAGGTTCACCTGAATGCTCAGCAAATTTTCCAAATCCAATTAACCAAAGGCACCATTTTCTATGTGCCTAAAATAAAAATGATGAGTGTCCTAACAACTCTTTCACAGCTTGAACTATCTCTTAAACTAAGGATGAGTGAGCCAGCTTGGCTATAAAGATAAATAAATGACCCTGCTTGCCATTTCCACTGTACTCCATCCCATGATAGAAGCATAGCTGAGCAATTTCTATTATTGTTCAACAATTGCATTGGAGCAATCGGTACCTGGAATTTATGTTCATAGTGGCAGAGGAATATGAAATATTCATAGTGTAAATGAGAACTAAAATAGTCTGAAACAAACACAGGTCTGAGGAGGTACAAGAATTTGTTTAACAATCTGAAATGTGTGTGGTTACACAAAGTGTAATTTATTTCCCTGTTGTTTATGTGTCTGTGTACATGTAAATCTACTCATTATCACCCAGTACCAACAATGGTCATTCAAGAGCAAATTTTCATTATATTAGAGGAGGAAAAAGTTTTTGGGTTCAAATTATTGCAACTTAGACTGTCCAGAAGTTGCAAGGGGAAGGCATGACAAACAAGAAAAAGGTTGTCTGCAAATAAAAGGGGAGCCATATTGTTTATCTAGTTTAATTTTAGGGTCAACTTGAAAGCACTGAATAAATAGAAAGACCAGAGTAAAGCAAGAGAAAAGATGGAAGATGTGATGAGCACCAGCAAAGAAGAAAGGAGCAGAAGGGACATTGCCTGCATGTGAAGCTAGAAGGGAGGTTCCATCTCTCCAGAGGGAAAAACAGACAAAAAAAAGTCAAAGGAAACTCTTTTATTTTGTTTGGAAACAACACTGGTGCTTCTGAAGCTCAAGCATTGTCTCCTTCCTCTCCCACAAGAGCAAGGTAGATAATGCACACCATGACAAACTTACTGAGTTTCTCACAGAGTGTTTCAGAGCAGAAGACCAAACGCAAATCAGGAAAAGATTGTCCTGTGTATCTCAGGAAATCCTTGAAATAAAGGGTGAGGAGACCTTGAAAAAAACAGCTGCCTCTTTAGTTTGAGGCAACAAACAACCAGGACTCCTGAAACACTGCCTCTCATTGTGTGACAGGAACCTTGACAGCAAAAATGAGGTTTCTACACAAGTTCTGAGGGGGAAGTTAAATGACAGGAAAAGACTGGTTTTGTAAAGTCTGACACTCTTGATTCTGAATGTTGGTAATTATGACAAAGATGCACAGAAATAAAATGATGTTCCTGCAGCAAACTCAGCTGTGAACTGTCAGCTGTGCACCAGTAATGAGAAAGATGTGTTTTAACACAGCTGTGTCTGTGTGTGTGATGTGGGGAAGAGTGAAGATCCAACATTTTTAACGTTGTTTCCCATGGCGGTATTCCTCAGTGACAATGTCAGGGAGCCACTGAGCAATAGGAATCATCTTGGATTCACCTGTACTTTAAAGAATAGGAATGTACTTGGGGAGTGGAAGGGGTATAACCCAGATTAAACACAGGAATTGTTGCAGCTGAAAGGAAAGATAGTGCATCAGTTGCAGATTTCATAAAGATGTCAGTCTTCCTCTGACTTACACAATATCCTGTTTTAGAGAAAAAGATCAGTGGCAATCAAATTTGCAATAGAAGTATGACTGGTAACATTGTGATTTGGAGGGTGACAATGGTGTTAATGGGATCAAGGAAGTATCAGTCACACAGAAATTGAAACAACTGAGTTAAAAAATGCTCAACAAACTAAACAAAACTAAGCTAAGAGAGGTTGTGGACTCCCCATCCCTGGAAGTGTTCAAGACCAAGCTGGATGTGTCTTGGAGCAACTTGGTCTACTAGGAAGGTTTCCCTGCCCATGGGAGGGGATTGGCATGAGATGATCTTTAAGGTTCCTTCCAACCCCAGCCATTCTGTGTTTCTATGGTTCTATGAAACAAAACATCACAAAACAGAACAGAACAGAACAAAACAAGCAAAAATAATAAAAAATAAGCTAATTCTCAAGACAGAAGGACCAAACAGAATGAAAGGGAAAAAAAATCAGTTTCCCAAGTAAGCACTGGTTTTATTGGGTATCAAAAGCAACAGGCTGCTGTAAAAAATGTCCCTCTTGTCTGTAAGAGCCATAGTGTAAAAGGCCACAGGTTCAGAGTGCTAAAATCACTAGCAGGATCAGGGCCCAGTCTCATAAGCTTTAGAAAAATTTCTAGTTGTATGGAGACACTGCAAATGTGACAAAAGAAAGGATCTCTTGATGCCACTTTTAACAATAAATGACACTATTATACTTCAAGATAGACACAAGGCCCCAAGTCAACCTTATTTCAGAGATGAATTACTAAGAAGTGTGCTACAAACCTGTCTTCCTCTAAACAGAAATTAAGGTGACAGGATACTCATGGGACTGAGGCGAGTTGAAAGGAACTGTGTTGCAACACTAAAGTTAAAGCTGACTCTTTTAATTTCACATTTTTGTGTTACAAAGAAAAAAGAAAAAGGAAAAAAAAAGCCAAAACAAAAAAAAAAAAAAAAAAAAAAAAAAAAAAAAAAAAAAAAAAAAAAAAAAAAAAAACAAAAAACCTGAAATGCTGAACTGAGTCTGTTTAAATAAGTATATATGTGAAAAAAACCCTCCAAACCAGACTGGTGCAAAAACATGATATACTGGAAAAGGAGATTTGATCATTAGTCCATGCTCTAAGTGGCTTGTCAACATCTCAGGAGAAAAGGATATAAGGCCCCAAATTCACATATTCAGGAGAGAACCATTTGAAAAGCAGCCATTTAAAACTGCCAACAAACTGAAGACAAAAATGAGATTTGATAGAGGTGACAGAGCCTACAGCATCAGATTAGCTCTTTGTTTGTCACAGCGAGCAAAAGATGCGGCGTTCAGTCTGACAGACTCACTCGTGACCTTTATTCTGCCAAGCCAAATGAGAGGGAGGGCAGTGAATGCCATTTTGCATCCTGGAACTGTTGCTTGAGAAGCTTGTAAACAGTGATTTGAATAGAAAATAAAAAATCTGAGCACTGAGACTTCATACTGAGCTGTCACTTCTCCGCTCCACCATTTGCCATGTGTTGTGTTTAGACAGAGGTTCAGTTGTCAGCTCACGGAGAAACGCTCAGATGACAAAAAGCCCACCACGTCTGGACGACTCTTCAGAAGGATCTTGTAGCTGGGTAAAACACTAAGCACAGGAATCCTCAGTTCCCTTCCCTCCTCACTCTTTCCCTCCTACTCTCTGAAATTCCAGTGGAAAGTGTCTTGTTGAAAATTACCTGCAGTACCTGCAGGACTGTCATGGCAAGAGGAGAGACAGAATGCTGAGAAGGGCGAAAAGTCCTGTTTCATGACGGATATCAAGCTCTGGATGCCCAATCACTAAAAGTGTTCAAGGCCAGGCTTGGGTTCTGAGCAATCTGGTTTAGCAGAAGTTGTCCCTCCCCGTGGCAGAGGGGTTGGAAGCAGATGATCCTAAAGGTCATTTCCAACCCAAAATAGTCTACGACTCTATGATCCCCTGTTATGTGCTCCAGGAATGGTGCCTGATGCTGATCTACACAGTAATTCCCGTGAAAAAATCACATTATTTTGGAAAGATGGCTTTACTTCTTCTCCACAAGTCATACCAATGAGAAGAAATATAACAGAGAGATTAAAGGACAAAAAAATATGATTAAAAGGAGAAGCAATTCCAAGATACAGAACATTTCTGCTCAGTTCATTAATTTTTTTATATGTCAAAATACATTCTTACCATGTTCTCTTATTCAGTTATTTTTATGCATAATATTTAGTACTTCAGTCATTTCTTTTCTGATTTTTTGTCTTGTTTGTGTCTTCCTCTCAGTGAGGACAGACCAAGCCAGTCTCAAGCAAGACACTGTCCTTGGAGTAGCCTCTGAAGTGTTCTTCTGTCTCTTACAGAGGGACATATGTTTTTCCATTTGATTCCAAATGATTTAGACAAATCTCAAGTTTCTCACATCTTTACCAAAAACTTACAGGCCCAATATGCTTTGCTTTAGATGTTTCTTTTCTTTGTACTGTAAAGAAAAGAAAACTGAAGCTTTTTGATATCAATCAGATGCAAATTCTGTCAACTCACTGAAAATATTTTGAGCATATTTATTTATATGTAGACAGTACTAAGATTTTAAAATGTTTTATGGCCAGTCTGTCTTTGTTCTTATTTAAGATATGAAAACCATATTATTTAAACTTCCTCCAGTGGATATGTCTATTTTCACAGAGTTATACGAGTTTTATGGCAGATGTGAGTATGGAAAAAGCTCAGTTGCATTTGTCTGCACTTTAGTAAACTATTCAGTGCAGCTTTAACTGAGCTACTGATGCCCACTGGGATGAAGAGTGACAATATGGGGTCCAGTTCTGGGCCCGTCAGTTCAGGAAAGCCATTGAGGGGCTGGAGCGTGTCCAGGGAAGGGAATGGAGCTGGGGAAGGGGCTGGAGCACCAGGAGATGCTGAGGGACCTGGGGGGGCTCAGCCTGGAGAAAAAGCAGCTCAGGGGAGACTTTTTGGCTCTGCAAAGCTCCCTGACAGGAGGGGGCAGCCAGGGGGAGTTGGGCTGTGCTGCCGAGGACCAAGGGACAGGACAAGAGAAGAGGTTCTCAAGCTGTACCAGAGGAAGTTTAGACTGGACATCAGGAGGAATTTCTTTGTTGAAAGGGTGGTCAGGCATTGGAAGGGGCTGCCCAGGGAGGCAGAGGAGTCCCCATCCTGGAGGTGTTCAAGAAATGACTGGACATGGCACACCGTGCTCTGGGCTGGTTGACATGGTAACGTTGGGTCAACAGCTGGACCCAATAATCTTAGAAGCCTTTTCTAAAAGTGATGATTCCATGGTTCCATGAATACCATAATCCTGATATTACAAGAGAAAGCACAGTCTGAAAAAAATCTACCCAGAATTAAATATGTGGGTGGTTACCCTGTACAACAGTGCTTTGATGCAATAGTAGTGCTAACAATATGCAAAATGCCCTGGGAATATGAACTTGGTTTTTGATCACGTCATGATGCACATCTTTGGCAAAGCCCGCCTTACCTCCCTGAAGTCAATCCTTGATTTAAGAATGTCACAGAATGAAATACTGGATCTGAATATCCTTTAATTTTTATTGTTTTGGCCAAATGACAACCACATAATAAGTCTCCATCTCAAAATCTGGTCTAGGTTCAGACCAATAACCCAGGGGGAAAAGTTATTTACGTCTTGATTCATTGTTTGGCAGAAGTGTTGGGATGCTGCCTGGTTGAATATGCACCAGAAAGGTCAATAATGTTATTGAGACATTCCTTTTGATGCCCTCAGTCTTTTTGCATCCTCATTGTCCTGACACCCTGCAGGGACGAAGAGAAACTTTGTAGGGTGTGCAACGCCCTCTCATCTCTTAGAATTTGCAGCTGGGATCCACTTCACCAAACAATGCACATTTATTGACAGGTAGTCTGACAGCTTTTTCAAGCTGCTTGGCAGCTTGTTTTTAGCAACACATTGTCATGTTCAGTGTTATCACATTTCTTTTAGATTTATGTGATACTAAAAGGCCAAACCTCCCAGGCATCAATATGGGGTGCAAAGCAGGACTAGCTCTAAGACACCCAGGAAAATACACCTTAGGGGTCCATTGATTTTTCTTCTAAAAATTTATGTTTACTCACTTTCCAACCCTGTCATTGAGAAGCATCTTAACAGTTGTTTCCCAAACAGATGCTTTAAGTTGGATTTTTTTGTTGTTTACCTTAAGCTTGCAGGTGTCTGAGGCAACTAAACTGAACAGTGTTCACAAAACTCTTCAAATATCTGTGAAATGAGATTCAAATCACTTTCCAGAAAACTTAAGAAAGAATAAGACACCTTTCTGGGAATGTCAGGTGTTAGTCAAGCTCTCCACTGCTGAGGAACACAATTGATCACGAGCAGTGGGGAGTCATTGCAGTGCACAAGTTCAGCAGAAGGTTGTAGTTGCATTTCTCTTCTAGCAGTGAGGGACACAGAGCATGCCAGTAATCCAAATCTAGACATGGCAAGGGGCAGCAAAATATTTTGTGGTGCTTAAATAGGTGAGTAGAAATAATGTTGTTTGATTCTTGTGTTTTTTATATCAGGGTCAATTTGGTGGATAGTGAGAATTAATGTCTAGAGTTTGGAAGTTCTCATTATTTATTTTCTAAGTCCAATGTTCTTGTTTTGGAGAGAAATTTGCATGCCTTTAGGGGCTGTCTTTCAGGGCATAAGATATAAAATATAAATCCTATCATATGTGCCCTCCAAAATTGAGCCTGTAACTTTAAATAAAGCTGTCAGGGTTGTGCAGCAAAGCGATTCTTCCACTGGCTGTATTCTGTGTGGAATTTCAGAAATTGTACCCTCCAATTACCCCAGCTGTAAGCAGCCAAGACAGTACTTAATAAATCTGGTCCAAAAAGCAGAACCAAAAAGCTGCCTGTAATCACAGCTTATGTGGCTGTCCTTCAGAGTTATATCAGCAGCAAAAACTGCTCCCACTACATGTTGTGTCCAGAAGAGGAGAAACAACTGGAAGGTCCCAGCAGCAGCTGGCAAGTAACAATGATTGAATTCCAGATGGATCTAAAAAACTAGTGATACCTCCTGGGAAACTTTGAAAAACATTTCACTTTGCAATGATCCTGTTCACATCACACTCATTTTAATTTTTTTTTTTTCCTTTGTTCTTGGCACAGAAGGAACAGATGAGCTCCTGAGAAATAATTCCATTTTGAGAGACCAGCCCCTGCTAATAAAGGCAGAGAGAAAAAATAGGACAGGGAGAATTGCCATTCTGTTGTGATTTCAGACATCAGCTGTTCATTTGTGCTGTTCACTTGTGCAGTTTCTGTAGCTAATTATTCTTTTAAGGATTTTACTAGAGCCACAGGATAAGACAGGTTAGAAACAACCTTTGTAGCAACTCACTTGGTCCAGTCCCCCATCAGAGAGGTGCCAAATTTGATTGCATAGAATCACAGAATCACAGAATGGTTTGGGTTGGAAGGAACCTTAAAGCTCATCCAGTTCCCCCCCCTGCCATGGGCAGGGACACCTTCCACTATCCCAGGTTGCTCCAAGCCCTGTCCAACCTGGCCTTGGACACTTCCAGGGATCCAGGGGCAGCCACAGCTTCTCTGGGCAAGATGTGCCCGGGCCTTTTCCAGTCAGCTCAGGTCCTTGCCCAGTGAGGTTTGACTGTCTCCAAGGATGAAGATTTCTTAGTCTGTCTGGGCCCTTGTTCCAATATTTGACCACTTGCATGGCAGAAAAAGGGTCCATGGCCCCTCCAGGGGGCCCTGTCCGGATCCACATGGAACAAGACAAAACACAGATCTGAGGAGAAGGCTCCAGTGTAGGTCCTAATTCCATCCAGGGTCAGAGACAGGACTGGAGACCAGCAAAACTAGAACTTAGGTCAAACACAGGCTGCAGCACACGTCTGAGTTTAAATGAGGCTACTACGTCCACAGGCAAAAGGGGTGGAGGTCCAGGGGAGGCTGGTCTGGGCCATTAAGACCTATCACCCTCATGACACTGACACCAAGAACTTTCTGAAAAAAAGACCCACAGCCAATGTATGTCTGTTTCTCCTTTTTTCTCTCCTATTCTCTGAAAAGCAAAGCTTCTTTCTGTCTGGAAAAAAATGGGCCCTGTGGGTGTTCACACAGTCTTTATTCACCACGTCCTCCAAAATGGAACTCAGCCATGACCTGGAAGGATCTTGGAGAAGGGTGGAAAGGATGGTTCAAACCCCACTCATGCATGGTCTCAGATTTCTCTTTCACAGCATGCTAAACAGATAAATGTTCCTGACATGTTCGAAATGCTTTCATGAAGAAAGATAATTCTGTGTCATGCTTCAGTTGCCCGAAGGGCTCCAGGAGTGATTTTTCCTGAGTACACCATTAACCAGATATCTATTTGGGGTTGGCTGGTTTCTTTTTCTCTGCTTTCCTCAGTGACATCCATGATAGTTGTGCTCAGTACCTAAGGTGGCACAGGCAATTTTTGCTCTTTCACAGTCAGAGCACTCACTGTATTCAGGAAAGAAATTTCCACTTAGGTCTGACAGGCAAAGATCCGGATTTTGTGGGTGCCGTAGGTTGCCTTTTACTACTAAGGTGCAATTAGGGTGCAATTTATCTTCAAATGTACAGTAAGAAAAGGATATCCAATTGATTTCCATGCTTTGCAGCCCCAGGTTTTGGTCACACCTTGGCTTCTCCTTTTCTCTGCCAATGACACACACCTGACAAACCCTGAAATTTAAATTCTTTGACTAACTCAAATCCGGGGTATGATATTTGGTAACACTGAGTACCCAATGATAGACAGAAGGTCAAAATTTAGTAGGATCCCTTGTGGTTTTATAGCCTATGCAATGAAAGCCATTAACTCATTTTGCAATATTGAAAGATGATGGCCTCTGGCATATTAATCCTTCAAATAACTCTGACTTATAGCCCCTTTGGCTATAAAGCCTTACACTTTTCCTCCAATACCATAGAATTGGAAAATGCACTTAACCTGAAAGTTTCTAGATTAACTATGAAGGAGAAAAAGATTCTACCTCTAGGACTGTTCATGCTGTAATACTCTGAAATTCTCCTGCCAAGCTTGAATACGATTTGTGAAAGTGCTAATTCTATTTGAGAAAGCTCATGAGGTACAATTATGGAATGTCTGAGAGCTTATCAATGCAAAGCCAGTCAGCTAATTAAAATCCATTTTGGAAGGACCATCCAGTTTTACAAACAGCTTGTTAATGGCCATCCATAGTTCCACTGCTGTTTATATCTCAGCAATTAATTTACTAGCCCCAGAAATAGATAGAGAAGACAAAACATTTAATAATTAGACAGTTAAACTTGGGTGAGATGCCATGACTGTGTCATCACTCACTGCAAAGCAGGTCTCTTTAAATCACATGCAGGTAGAAGCTGTAAAACACTGATTAATTATCCTAAAGGAAGACTGATAGCAACTACCTTTCTTTAAGAAATATATTTGACAGCTTTGTGGAAGAAGCATTAACAGTAGATTTTCTGTCAATTAGAAGAAATTACTGTTTGTCTAGTTCGGATAGCATTGAATATCCCTGTGCTTAAATTAACTCCTTATGTAGTAAAATAAAATAAATTTTAAAACCTTCATCTAAATTTTCCTGAGATAGAATATCCCTCAAAATCCTTGCTGCAAAGGTTAATTCCTCTCATTATTAAAATATTATCAGTCTTTTGCTCAGCCTTAATTTGTCCAGCTTAAATTGTATATTGATTTCTTGCATTCAGACTGATTTGGTGAAGATTCAGCAACTGCTGTCTGACAGACAATCATGCTCAGCACATGTCAAGGCCTGTCATAATTATGTCATGTTATACCTTAATACAATAGTAATTCTATCTTGTTGTATCATTTCTGAAATTATTAACTGCAGCTCTGACTGAACTATTCTATTTTATTTTTTTGTAAACATGTGTCTCCTGTTTGAGCTGTAACGAAACGATCTGACACTTTGACATCTTAAATAAGAACAGAAAGCATGTTTTCACCACATTAATTGGAGAAAAAGTCAATCTTGGTATTCAGAGAAATGAAACTAGATATTTAAAGTAGCAGCTTCTCCATTAACTGTGGATATAATTTGGGATTTCCAGTTAAGCAAACAGTACTCTGAAGTTACAGCACTCCTGAGAAGGTGGACTCACACTTTTGGTGATTGTATTTTGGAAAGGCTTTGTGTTGTGTTTACATTTCGGGAGTCAGAGTGAAAGAAGCGAATTTATTTTGAGTCAGAGAAAGAGCTGCCGAGCTCTGATGAAATATGCATTACCGTGTATACTTGATATTCACTCCTATTTTTTGCTATTGTTGCTGTCAGCTTCTCCTGGAGCAAGGACACATCTAACAGACCCACAAAACAATAGACTGCTTCAGCAGTCAGAGTGCAGATGCCTTTGAAGAAAAGTCTATGAGTAAGGTCTAGGTAATTTCAGAGGATCACCTTTATTTCCCTCTGTTATATCAACTATAACAGTGGACAGGTCACCACGGGTAGCATGTCAGTGTCCCACGACCTGGCCCAGCATCTCCCGTAGGTGCAGAAGAGGGGAGGATAAAGAGCTGGGTGATTTTTGGATTCTGCATCTCCATGTGAACAAAGATGTCATTAGAAAGGTTTTCTCAACAGCTTGTTTCAAGAAGAGCAGTAAGAGTCAACAAGAATTTCTAAAGCACATTCACTCCCTGGCACAAAAACTCCCACCAAGAGATCTGCACTAGGAGCTCTGGAGTCTGACCAGAGGGTCAGAAACAGCTCCCCTGGCTGTGCTTGGGGGACTGTGGTCACCCACGGAGAGCTGGTACAGAAACAGGGAACTGATAATAAAATTATTGTTAGGATGATAAAATATTTTCATCCTGGCAAACTGAAAAATATTTAGGATGCTCCTAAAATATACATATATATAAAATATACAGTATATATATATATATAAATTTATTTATATATATCCATATGAATGAGGTTCTTGGAGCTAGATGTTGACTGCAGCTGCTTGGTCAATCCTTATTGTAATTTTTCCTAACAATCCTTATTGTTGGCATTATGTTCACCAACTAGAGGCACCTTACACATCCCACAGAATTTTCAAATTTTACCAAAAATTACACTAACCCACAGTGTAGGAGAGGTGGATCCTGTCCAAGATACTGTTGTATCCTCCATCCCTGCTGCACTGATCTGTTTCATTTTGCAGGTTTTTTTTCCCCAGAAATTCCTCCTGCAACATATTTCACAAAAAAATTGACATCATTTGGCCACAAAGTTAATGGTCTGACCACTGAGAATGAAAACCTGATTTACTTGTGAAGGTTACCCACCTTCTTCTGTCAATGAAAATACAATTTGAGGACTTTGATATACAGTTTTCTGTAAAACTGTGGCACAGAACAACAAAACCCTTGGATGCCTTTAGAGTTGGTCTGCATGTCTGCTCTGCTGTGAAATGCAGTGGCTTTTTTTTCTGACCAAAAAATTACAATGTAGAAGTTTTTCCACCCATATATTGACAAAGTCTGCGAAATCTGATATTTCAAATAGTGTATTTTATTGGGTTTTACAGACGGCAAAATTTGACCGTGCATGTCCTTCTCTTTCAGTGCCTTTCTGTTGTTTTCTCCATATTTTTGGTTCTAACAGAAAAATGTCTTTCTGCCAGAGACCTTCTGCTCAGGTGTGTCAAACTTGTTCAATCTTGTCCAAGATTTCAATGAAACCAGAGGTCCTTGTGTCTTTATTTATCAATAGATAATAATATCTGCAATATCTCACTGTAACTATTATGTTTCCACTCTTTCTTTTTTCTTTTTTTTTTTTTTTTTTTACATTTTTTTATTCCTTGCCTGATGTCTGAATGTCCTCCAATGAACCTCTAGGAAAATTTCATTTATAGGAAAAAGTAGAACATTTTGACCACATATTCTGTGACAAAATAAATAAGGACAAGCTGGATGGGGCTCAAAGAAGGTTCTAGTGGAAGGTGTCCCTGTCCCTGTGGCAGAGGGTTGAAACTAATTAATCTTTAAGCTCCCTTCTAACCCAAGCCATTTTAGGAGTCTGTGAAATGTTGTTTTCCAATTAATTTTTTTTTATGCTATTTTTGCAGAATGTGACACCAGGCATGCAAAGGTTATATTAAATAAAAATATTAAAGGTTTTAAAGTGTTTAATTGTTTCAAATTTATTAATCAGATTATTATTTTTTTAATACTCTGCAAGACAAGGATACATTCCCAAACTATGGGGGTCTGTCAGACTAACTGAGTGAAAACTCCCTCAGCCATCCCTGTTGGACCATGTTTTAGAAAGTCATCCAAGTCTGCATAATGAGATGTGGACAGATGGTGTTAGGATGGGGCAGAGGCCTCAGTGCCTGATGCCTTAAAGAGTTTCTCCTGAAACTCTTTCCAGTGGCTTCGGTGCTATTCAGGCAGCAAAACCTGAAAGGCTGCTCCTCACAGCCCTATGGAAAACAAGTGAGGCCATATCCAATTTACTGTATCATTGCCGAAACTTTTTAAGGAGCATTGAGTGGCCTTGCAACTTTAAAAAAAAAAAAAAATAGAGGATAGGGGGAGAGCAGAGAGGGGGGTGAAAAAAGCCCTGCTGCCAAAGTGTGATTTAAACTGAGATTGGCATCAGCAGACATTTCCACATCAGCCTTTAGCACATCTGGTCCAGACCAAACAAATAGAAGATTTATTCTGTCAGTGAGATCATTTAGCATTCCTTTTTATGCTTCAGAAAGAGCCTGTACCTGTCAGTCACCAAAGCACTAGGCTTTTGGTGGCTGGGCTCTGTTGCTCTTTCTGACTAGCCTTGATCTGAGACTTCTAAGAAGGCTTGTGTTCACCCGCTCCACCTGGGAGACCGGTACCCATGCCAAGTTCATTTCCATAGTCTTATAAAAATCTCCTGGAGGATTTCAAACATCTGCTCATAAGTAAAGAAACATTGTCTTGAGATATAACAATAATATAAAGGGCAACTGAACCTTCCTTGCAAATAAAACTGAGCTAATAAATTATTTTGTTTCAACAGTTTTATACAATTCAAACAAAAACCTGAATAGAGCTAAACAGGCTGACACACGTGAAAATCAGGTGTGAAGGGGTTTCTTCTAATACCTTCTGATACTTTTTTATTTCCTTTTGGTCAAGAGGTTTGGGGTTTTTTTGTTTTTTTTTGTTTTTTTTTATTTTTTTATTTTCTGAGCACTTGATGAAGGCTATTGAAAGGAAGAGCTGAGGTGACCAGTTTTAATCATCAGCAGAGAGCTCAGTGTGGTGCACAGGGGGACGTCTTGAACTGGGGCAGGCAGAGGTGCAGCTGGAGGTGAGTAGGTTGGGGAGTCCTGCAGACAGGACAGGATAATCCAGGATATGAAGGGTCTCCGTCCTCTCTCCACCTGGCTGAACAGTGACTTTAGGGAGAGGGGGCAATGGTGGCCAGTCCCTGGCTGGCACAGCAGGAATGTCTCTGTGAGTGCCCCACCTCCCCGGGTGCCCCTGGGTAACAGGGCCGGGGTTGTGCAAGAGGAAACAAACAATAAACGAGGACAATGGCCCATTGAATTAGGAGGTGTTACCGAGGTTAATCAGCCTGTACCCTGCTAAGATGTCTCATTGTCATGGGAGACTCCTGTGTGGAGGAAACAGAAGGCCCAGTGTCCAGGCCAGAATTCTTAGGGAGGCCTGATGCCCCCAGGGAACCCAGGTTAAAGCAGTGAAGAGAAAGCTTCCTGGTACAGCCCTCAGATTGTTTTCCACTACTGATTTTTCAAGTTGACAGCAACAGAAGTTGCAACAAGTACAAGGACAATCAAGAGGGATTTCAGGGCACTGGGACAACTGGTTAAGGGATCAGAAGAATAAGTAGCATTCTTCTTTATCCTTCCAGTTTCAAGGAATGATGAGGGAAGGAACAGAGAGCCAGTAGATGTCACCAGAGAATTTGGGGGGTTTTGGTTATGGATGAGTCTACACGACATCAGGCCTTCTGGCATCAGAGAGGTACAACTGTGTCAAAAGGAGAAAAGGTCCTTTGCACAGGAATTAACAGGGGTCACTGAAAGAGCTTTAAACTTCATTTGAAGGTGGAAAGGGATAAAACCAAGCAACTGCACATAAACCTGGGGGGGACCTTAATGGTCATGGGGTGGCGTGCTAGCAATGTTCTTCAGTCTGCTGTCTCATTGGAGGTGGAGGATGAAGATCCATGTGGCAGCAAAGACACCAGGGTTGTTGACGTGTTAGAAACTGTGGAAGCATCTGAGAATTGTCACGTAGGGATTAGGGCTTTTCCCCATAAAATGTGGCAAGATCACTACTCCAAATGAAGACCATGTATGTCAATGCAAACAGCACAGGCAACAAACAGGAGGATCTGGAAGATGCTGTGCAGCAGGGAAACTCTGATGTAACTTCCACCATGAAAACATGGTGGGGTGACTGGCACAGCTGGAGTCCTTCAATGGGTGCTATAAACTCTTCAGAAGGCATTGGCAAGGAATAAAAAGCAATGGGGTAACCTTGAATTTTAGGGAGAGTTTTGATTATCTGAAACTTATTGCTGGTGACAACAGGGTTGAATGTTTATGGACAAGAGGCAGGAGAAGGCCAACGAGGCCAATATTCTGCTGGCAATTTGTTACAGACCACCCATCCAGGATGAAGAGGCAAATGAAATATTCTACAAACATCAAAGCAAAGTTGCACAATCTCCAGCCCTTGTCCTCGTGGGCTACTTACCAGATGTCTGCTGGAAATGCAATACAGCAGAGAGGAAACAGCCCAGGAGGTTCCTGGAGTGTGTGGAAGAGAACTTCCTGACACAGCTGGCAAGCAAGCCAACTAGGGAAACAAACTGGGAACTCACCTCCTCATCTGACAGAAAATGGAGACACTTCAGATATGGAACATGTCAGTTATTAAACATATTTGACAATACCCTGTCACAATTTGAACAGGAACTGAAGGCAGCTGAAGGGGCTGAGGGAGGGTAAGACATGCAAAATGCAATTATCTGCACTGGAATTTCAGTGTGATCCTAGAATTAAACTCCTTTATTAATAATAAGGGGTCCAGACAATTTTATGACTGTCAGAATGGGCCAGAACCACTATTTCTGTAGAAAAATGAATATGGATGGGTAAAGTGGAAAAGTAGTACTCCTTTGACTTTTTTATTTGAAAATTAATGATGTCTGTATAGTTTATTTTTATGCCATTAAAAAATTGGGGTTTGACACTTGAGTAATGTATTGCCTATGCCAGCAACTGGGTGCACAAGGGTGTCCAGAGAGGTTTCTATCAAAGTCTTTTGCTGGTGAACTTGTTCTGTGTTCTCCATTGCTTGAACAGATTGCTCCCTTGTGTCTTCCTTAAAGAATTCCATCGAATTCACTAATAAACCTCAAATTCTTATACAAATGTTTGACATGTGAAAGCACCAATGTTGTTTTAACTGCTTGAATTTTGTTGTAATGAGTATCCATCAGGAGCCACTAGCTTAATCCCTCTAACAGACATGTAGGTATTGCTGTTTAATGTAATTCCAAGGGGTAATGCTCACTCTCTTGCTATTGTGTCATTGTAATAGACAACAGTAATATTTTCATTTGAAAACATTGTCCTCGCTCAAAAATGAGTTGCATCTGCTTAAAAATGAATAAAAAGGGATCAATTTGCAGGTGAAGCCTTTGTCATTAGGACACCAGAGGGTGTTATTCAAACAGGTTGAATTATTTTTAGAAATGCTTATCTCCATAAACTCCCTTGGTAGTCAGAAACAGGAAAAAAATTCACTTAATGTTAAGATTCATGGCAAGGGCCAAACTCTGAGTGCCCTGACTACCCTGCTGGAAGAGCCAAAGTGTTTCTCTCCACTGATTATGGAGAAACACTGGAGAGATTTTCTTGTTAAGCTAAAACCGAAACTAGCCTAGATGTCTTCCCAAAAGTTGTGGAATAATCACAGTACTGATGCTCTGCCCCAGGAGTGAAGCTGTTGGGATTTCATACAAACTCAACCCAAGTTAGGGGCCAGCTGCACAGATCTATTTGCTCATAATGCAAGAGGTCATAGGAGACAGTGCTCCCTGCAGCCCTTTCCAGTCTATGTGTGAAGCCATTAAAGCCAATTATGGAAACTGAAATCTTCTTTCTGTTGTTTTTTGATGGACAGGTTCCCAGATCTCGCTCCATCACTTTTCTCATGTGTTGTGGAGCTGAGTAACATCATTATATTTGTCTCAGATGCAGAATCTGAGACAGACTCTAAGAAGAGCAGCAGTCTGTTCAGGTAATGAACAATGATCTAAAATAACTGATTTCTTTTCCAGCTCATAATTTTAGGATGTAGCATCAAAGCCAAAAACAGACAGTTGACCCTTCTATTTTCTGATTCTTGCAGTCAAGGAAAAAGGAAATGATCAGAGGAGAGGAGGAAAAAGAACAGGTACTGACAAAAAAAAAAAGAAGGTGTGTAAAGAAGAAAGAGAGAAGTTGAACAAAAAGGAAAGAGAAGAATGGAAGGCTTAATATATGAGATCATTGCACAAACCGATTGCAGTTTTACTAGGAACAAAAATGGTGGAAAAATGGCTTTGGGGGAGCTTAAAGGTGATGTTAATCCTCTCCCTGGTTCCAGCAGTGTATTGTCACTCCCTGAAAACCACACAAGCGTCAACAGTTGTAAAACGTGTGTCTTGAGATTTTGAATTATGTCAGTTAAATACGCACAGAACCAACTTATATCTATTTACAGTGCTTTGTCAGCCCAGTAGTTGAGCTGAGCTTCTTATAAATCTCTTTGGAAATTGTTTTGCAAAAACAGTCTTAGAGGTATTTTCCTTAATGGTTCTGTGATAGTGAAAGAGACTAAGTTAGACCAGACTAGAACTAGAGGTGGCTAAAGTCTCCTTGTCTGTCATGGGAACAAAACCCAGTATTCTGCCTGTATGGTAGTAACTGAGAGAGATAAAGGAAATCCTCTGAGGATGGCAACCATTTGGATTTTTTTAGTTTTTATTTTTTGTACAGCCAAGAAATTGAACCCTCAAGCAGGGTCTTATCATTAATTCCTCCCCAGGGTGGCAGAACAGCTCATCAGTTTTCAGCAGAGCTTCTTCCCTTGATTTGAAGTATGGAGATGTTCTCGGACAGCCTTGACTCAGGAATCTGAGGAAATGAACCAAATCATTTGAATTATGGACTTGCAAATTCAGCCTCATGACTGCCTCTTATTCCCCTCCTGCACCATGCCACCTGGACTGACATCAGAAAAATATTGAGTAAAGCTGTGCAGGTTGTTGAGAATCTGTTGTCCTTCCTGCAACTATCTGACACTGAGCAAGCAAGGTCATAACAGAGCTCTGTCCTACCAGGCTGCCCCTTCTGCAGGGAGATCTTTGCATTACCTGCTTTTCATTTTGCAGTGCTGAGTGGACACGGCGGTTGTAACCCTGTGACACTTGCTCAAGAGGCCCTTCAGGTCAAGATACCCAGGCTACGGACCCAAGACCTAAATCAAAGTGACCTGATCTTCAAAAGCACTGAACCCTGAATAACTTTAAGAAGAGGTCAACTTCTCTGAAAACTAATTTGCTTTGATTTAAGGGCCTAATTATGGATCTAGCTACCCAATAGTAAGCATCTCTATGAAAAAGTTCAAAACTAGCTGGGGGAATTAGTGACCGAGATCACATTAATTTCAGCACCTTTGAAAATATCTGCCCCAGGTTTCAAAAAGTACATCCCTAACTTAATTTTTTTCTCTTTTTCCCGTTTGCTGCTAATTATTCTTCTCTCAACCCCTATTTTAAAATCCATACAGCACTTTGGAAGCTCTGGTAATTTGTACAGTACCTCTGCACAAGATTCATTCCCATTTCTTTCTTGTGGTTTTCACTGTGACATATAATTATTCTTATTGGTCTGCTCTTCACTTTTGCTACCTAGCATCCTTATCCATACAGTAAATTCTGTTTCTAACTGCTTTGCTATTTGTTTTGATAAAGGCAGCAGTCTTTGGTCCCACACTAACAAGAGTTGTGGCTTGTTCCTTTGCCAGAGAAACACTTTTTATAATGCTCCCACCACCTATTCTTTCCTTTAGTCACAACAGGGATGTTTCCTTCCAGTACAAACATGCTCAAAGAAAATTTTCTGATCCCAGTTATCACTATTTGCAAAGGTTTAGTTTCAGCCTCAGTAGGCACTCAGATTTTCATGTCTGGTCCAACCTGTATGTCTGGAAGGACAGGAAAAACAGCAGAGACATGAAGTGGAGAAAATGCTCAACAGGTTAGCAAACTCACCCGTGGATCATTGTTATCATGGTCTGCTGTTGGATTCTCCATTATCCTCTGGTTTTCACTTAGACATGCAATCAACAGTCACACATGACAAGCTGTGTTGAAGCTGATTTATTCCCCTCTTGTGGCACTTAATAAACAAGATTATCACCAGCCTTGGCCGTGACTCCTACAGCTGTTGCTGATAGTCTGCAACCACTTATCAGAAAAGGATGACACATAAAACAAAGAACAATAAAGAATTCCCCCTTCTCAGAAGCTGTGTGATGTTTCATTTATTTTGTACCATCCAGGACTGAAATTTCTATAGGCTCCTGAAATTTTCTGTCCCTGGGGAGATCCTTGTTATGTAACACAAGTACAGGACTCTGCCCACACACAAGAATGCAAGACGTGGACCCACAGTGACTCAGGAAAAGCACTATAGTTTCCAAACAAGATGTTATTCTTCCTTCCAAACAAGCTAACTAGCAAAGTGATTGACTTTGACCCCTGTGACAAAATTTAATATTTTATATTGCAAACAAAATTGCTGAAAGTAGTAAAAAACTCCAAAACCAAATAAAAAAAAAGATACATATATATTTTTAGGGCTTTTCAAAGACAGCTAGAGGAGACCATATACTTCTATGGAATCTGAAGAATCCCCAGGTTTTAGTAATCCAGTTTTTCCTAATTTTTTGCTCTTATTTCTAAAAAGCTTAATTTTCCAAAAATTCCTCCTTTTTTCCCTTTTATTTCTCTGCTTGAATCTACAAAATGTGCACTGAGTTAACACACAGAAATGGCAAACACTTAAGGGACTTGGCTCCTAAGTCCTCATTATCTTCAGAAATATGTTACAGTGGTAGTGGAAGGCTGTCTAATTTCATATCAATTTGCTTCCAGCCATGATTTTCTCATATACACCCCAGTGAGTGAACAAGGGACTAACAAAAAAATTTTGAGCTTTTATAAACACAGATACAATTTGGGAAGAGTAATTCTCCAGCAGCATATTCCTCATTAGTGTTACTATTAAGACAGCTTTTTCCAGTTTTTCTCAGATATCAGGCATCTGAATTTTGTCAGTTTTGGTAATTTGAACATATCAGATCCTGAACACAGGCACTGGAACTTTATTGAATTATTTTAGCAGTGTAATGCCTGAGACATTTTTTTATCCAGGTAAACTAGCACAATGCTATACAATATTTAATCATGGTTTCTCAATCAACACAGGCCATGGATCATTTCCAAGAGGAATTAGAAGGGTTTCTATTATATTTCAAAGGTTAAAAGAATTTGATAGTATGGAAGTATTCTGTCATTTGGCCTGTGGGCCAAAAACTGCCACTGGCTCTTTAGTTTACCAGTACATATGTAGTTGTGTTGCCTCCTGGATTCCCTTGTGAAATTCCTTATTTCTTTATATTCTTCCTGTGTCCTGGGCAGCAGTGGATCTCAGACATGAATGTTGCACTGAATACCTCATTGGCACAGGAAAGCTGCAAAAACGACACAGTTTTCTGTTGAAAAGAAATCAGTGCCAATATATTTCAGTAAAATGGGTTGAATAATTATGGGACATCACCTTTTTCCTACTACAACAATGGAATCATAAAACCATAGAACTGTTCGGGTAGGAAAAGACTTCTAAGCATATCAAGTCCAACCATTCCCCCAGTGCTGTGGAGGCCACCGCTAAGCCATGTCCCCAAGTGCCACATCCTCTGATTCTCTACCATATTTTCTAGAAGTTGTGGCTTGCTAGTGCAAATTCCAAGGAATAAAACTGAAAAACTCCCAATCTGAGTTGCTGTAACTTGAGCCAAACTTGGGCTTGCAGCACAAAACTTGACAATATAAAAATTCTAAGGTCTGCAAAAGAGAAGGAGGTTGTGTAAAGAAACATACATTCACATGCACTTACATTCATATATGCAAACAAAAGCACACTTCCTTCTCCTTCAACTTTTCCAAACCTCCCAGTTCTTATCTCCAGCTTTTGTTCCAGAAACCTCTGAAGTAACTAAACTATAAATGGAGCTGTGAAAACTCAGTAAACTGGGAGAAGTGCCTGAATTTTGCTTATCTACTTTAAGAGGTTTCAAGAAATATATAGATACTCCACAAAAGCACAGTGAAATTGTGTTGACGAAGGTGTCAAAATATGTACATACAGGAAGGGATAGCTTGATACAAATTTAGACTTAAAATGGTTTGTTTTCCTGAGGTTGGAATCTGCCAGAACGTTCACTTATCTGTCGTATATCTGTGATGTTGAATACATTTTACAAGAGCAAGAAAGCAACTCAGCAAAGATTTCGAGAGAGTAAAGTGTCATCTAGGAATGACTTCTTAGCCATGGGTCATGGGAGAACTTATCAATATAATACAAGAAAACATGAGAAAAATCAGCAATTTTTAATGTGAGATCAAAGGAGTTTTGCATAAGTGCAAGGCAAGGGATTCTTTGAGAAAGACAAAAAGAATGTGTGTGCAAACAATGCAGCAGGATTCAAAAGATATCTTTAATGAGGCTGCAGAGTCATATAATAAGTGAGTCCAGAGGAGGTCACCAAGATGATTAGATTGATGGAACACATCTCCCACGACTTAAAGCTGAAAAAGTTGGGATTTTCAGTCTGGAAAAAAAGGAAACTTCAGGGTCATCTAATTGTGTCCTTCCAGTACTTGAAGGGAACCCATGAAAAGATGGAGAGAGACTATTTACAAGAATGACAGGGCAAAGGGAAATGGCTTCAAACTGTCAGAAAGTAGGTTTAGATTGAATATCAAGAAAAAAACTTTTCACTGTGAGGGTGGTGAGGCACAGGGTGCCCGGAGAAGCTGTGGCTGTCCCATCCCTGGAAGTGTCCAGGGCGAGGTTGGATGGGGCTTGAAGTGGAAAGCATCCCTACCCATGGCAGGGGGGTTGCAACGGGATGGTCTTTAAGGTCCCCTCTAACCCAAACCATTCTGTGTTTCTATGATTCTGTGAATAAATGCAAAGCTGTCAGGAGACAGATTAGTGCAGTTTGGAAGGGGCCTCAGAAGTCTCTGATAAAACCTTCTACTCAAAGCACAGAGAGCTGTAACTCTGGGCTTGACCTCTGAGGAGCGAAGATGTACAACCACTTTGAGCAACACCTCCCGGTGTTTCAGTGCCCTCCTGGTGGAAGTTTCTCTTTAAATCTTGTCTGAAATTCTGTTTCAGCTTACGTCCTTTGGTCGTCCTCATCCTGTCATGCAAGCCCCCTTTGACCAGAACAGGACACAGTATTCTAGATGTGATCTAATGGTAATGGGTGATTTGAACAATCATCGAATCAGGGAATGACTTGTGTTGGAAGGCACTGTAAAGATCTTCAAGTTCCAACCCCATGTCACAGGCAGCAATGCCACCCACTGGATCCAGTGTCTCTAGACCCCATCCAACTTGGCCTTGATCGCTTCCAAGAACATTGTAGTCACCAAAGAAAAAAAATATAATTCAGACAACAGTCAATATACCTTTGAGAAAAAAAAAAAAAAAAAAAAGACTCTCCCAAACTTACTGTAATTACCATTGGAAAATATAAAGAGGGAAAATTGCAAGTGAGAGCTGGAAATGGTGATGCTCATAGTATTCTCAGCTCATTCAATGGCCAAATATGGAAATATAAGCAAGTTGCAACCCATCTGTGCCTCAAAGTAAAATGGGCTTGAACAGCAAAGTTTTCAAGCAGGAAGCATGGAGTAACATATGTTTATCTAGAGTATCTTACACCATGTGAGTGAATGGATTCCAGGTTTTACTACAGCTTTCAACAGACCACATAGTTTTTAACTCATTGTCTACCTTTATGTTTAAGGACCAGGGACCCCTGGAAAAAAATCAGAATCATTCTGAAAGCTAGACTGTGATGGGAAGAAATCAGCTCTTCCAGGTGATTTTTTTTTAATATATATGTACGACAGGGTTAAGAAACACTGGGAGTAAAAGCTCTCTATGCACAGAATTCAATTCACCTCTACATGGCTATCTTGATGTGCATTCTTTGTACATGTACATTATAATCATTCCACAGGATTGCCACTTTTAAATATTTCAGTTTTTCCATGAGTAAATGGAAGTTGTTCAAACATTCATTGTTAATTTCCACACCATACCCAAAAAGTTCAAGGAGCCTTGGAGGTTTTTTATGTTAAGATTCTATATGCATATGCTCACCCAAATTATTCTCCTAACAAATAGAATTTTCTCTCTAGGTTTAGGTCTATCCTCATTTGCTCTTCTGTAAGCCTGTAATAACTCCATAAAGTCTACACAGATCACCAAGAATGTAAAATTAATGTAATGCTGATCAAAGATTTCATTGTCTGCTCAATTTGGACTCCATTTGGACTTATACCAGTGTGATCCCAGGGGAAGATGGCAGCTCCTTACTTTTTCTTCCTTTCTCTCTTCTTTCACGCAAACTCTGCCAAAAGTGATGACTTCTCCCTCAGATGGTTCCCAGGAGCCAATTGGTCTTTCTCTGTCTTCCCCCAGCTAATGCGAGCTGGTTTTCCCCTGTACACAGCTGCCCTAATTCTTAGAGCATTTCATCCTTTTCACTTTCTAAATGGAAATGTTAAATTTTTCACAGAGGAGGTGCCCTGGGGGGGAGTTTTGCTCACACCCAAGAACGGATGTCAGTTAATATTTGGACATGATTAATTAACAGTAAACCCTAAGGCAAACTTTGCTATTATGAAAATAAGACAATATTCCAGATTACATGAGCGTCTGCCTATATGGTAAAGTTACCCAGATGCTCTGAAATCAACAAAGATTTGTCATAGATACAGGGAGAGTTATTATTTTATGAATTTCATATTCAGATGAATTACTTTTGTCCCTCATAGACAATCTAGATATGACCTGGGGATGAACCACTATTTGAATTACCTCTCCGATACTTTCAAGCACTGGTATAAAGTTTTCTAATATTGCAGAAAATTATTTGGAGCTCATATTATTTTCCTAGTGAGCAGTTAATTGGTTAACTTCAATATAAGTGGAAGGCAAACCTTACCATGCTGTGCTTGTAAGTCCTGAATTATATTTGCAGCTCCATCTTGGGTGGAAAACAACCTCTGTTTGACAAATAGAGCTGAAACACACCATGGCTCAGCTTGAGAAACAAAAACAAGTTTTTCCAGGAGAAACTAAAGTAGGTCATTGTGTAGGCAAATTAGAGTCACGCATATTTTAACGGAGTGCAGATGCTGGAGTAGCTAAAGGAACTCCAGCACTGAAGGACTGAAAAACACACCCGTTTACTGCCAGGGAGGCAGGAGGAGACCTACACAGCTACGTAAACAGTGCAATTGAATGTGCAATGGAAGACATGGCCAGAACCTTAATTTATTGTCTTATCCAAAAGATGTAGGAAAAGGTGTAATCACTCTTCATCATCACCAGAAAAATGGGCACTTCTTTTACTTCGTAAAATAAGGATGTCAATATTTTTCTGCCATGGAACACTACAGACTCTCTAAAGACAAACTACTTCACAATCTAAAAATGTTCTATCACTGTTATTCAGGTACTTTCTTCCACGTCAGGCCCAGGTGTAGATGTGTCCACTTCTGGGCCCTCAGTTTGGGAAGGACGTGGAGACGCTTGAGAACATCCAGAGGAGGCAACGAGGCTGGTGAGGGGCTTGGAGCACAAGCCCTGTGAGGAACGGCTGAGGGAGCTGGGGGTGTTTAACCTGGAGAAAAGGAGACTCAGAGGTGACCTCATCACTCTCTGCAGCTTCTGAAAGGTGGCTGTGCTCAGGTGGGGTTGGTCTCTTTCTCCAGGCAGCAACTGACAGAACGAGAGGACACAGCCTTAAGCTGCACCAAGGGAAATACAGGCTGGATATTAGAAAACAAGTTTTTTACAGAAAGGGTGATAAAGTATTGGAATGGTCTGCCCGGGGAGGTGGTGGAGTCACCATCCCTGGATGTGTTTAAAAAAAGACTGGATGTGCCACTTGGTGCCATGGTTTAGTTGAGGTGTTAGGGCATGGGTTGGACTCGATGATCTTGAAGGTCTCTTCCAACCCAGTGATTCCGTGTGATTCTCTGCGTATTTGGAGACATCGTGAAATTACGGGTTCTGACTATGAGAAAAAAACTTCATGATGAGGTCAACTAAAACCTCTGTTTGTTTTGTATTGACTTTTTAACAGAAGGATTTCAGAAAATAAAAAAGTAACTCTTTCTAGAAAACAGACACGAGAAACTTGGTAAAGTCTGAAGCCAGAACAGTATAGCACAGGAGAGTAATATTTCAAAATATGAGTCCTCTTCAAAGTTAAGCAAATAAAATTTTTGTCCACTCACATAAAAAAAAATAAAGCAATCTCTTGCAAGGCATTGCAAATGCACTTGGAACAAAGAGCTATACATTTGACACCCATAATCCTAAACCTCTAAACGTAATATGACAAAGGCAAAAAATGAGTTAAATCTCTCAACAGCCATGACATTTCAATCCCAATCCTTATCAATCTGTTGACTTAATCACCACCAATTCTTAACAGCTTTTTAATTCTGACATGAACATTTGTCCTTTTTTAATTGTGGCATGGTTCCATCTCTAACGATAAATTCATGCAATAATGGTTCGTGAGTTTTTATTTTTGCAGATTCTGGATTCATCTGACAAGTGAGCAGAAGAAACTTCAACCAGAAAAAGTGAATTTTCCTTAGGGAAATACTCAGTTGATATGATTTCTCTCCAGTTTCATAATGCTGTTGCTGAAATGTGCCAAGGTCAGATTGAGGCAAAAGAAAATTAAAAAAAATAATGAAATAAATATAATAATAAAGGATCATTTTGCTGTAGACACCTAATGTAACATCTTGCGTCCCATAAGTATTCTGAAAGGAGATTGTAGCCAAGGTGTGTTTGGTCTCTTCTCCCAGGTAACTAGTGGAAAGGTGGGCAGGATGCATGGAAAGGGCCTCAAATTGCACCAGGGGAAGTTTAGATTGAATTTTGGGGAAAAAAATTCTTCACTGAAACTGTGGTCAGGCATTGGAACAGGCTGCCCAAGGAAGTGGTCTAATCATGATCCATGGAAGAGTTCAAAAGGCACATGGATGTGGCACTTAGGGATATGGTTTAGTGGTTAATGGTTGGACTTGGTGGCCTTAGAGGTCTTTTCCAGCTTAAGAATTCTATGAGAGGTATGGTTTAATGTTGTTATTAGGAAGTTTAATTCCAAAATGGAGGGTAAGGCTATTAATTTTTGTGAATGACCTTTTGTTAAATGGTCTGCAAGTGTGCCACATGAAAATAATTAAAAGTCAAAATTATCATCACGAGTAGATTTAATTCTGTAACTAAGTACAACATTCTAGAGTTACACAGTAAAAATTAATTAGCACAGGATGGGAGATGTTTGAGCAGTCAGCACTTCTCCAGAAATACCTGCCTACTGCAGGAACAGTGACTCTTCTCTGTCATTCTTGTTCAGAGTTAAATATCAGGCTGAAAGGGATAAAGATTTCTAAAACAAATCAAATAATTTCACTGTACTTTGTGGCTTCAGCTGGACAATGTATGTCAGTAAAAATAGCAAGTGGGTCTAGAGGAGGGTAAAAGCGAATCTTAGTTCTACAGAGGATGCAAGAATGCGTAGAGATTGAAAAGATGAGAAAGAGTCAATTAAATTGGAGGAAAGAGATGTAGCTGTTCCTGTAGAGTTCAAGAAGCATTTGGTCAGAGCTCGGAGGCACATGGAGGGATTCTCAGGGCTGTCCTGTGCAGGGCCAGGAGTAGAATTTCAATGATCCTTGTGGGTCCCTTCCAGTGCAGGATATTCTAGGATTCTGTGGTTCTATGAAAGACCTCTGAAACTGGTCCAAGAAAAATAAATCTTCACAGAATTCTTTAAATTTATTAAAAGACTGCAAGAGGGGAAAAAACAAAAATGCAGAGACTTTTGAGATAACATTATGGTCAAAAGACACCTGATACTGATCATGGAAACTGCAGATCTTGAGTTCTCCAGCTATGTGGATCTGTGATCCTAAGAAACTCTTCTTCCTAGAGGATGGATGAATAGCTTGTAAGACACTTCCTATTGGGCTTTTTATTTTCTAACTTGGGGTGTGCAGATTTATGCTACTCAATTCTTTCACAGTATTTTAGACATCCAGATGCAAATTATTGTTACAACTGAACACGTGGAGCAGACCTGAATATAAAACAGAAAACAACACTTGTAATAAGTAATATATTTGTATTCCTTGTTTGTGTTCAGAATATTACTTGGAAAGCAACAAGAAGAAGAAAAATAAGACTTTTTAGGAAGCCAATTAGAAAATGTAAAACTTACATCTTGCAATTCATAGATGTAAAACAATCCACACAAAAAGACCTTAAAGGCCACGAAAGAATGTTTGCCATCTGAAATTTGTAAGATTTTCAGTTATTGCATAACATTGCCTCTAGCAATGAACCTCACCGAATCACATCAACTCAAAGTTTGTGCTACGAATCCGTGTCACTTCAGAGAGAGACTAAGAGAGAGAGAAAAAGAAACAGAAAAAGAAAGTGCACCCCATATGGAGTTTATACCAAATTATTTAAAAATATGTTTAAAAGTAATAAAAAAATCAGTTCCATTCAGTGGTGTCTGTCATGAATCCTGGAAGAACGTGGTATGAGAGATATTAAGTTTTATGGAGAAAAAAGAAAAAGAGCAGGTAACTAGAAGGCACACTGAGGATTGTGGCAGTTCCTTATAAAGTCACAAAACCGGGTAAATAAAAAAAATCATGGCTTTTTTTTAGTAATGGCAGGTGTTTTTAAGTTTAGAAGCTTCCAACAGTCCATTGCACAGGCAGAAGTATAGGGAGAGAATATTCACTAAGGGTAGGAATGGACAGATTTTCAAGTGAGCATTTTATTCTATTAGTGGTTTATGACAAAAAAAAATATTTATATATATTTTACATTTATATGGGTGATGCTACATTACTTCATATAAGCACAAGAAGAAAACAGGCTACCTACAGATGATGGAAATACATCCTTAATTGCCCTGCCAGGTATTTCTACACCAAACCCTCGAAACACAGGAGCAGAGACCCCTTCTCACAGCAGCACTCCATTCTCCCTTCCTTCTCCATCCCTCAGGCAGATGGTGATCCCACAGCTCCCTTCCTCATTTCTTTCTTTCTCCCTCTTTTTCTCTGTGCTTTCCAGTGACAGCACTGCTGCTGCATCACTTCTGTGTGCGATAAGCAGGAAAATTCCACTTTGCTCCCATTTCAGAGAAGACCATCTCAGTGTGTGTGGTTGGGATTCTCAACGTAACCAAGCAGAAGAGCATCAGTTTTGCTTGCCTTGGAGATTCTGCTTATCCCAGTCTCTTGCCTGCTCCACTGCTTTGTTTATGCAGCCCTTTTGCTGTTCCCTGCCTGCCCTTACAAATGTTGTTTTGACACCGTGGTCACCAGGTGCCCCACCACCCCTTCCATCAACAGACACTTGTGCAGCAGATGGCACAAATGGGTTGGCAATAATTCAGTGTGTTCATGTTGGATTGCCTTGTCTGGTGCTCGTGATGGTGGCTAGACAGGGTTAATGACAGTAGCAGGGGAAAAAATATATTAAAAATACTGCGGGGATGCACTTTCAGAAAGGAAAGCTCTTCCATGGAAGAGCACCACTGAAAATCTCTGTTCCTAATAAGCATGAGCTATATTATGTAGCAAAAGAGGTTTGTTTTAGTGCCTTCAGTTTAATCACATTAAAAATGTCAAGGGTTCCCTTATCTCCTTTGATCATCATAACTCCAATGACTCCAATTATATTTTCTGCCATATATTACAAGACTATGATTAGTTTAGCTATGATGGTCTAAGGATAATAAATAAATAATGTTAGTAAGAGGTGATGAGAGCTTTTTTTAGACCAACAAATAATTATTTGTGGGTACATACCTGCTGGTACTCAGAAATGCATGGTTAGAATTAGAATCCAATGTTAAATGCTGAAATTTTTTATTCTCTAGCTGAGCTGGTGCCAAAAAAGAGCAAAATTTTTTTAATACAAACCCTTATAAAGATTTGGAAGTCAATTCTATGTGAATAATCATGAAGTTCAGGGATGTTTGGATTCAGGGTTCCAATACTGAGCTCAGTAACCTACAGAAATATGTACATCATGCAAAGAGTTAGAAATGAGTCATAATCAGTTTCTTTACTCTGCTGGCTTCTTACTCTGAATAAATTGCCGAACTGTTTTCATCCATTTCACTGCTTCTAAATTGGAGAAAATATTCCTGTCCCAGGGGTACTGCAATGATTAATTAATCACTTCAAGTCACTTGAGATTTGAAAATGTGTGTGTGGGTATATGTAGCTTCACATATGCAGAATATATATAAATATTTCCTTTATTTTGTATGTTAGGCATAAAGGGTGCCTTTCTAGAATCAGCAGTGAAATTTTTGAACAAGAATAATCAAAAAAAACCATCTTGGGAATTCAGGCTGTCAAATTCAAATGACAGTCATACTTCCCATCTCCAAATTATCTTCAGCTATAAAGTTCTCTCTCTTTCCTTGAAATTGTCTCCCTCAGAAGACTCAATAAGCAAAAGTTATTGATACTGAAGAAATCTCACATTGCTTTCCTTTTCCAGTATGACATGGAGTGATTTGTATTCTGCTTTGTGGGACTTTGTCAGGCACTGTATGTTATACTGCAGTCTGGACCACTGAGAGGCAGAAAATAGCTCCCACCACTGCAGCTATGAGCGTAAGAAAAAGAGAGGAATAAAGTAGAAGAGTTGTATTTTAAGGGAAAAAAAAAATAAAAGGATGCATTTGGGCTTCTTATCCAGCATCACTAAGCTTCAACAGTTGGACTTAGAGGTCTTTTCCAGCCTTAATGATATTATGATTCCACGATAACACTCTGTAGTATCACACACAAGGCTGGGTAAATGATCATTAAAAATTTGGTTGTGGCTGTTCCAAGCTGCTTTCTGGACCTATATGCATAATCATAAGACCAGCATGTAAAAATGAGGCAGTTCTGCAAATTCTTTCCTAGATTTCTTCTCAGAATATAAGAAAAACAAAACAAAACAAAACAAATAAAATGCAAATAAAATATTTGTAATATCTTTTTATTTTTTCCTAAATTCTTGGGGTTCTAGCTTCTTAAAAGAGAAATTTCAATAGAGAAATATTTTATAACCACAGTGTGATTGAGTCCAAAAAACAGACATATGTTTTTCGCTGTTTTCTGTTTTTAAGCTGCATGGATTTTGCTGTTAGTGGAAGGAAAAAATAAACTATATACAGCCCCGACACACATTTTCATCTCAACCTTAGTTTCCCACATGATCTTGGGCAGGTGTTTTAAGCCCACATTGGCTCAACTCCCCATCTGTTGATCAAAACTAATGTCTAGACCAAGTAGAGTCAGTCGACAACTTCAGAGTAAAATGATTTTCTGCCAGATTCACCAGAACAAAAAATATTTGAGAAAACACATCAAGTCCACGAAAGTTTTTGACACAGGAACCAGAAGGATGTTGTGAAACCAGTGACAGCCCTTTGGTGAAGCAGGTCTGCTTGCCTCACGTGCTCCAGATCTTTGGGATAAGCCACCTTTTACAGCTGTCACTCTTATAACTGATCACATGCGTAAAAATTCAGAGTAGTAAACTTCCAGGTCCCTCCAGGACTCTTGTTCCTGGTTTCTTTGCATGACATTGGCAGACTTCCCTTCTTTATTGTGTGGATGTGGACTTGTTGCTCAGCCTCAGAGGCTGTTAAATTTCCAGCTCTTTTTGTGGCTCCTCTCACTGGCTGTCTATTGCACAGGCAGGTCAGCGACTCACTCCCAAATGGTCACTTCCCACAGCGACAGAAAGATCCTGGAAATATATTTGCTTTGAGAAACATTCTGGTCTAGGGAGCCTTGTAAGCACAGGAGCATCCTTCTTCTTCTAAAAAACTTACGCTGTTTTCATTACTTCTGCTATTATATTCTGCCACAATGCAGAAATACCAAATAATGATGATTCTTAGAAATTCTTCCCTGTGAGGGTGCTGAGGCCCTGGCACAGGGTGCCCAGAGAAGCTGTGGCTGCCCCTGGAACCCTGGAAGTGTCCAAGGCCAGGCTGGATGGGGCTTGGAGCAGCCTGGGATAGTGGAAGGTGTCCCTGCCCATGGCAGGGGTATGTAATTAGATAACTTTTTAATGTTCCCTCCAATATAAGCCATTCTACAATTTTATGATCCTATGATATATGTTAAAGCAGAAAAAGAAATCAGAAACTGTCAAATGTTTGGAAACTGAAAATTTGAGCAACCAAAGAGCTGAAATCCAAATATCTAGATAGCTAAAATGATTTCACAGCCATTCTAGTTACAAAATACTGTTTTCAGCAGGGTCTAATTTCCCTCATCCCACAAAAAATTATTTTGTCAAAAAGTGGTCATACTTCCTGATCTGAGATTTTTACTCATTTCTTTTTTTTTTGAGAAAGTATATAAAATAAATGTGTTTTTAGATAAAGTAAGTTTCTATGAGGCAGGAAAGGATATATTTTCTAAACAATGGTGAAAAACAGGTACAAGTATTACTCTCTGGCTGCTCTTTTACTAAAAGTAGGCATTTAAATATGACATGTGCAGAAATTTTACAATGGAAGAGACTAAGAAGTCCTTTGCCTTCCTTCTCATTTTGCTTTTAGTTTGGTTTCCCTGTATCCCACGTTTCAAAAAATGGTCATGAGTTTGTGTATGTGTGTATGTGTGTGCGTGTGCGTGTGTGTGTGTGTATATAATGACATAATAACATCTCAATTAGATCTGTTCTGTAATGGGCTCATTAGTATAAATGTGTGTGATTGGCCTCTGTTCTGCTACAGAACTGAAGTTAATCAGATGAACTTCAAAGGGCAAATGGAAGGATTATACCTCACCTCATGGGGACACAGTCCTTCCTTTGAAGTACCTGTTGGCATCCAGAAAGTTCTGTCAAGTCATCAATACATTTTAACTACCTTGGGGTAGTTTCCTATATTTTTCTTCTGATGTAAAAAGCCTTCCTTTTTCTATCATGTAAATATCCTGCTTGGCCCGATGGGATCTGGAACCTCAGTTGATGCCCTGAGTACCATCACCATGGCCAGAATCAACCAGTCATCAAACACTTCCTTTTTAGTATCCAAGAGAAGTAATCTGGTTCTTCACAAGTTATACAAGTACATATAGAAAACAGTGCTGATATTATGAAGCCTTCAACTTCCAGCTAAGAGGGGCCCATACAAGTGTTAACCAGGGTTATCCTTGTTAATTCAGAATCAATTTTTCTGCATATATAAATGTTCACTCAGTTTCATGATTAAATAAAATGTCACAGCTAAAATATATGCCTCACATTACTGCTAACAGTAGACAAGTCAGGCGTTTTCTCCTCTGTTTATTCAACAGCAAACCACTGTTATTTGCAAAACAAAAAAGCAACACAGTGAGAACACTGAAATCCTTTCTATTTCTTTTTTAAGCGCTCAGACTAAACCACACAAAACCAGCCAGTCATTTCTTCCCTGCCAACTGATTATGCAGCCATGTTGTTTGAAAGCTTGCATAATTTACATTAGCATGCCTAAGATCTCAGGTGACTATGCCTTTGAGGCCAGCATGATAGCCCCAGTGGACCAAGATTTGATATTCTTCCCAATATCTGACCCTTTTTTCCTTGTTAATTATAGGCAGACTTCCCTGGCCTGGGCCTGGATCTGCACCTGTTTCCCATCTCTGAGCAGCTGCTAATTAGGTTGCAAATGGTGGGGCTGGGCAGAGCTGGCCACACAGGCTTCAGAGCCCATTGATCAGGCTGGCGTGCCATGCACACAACAATTATTGCCTTCTGAACTTCCCGCAATGAAAGCTGCTCCCGGGCACCACGTTGTATTGAAATTAAAAATTGTATCACTTCTCACCCTGGTGATGTGTAACAGTGCTGCTCCAAAGGAATAAGGGACAGCAGAGGATGAATATTGGGTCCAACACTCCCGTTGTGCAGTGAGAAATAATAAATATATTGAGTTATGTATGTTTAACGTGGAGGTGACTCCAAAGGAGTGTTGTTATTTTTTCTCTTAAAATCACTTATTTGTCCTACTGGTTCCAAGAAAAAAATGACTTCTGAATCTTTTCTTGGGAAGAGAGTTGTGAATGATCCTAAAAACCTTATGCTGAAATAATCCTAAAAAATTTATTTTGATTAGTGGCATTTGAGCAACACCTCAAAATAGTGTGTTAACTGTAGCAGCACCGAGCAATTTAAGCTAAAATTTAAGATTGGCAGTGTCTTTGGTGCTCAGAGAAAAGGGGAAGTACATTAAGTACATTAAGACAGCAAACGCTGATTAATTTGTTAGTAAATAAATAAGTAAATGTTATTTCCAACCCAAATAGTGAAAGGTGATAAATGTTTCAGAGAAGCTGAGAGGAGCTCCTCATAAAAAGAATTAGGTGTCTCCCTCCAATTCCGTGTCAAGAAATATGTAGTATAAGTTATCCATGGAGTATATGGAAAACCTCTTGGATTTATCACAATAAATACTGAGATTTTAGAAATCCTACAGGAGATTTTGTAAACCTATTATACAGATAGGGAAAATATGGTATAGAGAAGCTAAAGGGACATGCCTGAGCAGGTAAAAAGGGTTTCTGCAGGTGAGGAAGGGATTGTAAATGTATCATGTACTGAAACCACTGAAACATTCTTCCACAGACCTGGAGATGTATAGGATTCCACTGTGGTCAAGGATCTTCATTACCAAAGAACTGCAGGAGAGAACCTTCTCTGTGGCTCTAGATCTTCAATTCAAGAAAGAAAAATAAAACACCAAATAATACTAACACTATTTTTTAAATGTTTATATCACTAAGAGCAAGTACAAGAGGAAATACTATGAAAAACTCATGGGTCTTCACCCAAACTCACAACAACCTACTCTGAATAACACACCCATCACCTGTGTACTGAGACTTCTGCAGTCCAGAGGATTCTTCGCCAAAGGAAACATTCTGAAGCAACTCTGCATATAATGCAAAATAAATCAAAGATTTTCATAAGCAGAAAATCATGTGAAACTCATGCTATAAATAATTCACTGTGAATTATTTGCTCATCTTAGGATCTGTGGGCCAGATTACCAGCTGGTCTAAATCCACATGATTGTCTCAGCTTCAGTGGAGTTCTGCAGATTTACACCAGCTCAGGAGCTGACCCAGTGTGTTGATCAAGAATATTTCACCAGCATAATAGGACAGGGTATGCTTTGAAAAAAAAAAAGAGTGACACGCACTGAAAACAGTAACAAAACAGTTCACCAGCTGTTCACAATCTTAATATGTCTGTGGATGGTGTGGAGGAGATAGAAAGCCCTTTGTGCAGGCTAATTGTGTTCTAGGAAGCTGCAGCAGGTGAAAAAAACAATAATTGTCTTCCCAGTTTCTCAGGAAATGATGATCCAAAACAATAGTTGGCAGCTTAACTCTTGTCAGCCTGTTGTTTTACAAAATTCAGCATTTCCTCTACTTTGAATTTGTATTAGCAGAGGATGAATCATTGATGCTGCTGGATCCCCTCATTTTTTATATACAGCAGAATGAATTATTTTCATATATCATGTCATGAGCTTTCTCTATTTTTACATTTTCCCACTGTAGTTGAATCAAAGTGAATATTTCATAGAGATTCCTTTTCTGTAGGGTTTGACCATAAATCAGATTTGCTGCAATCTATCTGCAGAGGTGACCTGTTTTCTCAAAGCTAACATGGCAAAAGAAAAAAAAAAGAAAAAAAAGATTAAAAAGCCCCAGCTTCTAACTAAATAAATCCTTACCAAAATATTCTTTTAATTAAAGACACACACTAATGAATATTTTAAAAATTGGCATAACTTACCTTTTATTAAATGTTTAAAAGCATCAAAATGTTGTATAGACTTAGCTTTAATATTTTGGACAGGCTTGGGATAGAGCCTGTCTCCCACCAAGATAAAAGGAAGCAGAAAAGGTAGTGGATAAATTTGCATCAACACATGACTGGATATGAGTGGTTATGTTATAGTTAAGTGCATTATGAAAGATTTAGAAAACCCTGGTCTTGGCTTTAGGCTTAGAGTAATTAGCAATTTTTGCATAACTGAATCAGTGGAGATTCTGAATCTAACTTTAGGGGCATTAAAGTTTTTAATACAATCCCTCAGCTTGTGTTCAGAGTCAGTGTAGTAAGGAACGTCAGGGATCAGTAAGTACAGGGTATAATAAAGCAGACCTTGTGCTGCAGTGAATTGATTCTTCTAGGAGTGAATCAGGTTTAAACCCCCAAATGCAGAGGCTGGCCAAGATCTGAACTTACTGGCAGATTCTTGTTAGCAAACCAGAGAGATTCAGGAAAAACACTTGCAAAGAGAGAAAAAAGTATATTAAATGAGAATAAAATTGCTGTTCTTTTTAAGTGGAAGTTTGGCCACATACTAATGATAAGATGAACTATGTCCTAAAAGGAGTTGGTCTTGATGACCAATGTCATGTTCCATGATGTCAATGTCATTGATCCAATGGACAGGAAAAACATCTGTGATTTCCAGTTGGTCATATATTTTCTTTCTTTCTCTCCCTACCGACTCAAAGTGCGTCATTCTATTTTCTTGTCATTTTCTTGGGACAGTCCTCTATGGTTAAATATATGTAGTTATACCTCCATTGGATCACCTATGAAATCTGAATTTAGGAGTTCCTGAATGAAAAAAAACTTCATGTTTACCTCTTGGTGTAGAAAACTTGTTCACAATTACCCAAGTCATTAAGCTATTCAAACACCTTCTGCGGAGTTCATTTCATTACAAAACATAAATTCATTCTCTCAACACAGATTAACCTCTGTCCCGAGACAATGCTAAAATGTTGTGTTTGAACCTGGAGGTGTTTAATTCTGACACTAGAAAGCAAAATGCTTGGAAGAAAAACAGAAACATTCTACAAACATCAGTTCCTCTCAGCAAGGATCTTGTGATTCTGCTGGCCATTGTACAGCACAAAGAGACAAAGTGAAAAGTTTTGCTGAAAACTTAAATCAGTTTATGAATAACCCATGAGCGTGGACACACATACAAAGATTAATGTGCTGAATACACTTTTTATTCTGAATTGATCTTGTCCTTTTCTTTCTGTGATTGTTGACAGTGGTCCAAAATTAAAATGACTTTGCTAGAAAAGCTGAGGATTCACCACCAAAAGAGGTCATTAGTAATTTCCTACTTAGAAAATATTAGAAAAATAGGGTGGAAATGTATACTTGGACTTCTCTAAAAAAAAATAGATGAAGTTTACTCTTTTTTATAATCCTGGTTAAGAGCACTCAACAAGGTATGAACAGAGACTGGGAAATTATCACATATAAAGATACTGATGTCTAGCTCTATAAAAGTACAAGTTCCGTAAATCATAGAATCACAGAATCATGGAATGATTTGGGTTGGAAAAGACCTTAAAGATCATCTCGTTCCAACCTCTCTGCCATGGGCCGGGCCACCTTCCAGTAGACCAGGCTGCTCCAAGCCCCATCCAACCTGGCCTTGGACACTTCCAGGGATCCAGGGGCAGCCACAGCTTCTCTGGGCACCCTGTGCCAGGGCCTCAGCACCCTCAGAGGGAAGGATTTTTTCCTAATATTCAATTCTTTCAGACCTTCATTATAGGAGAGTTGCTCCATCCCTCTAATCATTTTTGTGGCTCTCATCTGCATTCACCCCAACAGGAGTTGTGAGTCCAGGGTCCTCCCTGTGTTACGTCACAGGGATGTGTGTCACTTGTAATCCTCACAGGGATTACTTCCTACATAATTTCCCCTTTCAGTCAACAGCCACCTACATTCAACCAGCAGAAAAGCTCCCAAGGACCTTTTGGAGATTGTTTCTCTTGCGTGACCACCTAAACATTGCCCTGGGCTGTGTGAGACATCTGCATGGCCCTGGTGGGTGCAGTACAGGACCTGCAGGAGACCCATGACCTGGAAAAACAATATAATGGGGGATAACCTCAGTCATCTTCTGCTCTCTAAGAAATTCCTTCGTTGTCTAAGCAGTGAAGCAAACACAGGTTTTAGGTAATGCCCTTGACCTTTAACAGTTAGATTTGATGATCTTAGGGATCTTTCCAACCTAAACAATTCAATGGTTCTATGATCTCAAATGTGATTAGATGGACTTTTTTAGGCAACTGAACTATGTTGACCAAATTCCCATTCTCATCAAGGGCCTAAACTGTGAACACCTACATTTCAGTGAGTTAATCTTGTACCAAACCAAATCCTAGGTCATTAGCGTGAAGCAGACATTGAATAGCCAGCTGGCTAAACATGACCATTTAGTGCCCTCTGGGATACCCTAAAGTATTCCACCTGGACTCCAGCTGCAACTCCCTAGACTCAGATGGCTCTCGGAACCACAGCATATGTGGGCTATTAAACCAAGCCACTAAATTTTAGATGGCTAAAATTAGGTTAGATGAATCCTGCTTTCAAGGCCTCAGGATGCCACTTTTAAATCTTCTACACCCTATTAATCTGACACCTAAAGGCTAAGACTGGGAATAAAAATTATGCCTTTCATAGGCTTCTAAATGCAGGGGATATGTTATTACTCCTCAATAGGATCTAAGGCCCGAGGATATTTTACATCCTGAAGTCCTACAAAGGCATTCAGTGTATGAGTTTCTGTAAGCACGAAATGTTGCATCCAAACATGATTTATAATAACTTTAGGTCTCCCAGAGAGGCACAAGCTTGGGTAATGGATTGGGTGGATAGAATGGGAGGCAAAATGCTTATTTGTGGATGGTGCTGTTTAAAATTAATCATCACCATTTTTGTGTTGGTTTAGTGGCGTACTTTCAAAGATTAACTTATTCAAACTCTCATCAAGATTTGATGCTACTTTTTGAATGATAATTTATTATCTAAAGACTTCCTAACATATGCCATTACTCCACATGTCTGCAAAATTTATACTAAAATGTACGGGGTAAATTGCACTATGAGTTACTACATTTTGCTCCCAATATTCTGCCTAGTTCCCATATCCTGCTATATTTCCACTTATGGGTTTTGTGCTAAAACCAAAGAATGAAAAATTTGGGGGATGAAAGATTGTATGAGTGCACAGCAGCTAGATCCTGTAGACTATGGAGAAATTCAGTATGAGAAGGACTATAAATTCCTTCTAGTTCTGCTGTTGCATTACCATAACCAGCATTTTAGCTATATAAAAAGTAATAACAACTGACATATGGATGCCTAGGAAACATTTAAAATCAAAGACAATCTCCTTATACTTAAAGTTCTTGTTTGTATGAAAGCTCCATGCATTGATATTTTGGTTATATCCTTTTATTTTTTTTTTTTACTTTTTTATGTACTTAGTAGCTTCAGTGATAAATACATGAAAGTTAAGTAGTTTATCTATTCCGAAACAAGTTTTTCTTAAAACCTGGTTTGTTTATTTATTTACACACTTAGGAATATGTGCACACACCTTGAGCATCCTTAAGAGACTCACTTGGTTAGATAACACTATTTAATTTTCAAAGAAAAGAGGCATAAGGTCACAACAGCCAGGAGTCACTGGCCTTAGATGCACTTATCTGAGACAGGATTCAGTGTGGAATAAAGGAAACTATTCAGTTCAACTGTACCATTTGTCTAAGCCAGGTATCATCACCCAGATCTCCATTATGCTCAAAGGAAACAAATAGGTGCTTCCAGCTGTGAATTATCTGATATAGTTGGGATTTTTTTTCTTCAGAATGAGATGAACCACCCTCTAGAGGCAGAAGAAAAAAAAATCATTTAACAGTGACTTCTTAGCTCTGCTGCTAAACTACAGGCTAAGAGAGAGAGTATTTCTGAAGTTACCTAGGAAAACCTTGCCTCCAAGAAATTAAAAATTTACCCAGCGCCATGCTGAAGATAAATAATAAAAACTCCAAGCCTTCTGATTATTATATTCAGACACCAAATCCAAGGGTTCCAGTGCTTGCTAAGATGCATCACATGCAAAATCCTTCCTTTAAAAGCTTTTCCTTTAAATCTGGCCATCATTGCTACAACCACAAATAACACTCTACATTCCTGCTATTTATATTTAAGGTTCAGGTCTCTGTTTTCTTTCCAATTACTCCACTTACTCTCTTCTCCCCATGCTTATGCAATCCATTTATTTTCCCTTACGTTTCTTTTCAGGGAATCTTGATATTATTTTTATACAATGTGTTCTTATAATTTTGACTGTGTTATGGTATCACAGTAGTGCAGGAAGCTAAATATATCCTTCAGGTAGTTTGAGCATCTGGAAAAGAGATATTCCAAGCAGAATATAGTCTAAAGCTGTATCTAAATCAGAAATCAAAGTTTTTAAAGTAAAAATCTTATTAAGGGATATTAAAGCCCTTAATTCCAAACTTTTTGAACCCAAAAATTTCATTGTTAAAGTATGAAAATGGTTTTTATTAATTTAATTTCCAATCATTTCATTTAGCTTATCCTTTTATATTAAATCATTAGTTATTTATTGCATCCCACTAATATTAGTAATGCAATCTACTAAAATAATCTGGATTAATAAACTGCACTATTTTAATATAGTGATAATATATATATTAAATAGATAAGATCAGAATGATCATGGGAAAAAAAGTGCATATATTCATTCCTCTTTTTTTCTCCCATCCTTTTATCAGTAGCAGATTTCAATATTAGCAAAATCTCCAAAGTGTGGCAATAACTGGAGAACAGAACCTACCAGGTGCTGACTGTTCTCATTGTCTCCTGAGAAAGAGAATTGTTTGAGCAGAGGAGGGTTAGAATTTGACTTTTGGACTTTCCCCAGAGCAGCTGTGTCAGCGCCATCCCTGGAAGTGTCCAAGGCCAGGTTGGATGGGGCTTGGAGCAACCTGGGATAGTGGAAGGTGTCCCTGCCCATGGCAGAGGGTTGGAATGAGGTGTTCTTGAAGGTTCCTTCCAACCCAAACCATTCTGTGACTCCATGCAATTTTTCTCTCTGTTTGTTTTTCAATCTACAAACTACTTAGAAAGCAATATAATTTCATAGCAACAAAATGTTTTCTGAAAGGTCTTCTGAGGTCATTCGGCAGCATATGGACTTCATTTTTCATGGTCAGTAGTTACATGTGGCCAAGAGTTGCTCTTATTACAACTGTGAAATGCTCTTTTCCTTGGTACTTGAAATCTTATGCTTGCAGTAATGTTGTCAGGCAGGTATGTGACACAGGAAGGGAAGCCAAGGAACTCAACATCTGTTGGAACTGCTCTCTCCTTTGTCCATGCCATGAAGCAAATCCCTTCTCTGCAGGACAGCCCTGGAGGCTCCAGTCCAGCCAGCAGCTTCATATGATCATATCAAGCCTGAGATGTCCAAAATTGTGCAAATGTTTCTGCGGTGCTGAGCTGTAAAAGTGGGAGGTACAGGTTTGGCTTCAAGGGAGCAGAACTGGTTGTCAAATATCTGAGACTTGACTGCTCTCTGTTGTTTACTTGAATATAATTCTTAGAGACCCCTGGTGCTGAGTACTCTACTGTTAAGGAAATAGGGTTGTCTTTAACTGTGTAAAAGATTCCCATTTTTAGCTATGTAGAAGTCTACATCGGTCATCAGTCTTTCTTCAGTGGAGAAACAGAGGGCAGTGGAGAAACAAAGGGCTTTTCAGAGTGGGATTCAGCCAGTTCTAACAGGCATATCTAAAACAGAACTGATTGGTCTCTGCAGATGCTGACCCTTGACTGCAGAGAAAATCAAGACTGAGCTGGAAAGATGTCAGTTTTAAGAACTTTTATTTAGGCAATATGACTGCCACCTACGTTTAGCTGCCCTGACTCAAAGGCTTGTTCCATATGGAAAAGGCCAATAAAGAATGTAGCATGTCTTATTTTCACAGGCAGGATGCACGTGGCAAAAAGGGCAGCACTTCCATGTGCACTGCAGTGACATAGGAACCCAAATCCCACAATATTTTTTTATTTGGGTCCAGTAAGATCAAATGACTTCCATAAAGTCACACACAGAGTCTGTGTTTAGGCAAGAGCTAAAGTCAGCTCTCTGGAGTCAGGAGCTGCTGCTCATCCCCACCACCATCCATCCCTCCTTCATCAGCCTCCTGACCTGACTAAGCAGCACTGCCAGGGTCCCTATTTTTCCATTTTTGAAGGAAAAGCTGTGTGGGTCTCTGAAGTTAAGCAAGTTTCTTCTGCTTTACACATCTAAATTAAAATCTATTTAAGAAAAAACTACAAGACATAGTGCAATTTTAAAGTCATTTGGCAAACTGATTCTGTCAAGAAAGCTTAGTTTCATTCTGTTTGCTTGCAACAGCTTTTTTTTTCCATAACTCTGCTGTTCTTGTTCTTTTAATACATTTGGGAGGCCTGTCAAGGCCTATCCACTCTCTAAATAGCTTTGCAGATTAAATTTTTAACTCTGCTCTCTTCATGCAGATGTATATTTCTGACAAAGAATTGCACTGACATGTCATCTCCCATCTTTCTCACAAGAGAGGAAATAGCTACGTGCCAGTGCTGTTCGGAACTCTGACTCTCCCCAGCAAACAATAAAATAAAATAATCATAATTATAAACCCCTGCATTGAGAAAACCCACTTCTTCTTTATTCGAGCTTTTGCTACACTGATTTCCTTTGTCATAGCAGTTTTGGGCTATTTTCTTCTTCACGTTCAGCAACATTTGTAACCACCTAATGAGAAACTGGGGAATATGGGGCAGAGGAAAAATGGGGTTTGTTGATTTAGTTGCTGCTACAGGCACACCTGAACTTTTAGCCAAAGACTGTGCAGTACATCTAACCTAACCTTAAATCCTTTTATTCACTAGAAATATTTGCATCATTACTTTTTCTTGTTTTAAATATAACTACAAAAAAAAAAAAATCCTGCTCCACTGCAGATGCCTTGTGTAAGGAAAGGAATGCCCTGCCTTCACAGGAATGAAGGTTTTCTGATTTACTAGACCAGGGGTGTGCCCAGTTAAGGACTTTTTGAGAGCAGTTGTTTCCTAGAACAGGGCTAGAGACAGTAAAGAGGGAGCAAACTGAATTTCAGTGAGCAGAATCCATCCCCAGATTAGGTATGTAAATTAAAAGGGTCTTCGATGTGTCGTGCAGTTTGTCATCTTACGTTCAGCTTCCTTCTCCCCACAGAATCAATTGCATGTAAATAGGTCGTTGCTTATGCATAAGTCATTGCTTATGAATTCTTATTATCAAACACTTCTTTGGGACTCAAGATGCTTTTCTGAGATAAATATAGAGCAGAAATGGATGAACATGGAAGAAAAATACTGGTAAAGATAATGGGAGATCTCTGGGGTAGTTCCACTGCATCTAGTACAAATGCCCATTAAAGAGTCTGAGCATTTATGGTCATAAATACTTACTCAAGGTGTGGAGAAAGCAAAAGGAATGTTTCATGAACCAAGATTATTAAAAAATAAAGGAGATTGCACTTTCTGGGAGTTGTTATATGACAGACTTGTTACTTTGACAACAATTGAGAAATGCCAGGTTCTGTCATTTAAGGATATTTCCACATTTTTGTCCAGCACTAGGGACAGAAGTTAGGCATGTTATTCCCTCTTCTCATTTTATTATTGTGTGCCTGATCTGTGCCTCCCATATAGAAGTTCAGGTTAAAGTTTATTCTTATCATTGCAGTGCTAAGACAATTTTTTCTATTGGTCACACTGGAAAATTTTCATATTTTATCTTATTTCCAGACCAGAGATAAACCTCTGGAAATTATTTAGATTCTTATTCGCCAGACTATTCACTCTGTGCTGAACATGTGGGCTTTTGTTCCACTCTTCTAGAACATTTTTGGTGGATTGCTTCTCTGTTCTGAGGTTCAGGGCTGTTGGTCAGAATCAATTTAACCTTCCATGGGACTTAGGATGCATTTGTAAACATTTAAAAGTGTTGAAAATAATAACAAAAATGCATTTTGAAGCAATTTCTTTGCCACTGAAATAATTTGCCATTGAAAAGACACTTGCCCTCAAGAAAATCCCAAACTTTCCCATTCCTTAGGATCACAGTTGAACAGTAAAATATAATGACTATTCAAGAGCAGCCACAGAAAAGCTCCATTACCCTTTTACATGTGGAAATCGAGTCAAGGAAAAGAAGAAGCCAAAATCCTCAGGGTTATTGACTGTTGGATTTCATTGCTGGATTTCAAAGTTTGTGAGAAACTGAGTAACTGAGACAAAACGCTTCACAGGGGATCATCACCCTCTCAGCTGTTAACTCCATTTATGACAATATGTTTTGAAGTGATGCAGTTCATGACTCCACTGATTACAATGTGTGACCATCTACAAGAAAGAAGGAAAGGTTTTCACTGACCTCTGTCTGGGAACAGGAGTTGAACATTTTTTTCAGACACACATAAATCATTTATTAGCATTGTACTGGAGTTGGAAATGGAACTTAATGCTGAGTGGATTATGTTGGGACCTCCTCAGCCCATAAAAGATGTTAATACTCACCAAAAATAAAACAAGTTAGTGTAGGAGGGAGAAAACTCCATTGTCATAATATCACAGATTCACTTAAGTTGCAAATGATCTCTATTGCCCTTCTCTGGACATGCTCCAGCATCTCAGTGTCTTACTTGCAGCAAGGGGCCCAAAACCAAACACAGTATTTGACATGCAGCCTCACCAATGCCAAGTACAGGGGGATGAAGGCATCCCTAGAATCAATCTCATGAAATGTGAAAAACTGCATCTGTAAAGCTGTTCAAATCACCTTCAATAATTCTGGGTGTTAAATACGTGGTGTTTTTAATATTGGAGCATTGAATGGTAGAATATTCAAACATACAGCACCTATACACTCATAAAAACTCCAGAGCCTGAATGACAGACATTCCAACTGGAAAACAAAATATTCATGTCTGCGCAGTCTTCTAGAATGTTCTGCTGTTTTCCTTTGCTTCATCTTCGAGAGGTGTTGAAATACATTGTGATTTGGTGTGTGGTTGGGGGAGGAAGGCAGAAGTAAATCAGTTTTTCTGTAGAACTTCTCAGCCAGTTGTGATGGAAAATAATTAAAAGGCTGAGTTAAAAGGTGTTATTAGTAATTGAAATACTCCACTTTTTTTTTCTTTTCTGATTAATCTGCTACCATGAAGCAGGTGAAGACTTTAAACCACGGCTCAAGAGTGAACTTGACAATTTGTTGAAAAAGTGTTACATTTGAAAAAGCATCTAAATCTGTTTTGCTTTTACTCTCAACTTCCTTAAGGAATTTTAGTACAGAGCATAAGGTCTGTCAGGACAATATTTTTGAGGAATAAATCTATCAACAGCAAAATAGTTTCAATATGAGAAAAAAAATTGCATTTGCAGAATACTGTTCCATTTCTTTTTTTCTGCATACATTTCAGTTCAGGGGATTTCAATGCCACATAAAAGCTGACAACATTTAAAGCACTAAAAGCAGATTATTTCCATTGTTTCCCTCATAACTGGAAGTCCTGGAGGGCTCACTGATCATGGCAGTTCAAGTGATACTGTAGATGGGTTGTGCTCACCACTGTAAAGACACATACACCTTATCATATGCACATCCTCATCTGTAAATACAATATTTTTAATTTAAAGGCCTTGATAAACAGAAAAGAAAAAGAAAGCATGAAATTTAGAGTGGTTTGCCCAGGGAAGTGGTGGAATTACCACCCCAAGTAAGTGTTCAGGAATGTATGCCTTAGTGGTGAACATGGTGGTGGTGCTGGGTTGACAGCTGGACTTGATAATTCCAGATGTCTTTTCCAACATTAATGATTATATGACTCTATGAAATTATGCACCTCTGAAAACTGGTGGATCCATTGTTTCAGGACAGCTGAATGACATAGGAGACTTAGGAGTGGTAAAGGTTTCCTCGTAACTTCAGGATTTCAGGGTACCACCCGCCTTTTTATTTACTAGCAAGCTAATTTTAACTTTTGTGACTGAAGCTGTAACTATCAAAGAACTGAGGGATCCACATAGCAACTTCTGCCAGTTAAATAAAAGTGAAGGTTTGTATCTTCACATCTCTTCTCATTTCTGGTGTGCTATTTAAAATGTTATTTTGAATTTCTTTTTCAGCGGGGCTGTCAGCTCACCTTTGAGATAGCTGCAGTTGCTGCTCTGTCACCTCTTATGAAAGGTTTCAGCCTTATAAATGATAGCAGAGCAGATCTGCACAAACAGATGCACACCCCGCTTTGCCTACATTAGTTAGACTCTTTATGGCACTTGTAAATTAAGGAACAGAATGATATGGAAGAATATGAAACAAAAATGCTATTCCATTTGACATGTTCCCTGCACCCGTTTGGTTTTGCCTTGATCTAGTTCCCTTCAAACTTTTTCTGTGTCAGACCACCTTGTTCCATACTATTTCCCTTCTTGAAAACACTGATCTCCATTGATCTGGATTATAGAAATCAGATAATTTCTCCAAGAAATGAGGATTTCTCTTTCCCCCATGACCCTTCTCATCTGTGCAAGTGTTTTAGGCATGGAATCTTCTGCTCCCTTTTTGGTGCAAACTTGACCTCTGTTGTCTTACTTGGAAAATGCACTTGGTTTCTAACAAGAGCTTTTCAAAATGTAACACTGCTGATTTGTTGGATAATGAAATCCAAATTGTTCCACAAAAAAAGGTGCAATTATACAGCATGTAATACACAAATAAATTGACTTAATGTTACATTATAATGAAAACTGTGCAAAATCCTCTACACAAGCACAATAAAATAATAAAAAGTAATAGAACAGGTAATAGATGTAAAATAAATGCTAAAAAAGTAGTTCAAATCATTTTCATACCAGTCAAAAGATACTGAGAAGGGCGCATCCAATCACAATAAAACACCAGAATGAAACACTTCTAAATAGTAATATAAATTTTTGTGGACACTTCATGTCCCATGATGTGGAATTGACATATAGTTTGATTTTCTTTTTCCTAATGTAAGCCACAGTTTTACAGTCCTAGTGAAAACATTTTATTGCTGGGGATGTATTAGACATGGTTCATTTCCCTTCTCAGTATGGCTTTAATTTTCCACATCCATGGCTTGACACAGACCCAAACACCAGAAGATGGTTGTCTGCTATAAAGTGTTTGGTTTTCTTTGATTGCTTTACAATTTAATCTATAGTTCATTCCATTAACCCTTTCTATTTTAATGCCACCAGAGTCTTTCCCCTCTCCTTAACATAAAGATAAACTTCCCCTGAATCACTTGTGCTCTCGTGTCCAGTGGATTACAAAGAGAACAGGAAGGAGGGTGGTGCTGGGGGGACGAGCACTTTCTTCTTAGTTAACTTCCCAATCAGTGAAATAATTGAATGCACAACAGCAACAGGATTTTCCCTTCTGCTTTCATAATACATTCATAATTATTCATTCATTTGGTTTGGTCATATTCATACCAACGCACAGAGCCAAGAAAGTGCCACTGTCATTCTAACTTTCTCCTCAATCCCTGCTCTTCAGGGGGGGAAAATAAAAAACCCACGTTCCCGTCTGCAGTGTTGTCACATCCGATATCCAGTTCCTTCCGGCAGGGAAAGTGGATCTGGGAGGGTCACCAGATCAGCCTGTGCCTCGGGGCTCCTCGCCTCAAGTACAAAAGACTCGACTCAACTCATGTTAGTCATGTAGGTGGCCTATCGGTGGTGACGGACTGCCAGCTCGGTCTGTGGGCTACCCGTGATAACTGCCTTGAAATGCTAAGTGCTTAATTAAGGACCTTTCATATCAGTTATTGAGGGCTCCATCTCCCATAGCCCAGGGCGTTGTACTTTACAGAGGACTCCCCAGAGCCACAGCCAACTTTATTGCAGTGACAAGTTAAAAAA
>VZSE01007923.1:1483824-1530352 GCA_013398275.1 Promerops cafer
AAAAAAAAAAAAAAAAAAAAAAAAAGAGAGAGAGAAAAGAAAGAAACAGGGAAAAAAGGGAAAGAGAGAAAGAAAAGAAACAAGTGGTTTTAATCCTCTTGCAAGCTCCCAAAATCTAAATACAAGCAGACAGCTGAGCTGACATCATGATCTCCTACTAAAAATACTTTTTTTTTTTTTTTTTTTTACTGTTTATGAGAATATTGCTTGCTTGTGTTTTGTTTAAGGTACGGAGTCATCCCTGACAAGATGATCAGACCACTCGTGTTAACCCATGGTGATATTCTGCAGTGCACAGCTTTTCCCTTCCCCAAGAACCCTCAGTACCAGATGAAGGGACATGTTTATTTAAAGCAGAAAAAACAGATGTTTGTGGCTAAACCTTGTATAATTAATCCTTGCTTTTCAAAAAACAGCAGATCCAGTTCTGACAAGGAGGGGGAGAAATATTTCAATTGCTTTCCATAAACAGCAGATCCAATTCTGTCAAGGAAGGGGAAAAATATTTCACAATTGACTTAGGTAGCTGAGGTTTGGAAAGAAATATCTTTTGTTTCTGTTTGCAGCAGAGGAGCCCTGCAGAAGAGTGATCTGTTCTGCTTCTGATTCCTCATGGGGGCATCTATCAGCAGCAACTCTGCTGAAGTCATTAAAGTTACATCGCTGTGAAACCACCATAAGGACAACCTGAAAAAGCCACAGCTTTCATTCAGGATGTTCACAGACAGGATAAGCACAGTGGAGACATTTCTTATTCTGCATCAGTTTCATACCAGAACTATTTTTTATTTGCAGCAGTGCAAGAGACGTTCAGGATCAGGACAAAGGAGAAAACGTTGTTCCCAGTTCCTTTAGCACCAAATCAAAGGAGCATCCATAATGTAGTCATAGCTGGAAACTAGAATCAACAAGCTTAATAATTTTAATACCAGACCTAAATGCCATCTCATTTAGCCACACCATAGCACAGCTGGGGAGATGGACTGTTTGCAAACCCAGTCATCAAAACCCAAATAAGGCCCAGAACTCAGGAAGAGTTCTCTGCAAGCTCAGCTCCAGTTTGTAGAGCCTTTTGGGACCTCCTGACCCTGCAACGGGGCTGGTCTGGGTGCTACAGGCTGGGCAGAGCCTTGTGAAGTCATCCAAAGAGATGCACCACTCCCAGCAAGGGATATGTGTGCAGTGTGGTACTGCAGATGAAGCCAACCCCTCGCCATCATCCCCAGCAAGCTGAAATCCTGGAATCCAAGCAGGTACAAACAGCAAGGCAACCAAACCAAACCATCCAGTAGGTGCAGGCTGACAATTCCTCTTTTCATTTCTTTTCACCAATATCCCATCCTCTTTTCCATTAATCAACCCACTTTGAGTTCTTTGATGTACCTGAACTTCCTTAGTTGCCAACTGATGTGGAATAACTGGATGTCTAAAAGCCACTGACACCAATATGACTTATTTTTAAAATGCAAATGGCAAGTATTTAAAGTAAAATTACTCTTTTTAAACTTGAGTAATATTTTATCAACACAACTGCATAATAATTTGAGAGCAGAGGATTGTCTTCATTAGTCTCTATGTATTTCAATACAGTCCAAGGTCTGTATTTTATATTTAAATTTAACTATGGTAACCTAAATGTTTTAAATATTCTATTTGGTGTATGGTACTGTGTATACTATATTTTGTCTACTGCATTTAAATCATGCATAAGAAATTTATAATCTGTTAGGAATAATAGTAATCAAAAAAATAGATCAAGTTTATCTTGGGGCTTGTTTATTTTTCCACTAAGAGTTTAGGCAGGATTTAAGTAGCAAAGATCAGTTTTATCTGAGATATACATTACTTACTGCATCTATGAAAGAGATACTGCAGCCTTGTTCATATGAAATATTATCATACTCCTTCCGCACTTCACAATCTCCAAATAAAGGAGAAAAGATTAAACCTATTGCTTGTTCAGTGTGGTGAGATCCTTTGAAATGAAAAAAGCTGGATAAATGGAAGATGTGATTGCTTCTTCATCTGAATTTGTAATTAAAGCCACTTCTTTTTCAAGGCAGAAATCAGGGAGCCTTCTTCTTATGTACAGTTTTTCATGCCTAATTTAGCAGATTATATTTCTCCCACATCCTGTGACAGTTAAATAAACAGGCATAGGAAATATCTTTAAAATCATTTAAGGTTCTCCATAAGAAAAAAAACCAAAATCATAAAAAAGGAGATCGACAGGCTGAAACACACAATATACCTCCAGTAAATGGGAATACTGGGGCCATTGTTTAATTTCCAAGGGCAGGTTACTGGGAAGATTATTGATGACTCCGAGCTTGAGCATCTGTGCTCACTCAGGAGTGTGATGGTGACAATTATTAACCACAAACCTGTTGGAGGGGCAGGAGTAAATAAGCCATCAGCGCGGAGCTGCGTGCCAGAGCCGCATTCCTCCGGACCGTATTTTTCGGCAGCAAACTCCACCTGATGACAGCTACAATCAACAGTGGCTCCAGGCAGCTGCTTTGCTGCAGGCCACATTCAATTATGTCGCCCTGCATTAGTCCCTGGCGAAGCTGTCACCTTCCAGCCTGTGAAGTGATAGCATGAAGAGGCTCCTGAAGTCTCAGCAGTTCTGCCTTTGGTTAGGGGAGCAAGGGGAAGAGACGGGCGAAAAAGACCATTAGCACCGTGCCTGCTTGCAGCATTCGTTTTGCTCATGGAAGCAGAGAAAAAAAAAAATAACTTCGGTGAGCTGGATTCGGAAAGTTGTCTTGTGTTGGATAATTGAGGATTTTTTTCTCCCATAAAAACCTTTTTTTTTTCTTACAGGTTTGGGGGTAGAAGCACATTGTATTCCCTTTCCTGGATTTTCGGAGTTACTCAGCCTTCCAGAGAGTGACTCAGACTGCACTTAGAGCAACAGGGAATTCTGCTGTACATTGCTTTTTCACAGTGGATTTTCCCAAGCAATTCCATGGCATTTTGGGAGATCAGAAGTCATCATAGATTCATAGAATGGTTTGGGACCTTAAAGCTCATCTCATTCCAACCTCTTCCCATGGGCAGGGACACCTTCCAGTATCGCAGGTTGCCCCAAGCCCTGTCCAACCTGGCCTTGGACACTTCCAGGATGGGGCAGCCACAGCTTCTCTGGGCAACCTGTGCCAGTGCCTCACCACTCTCACAGTAAATAATTTGAGACCAAATTCCTGAAGGAGCCTTTGGTTTTACCTGTTAAGCAGCTGCTCACCTAGAGCAGTTCCACAAGGTCTCCTGCCGGGAAGCATGTGGACCATGGTGGGATTTTTGAGGCAAAAGAGGGGAGTTTTCGTTAACAAGTGAGACAGCACATGCCAGGACCAAGGCAGCCTGATGGGCTGAGACCTGGAGTACAAATCCTTGTGGCTAATGGAGCTGGAGGTGCTTACTCTGGAGAAAATGAGGCTCAGGAGAGACCTTACTGCTCTCTACAACTCCCTGAAAAGAGACTGTAGCCAGGTGGGAGCCAGTCTCTTCTCCCAAGTAACAAGTGATGGGACAAGAACAAATGGCAGAAATGGCCTCAAGAAGTACCAGGGTGAATTTAGATTAGAAATTAGGAAAAATTTCTTCCCTGAAAGGATGGTCAGGCTTTGAAACAGACTGCCCAGGTATCATCCCTGGAAATGTTAAAAAAATGTGTAGATGTGGTGCTCATGTACAGGGCTTTCCAGAACAACCCAAGCTCCCCCTGCCCAGAAGTTTCATATCCAAACTTTCAGAGGTACAATAGCACTAAAAATATACAATAGTAATAGTTTTGCAGTATAGAATCACAGAATCATAGAATGACTTGGGCTGAGAAGGCCCCTAAAGATCATTTCATTTCACCCCCCTTCCATGGGCACAGACACTTTCCACTAGCTCAGGTTACTCCAAGCACCATCCAACCTGGCCTTGAACACTTCCAGGAGTGGGGTTAGATGATATCTAATGTGCATGCATTTATGATAACAGTGAACTAACATTATTTACTAAAATAGCTGACAAGATATGTAATCAAGTGGCAGTCCACATGGCACTAGAAATAATCTTCCTTAAATAATACAAAAGAAAAACAGGTGAGTTTTCTCCCTTAAGAAAGACAAAATAAACCTTAAGATATCTTATTTTTTCCCCACAGTCATCTCCAACCTCTAATATGTATATATAATATACATAGAGCTGGTTGTATGTAATTAATATTCTCTTTATTTCACTCCAAGACATTATTCTGCCTCTCTGCTTATTTTACTCTGTCACAGACTAAACCACTGCATTCCAGCTCCATTTTTAAGGAGCTGTTTTCAAAAGTGCATAATTCCTCGATACAGATGCCTTAATAGTCTAGTGGGGTAAACTCCTGACATAAAACTCACTGCCTAAAAGAGCAGTTGAAGCTCTTCATGTCCTCTTTGAGAAATTTTACTTGGGACTGTAACATGCTTATCATATTTATTAATCATGTAGTAGCGCTTTTTCAATTATTAATATAAGTGAACCTTAATAAAGAACCTGCTTAAAAATGACTTGCACTTGTGCTGTGAAAGGAAAAGTGTTTCTTGTAGTGCTGCTCCCATTGCAAGAGAGGAAAGGCACAGGAAAGAAGCTGGGCTTTAGCCACCATCATATGCCTATGAAGGTTTCTTGTGGTGTGCCTCAATTTCCTTACTTTAAAAAGAAACAGTAGCACAGTTCTGTTTTGCACTACTGTTGAAAAATATCATTTATTCCCTTTGTGAAAGCAGCAAAGAAATCCAGTTTCCTTCCACAAAATCTCACAAGCACAGAAACCTTCCCTTTCCTACATTTCTGAAGCGAATCCTAACCATTTGCCTCAGTGCAGAAAAATAAAACTCTAAAAGTCCCGGTAAGCCCCCCAAAAAAGCTGCACAATGAACAGATTGAGCAAGTGCACCTGGGGATAAATGCATTATGGACTTAGATCCATTATCACACCTCTCCCCGTCACAGCCACTATCCAAACCCCACAGGAAATCATTCATTGAGACGCGGAATGTCATTTTAGTTGTAGCATTAATTTCCCAGCTGCTGGTAAAGATATATTTTGCCCCTTCCTTGGGTATAAAAGAAAATGAGCACAACTCCATTTGATAACTTTGCTACTGGATGTAGGTTTTATTAAGGGCCAAGGTCTCTGTAGTGTAAACGTTGGGAACATCCGTGCTCCTTGCTAAAGATGGGCCCTTTGATTTTATTGTCTCTCCAAGCAGTGAATAACATGCATTGACATACTGATGAGGAGGCTCCAAATGAAGAATATGGCCATAACTAAAATGATATTATTCTGTCCCCTCAAGGGGAAGTTTTTCTCTCCAATCCCAGCAGGAGGCACTTGTGATAAAACTCCGTTTGGGACATTATCCTTCTCATGTTTATTTACTTTTCCCCCTTTTTATATATACAATCAATATGAAAATGGAGCTAAATGTATGCAATGCCACATAAATGCAACCGTTTCCTCCCGTTCTCTTTTTCTTTATGCAGCAGATTGAATCCTAAAAGCTTCTACCAATCTGAGCACCGTGGAGCCAGGATGTTTTTAGTGCAGATAAAAGGCAGAAAACATACTTGGTAGCAGTGTGCAGTCTGCTTCTCTCCTTTGATTCACATGGCTTATTTTAGACACCTGAGCTAAGATGAAACCTGTAACAACCCAGAGAGCTTATTTCTTTCCACTGATTACTCAGAGAGGCTATAATGAGCCCCACAGATTATTATTTCTGAGCTGTAATTGCTTGAATTTGATGAGATGCATCCTCACCCTGTTGTTCAAGGGACTGGTGTTCTTGGAGAACGAGATCTGGAATTGTGACTATGGAAACTAGAAGCACCTACTGTTGGTAGATAGGCCTACTATTGTGGTGTTTTCTGGATGAAAGAAGCCACATCCGGATGGGAATGGGGTACACTGGTCTCAGCCCTGTGGTATCTGTCAGTCTGGTTCTCCCAGGATCACTTTAAGTGGTTGTTCAACAGTAAAAATTAGTTCACGCACAAATACAAGCATTACCTTAGAAAAATGGGTCCTCCAGAGTGTAAACAAGGAGGCTTTTCAATGAAAACAAGTGGATATTTTGTAAAGTTCCTTGTAAATGTGGCTCTAAGTGTTACTTTTTTCTTTGCTAGATCAGTCTTCAGTGTTTAAATCCTGGAGAGCCTGATCTCCATCACAGACCTATACACATCAGTTAAATCCCAGTGAAGTGTCTCTTTCAGCCTCATTAGGAGATAAAACAAACCTCACTGTCCTGGACAAAGGGTTTATTTTCACTGTGGATTTAGGGCAATCAAAGGATGTTTTCAATGGGAAAATTCCATCCTAATCACCAGGTCTCAATTCTTTGCTGTGACATCACAGAGCTCCAGAAATATCAGAATCGGGATATCAAGAAAATAGTTCTGAATGCAAAAGAGGTCTAAAAAAACCAAGGGTTTCATGCAATGTCTTTCATATCCACCTGATCACTCAGCCACACAACTGTCAATTCAGAGTATGGAAATGTAATTGCTCCAAAATTGTTACTGAAGGAAATTCTCCCTTAATTAGTTGCATGGACTTAGACTGGTTTGACTTGTGCTTGTGATCAAACCATAGTCTTAAAACCAATTTAGAGCAGAGCTCTTTTCTATTTCTCTTATTTTCAGTCTTTCTCTAAAAAAAAAAAAAAAAAATCCTTCAGAAAAATTAAAGGTGAGTCAATGGGACTAGTTTAAGCCAATATTGTGAAAATGTGAGCTCTCCACATTGCAGAGGAGGAAATTCCATCAGAGAGGAATGAGTCAAAAACATTTATCACTACATGGCTGGAAACTGAGATAATGTGACTTGACATGATAAACTCCCACCCTTTCAAATGCCAGAACAATGACCATTTTTAATCTTTTACCTTTACATGTTTTAACCCTAAAGTAGAAATATATCCTGGCAGTAGGAGGTGACAGATGCTCTGTGTGGTGTGGAGGTGATCAAAATAGTACAGCTGGAACAGTGACAGATCTCACTTATCCAAGGTCTATATTTACTATTAGTCAGTATTAAACCACCAGACTCCAGAAACTCCATGGTCATTAAGATTTTCATGATACATTAGGGGAAAAATCCAAAATACCTGTGCTCCTGTTAGGAGCTCAGTTACCCCTACGTAAATTAGAATAAGTGTTTAATAGAGTAAGGATTGTTCTCTCTAAAAATATGTATATACTAATGGCAGCAGTTCTAGTCCTCAGAACAGCTATCCCATATATTAAAAATTATGTCATGGTCACAGTCATGGGACACTCCTGGGAGAAGTGTCAATCACCTAATTTCTGTCCCCTTTCTAGGAGTCGGGCTTTGGGGCACTTTACGGCTTGGGGACATTTTCATTCTCAAGTGTTCAGCAATAACAGAGATGGGGATGATCCCCTCTGAGAATTTTCCTGATTGGAGCAGTCCTATGAAATGATGGAAAAACTGTTTAGGATTCTCTCCTGGATGTAGAATCCTGGCTGTTTTCTTTCTGCACAGAGGTAGCAATCATCAGATTACTTATTATGAGGAAAAAAAGGAGACATCACAGCAGGGAAATTGCATTTCTTAGTCTGCTCAAAAAAAATTAGAATTTAAGTACTCTTTTTGGTCTAAAACTGATAGCAATCTCCCAGAAGAACAAACACAGTGGTTACTGCTGGAGTTAGGCTCTTACCTGAAGAGAGAGGGGAAAAGTATATGGCAGGAAGGAGTTTCTGCTGGTGATGTGTATGAAATTCAGGTTCCATATATCTCTAGAGGAAAAAATAATTGAATTAGCTGGTCCACCTTCCCAATATTCTGCAGTAATTTTTCTCACTGCCTAATCATGGTGGTGCCACAAAGAATCTCAGTCTTGATGGAAATCAACAAGTTAATACCCATATGGCTTTTGGGATCCATGAGTTAAACTGCCTTCCGCCTGTCTCCTTTGAGTCTCTTGCTTCAGTAGATGTTCTTAGAGCACAACTCTCAGGCTGGATTACACTCAAAATATTATCACACCTCCTCCCTACCTGGGGTTCCCCTGCTTTTGACAGACACACAGGGAGGTGTTGGACAAATTCCCTCCGGGAGAACCAGAGACTAAACCCAGAATTTCCATAGATGAAGTAGACACTCTTTAAGGTGTGATTCCTCTGATCCCTCCTGAGAGAGCATCTTTCTTTCTCTGAGCTATAAAGACACTCTCAGGTGACTTTTCTCACATAGACATCAGATTCCCAAATTTATCCCAGACATACTAAATTGTGACTAATATGGAAATAATCCGGTGACCATGTTTAATATCATAACTTTCCTTTCCCCCACATTTCCTACCCTCGAGCATTTTCTTGTCCCTGCTTCAGGAGGTGAGAATGTTTCCTTATTGCAGTTTTGCTTTTCCTTCCCCATTTCCAAACTTGTGGGTTTTCCCAGAGACTGAAGTGTGACTCCTTCTCCAGACAGAGTTATGCAAATTGAGAGTCACAAACTGTGCACAATTTGAATGAGCTACAGAAATCCAGTGGATCTGAGGTGTCTTTTATTCAGGGATGTCTTTTGCACCTTCCCTCTGTGTGTAAGCAGTGAGACCAATTCTACAGATCCAACAGGATTTATTCCATAGGATCACTCAGGCTGCAGTGTCCATCTGCAGAGGAGCTCCAGACAGCAGCCTAGGCCAGCTGGGATTGTTTTAGTCCAGGCTATTGAATGTTGGAATTCGGAGACAAACACGTTATGCCACAGAAGAGAGAAGAAATAAACATAAACTCATTCTGAGCTGTCCCCTCTCACATGCCAAAGGTAGATAAAATTATGACTGATGTGGAGAAAGTGAACAGAAAAAATTTATTCATTGTTTCTTCTAACATGCAGATCTAGATGTCAGGAAACAAAATTCCCTGGTAATAAGTTTTAAACAAGGAAAACCCATTGCATTTGCCATAAACTGGAAATCCTCATCTCAGTGTGTTGTAAAGTCCAAATGCTGAGTGGATTAGAAAAGTGATCAAATGAATTAATGAAAAAAAGTACATTAGATGAATCATTATAACTTGTCTCTCAACATCCCAGGCAAGAGACATCCCAGAATCTCGACAGACAAATCAGGGAAAAGGGTTCATTTCCTTATGTGTTCCTCTGAAACCTATCAGAGGCAGGACAGCAAATTAAGTGGACTTTTCCTCTGATGTGGATTCCTGTGCTCTTATACTCTGGGAAATAATCCAGGATATCAGCCACAAGATAAACTGTACCTCTAGACTGCCTTTTACACCAATAATGTCTTTACTCAGATATCATAGTAACACACTTTTTCTTACCCATGCCAAAGTTTTCTTTGCATGATCGTATCCACTCCTTTTCACAGGGATGGTTTTCATACCAAGACTGATGCATATGCAACTCTTCCAAGTGGATTTTCTTATGGATCTTCCACAGGCCATGAATCTGACAGTGGTGCTCCCTGGTTTGCTGAGCTGCTGGCACTGCTAAAAAATGTTGTCCACTGGACATGCAGCGTGTCATGATAAATGTCCTGTAGCCTCTTCTGATATAGAATCAAGTCCTTTTAGAAATTTCAGCTGACAGAACCTTGAGGACTGATTTGTCAAATCATCTCATTCCAGAAATTCCAATATACAAACTGGTGCTTAGGGGATTGACTGGGAGGGCAGGAATGGTGATACCCTGTGCAGTCATAGAAGGAAGAGCTGTACTCCATATTCCAATTGATGATTCTGATAATTCTAGATAGAAACATCATGTGCTTTTCCAAAGGAGACTTGTAACAAATTGTGTACTCTGATTGACTTACACAGATGTATTTTATAGAATCATAGAAACAGAAAAGAGTTTGGGTTGGAAGGGGCCTTAACAATCATCCAGTCCCACCCTCTGCCATGGGCAGGGACACCTTCCACTATCCCAGGTTGCTCCAAGCCCTGTCCAGCCTGGCCTTGGACACTTCCAGGGATGGCACAACCACAGTTTATCTGGGCAACCTGTGCCAGGGCCTCACCACCCTCACTGGGAAGAATTTCTTCCTAGCATCTAATCTAAACGTGCCCTCTTTCAATTTGAAGCCATTCTCCCTTGTCCTGTCACCCCAAGCCCTTGTAAAGAGTCTCTCTCCATCTTTCTTGTGGGGTCTCTTCAGGTACTGGAAAGCCAAAATTAGGTCACCTCAAGGTCTTCTCTTTTCCAGGCTGAACAATCCTAATTCTCTCAACCTTTCCTCATTGCCAGAGCTGCTCCACCCCTCTGATCAATTTGGAGGTCTCCTCTGGACTGTCTCAAACAGGCTGATGTCCTCCCTGTGTGATGAACCATAAGCCTGGCTCAAGGCGAGTGAGAAAGGGAACTAATCCTTTCCATTGCAATGAGCAGGAAATTCAACTCAGACTGCCTGTGAAACAATCTCTTAAACTATTCTGAGTATGTTGAGATGAAAATTAGATCTAAGCTAAAAATTAAAACTCTCGCCTTTCTTTTTCGTCAGCTTAGTGCATCTTTCTGAGAGATATTTGCTGTTTTTGCAAACTTATTTTTGATCCAGTCATGAGAAATGCATGAGACTCCCCAGTACAGGCACAGAAAAGTGTTCATCAGTGTGCTCAGCATGGCTGGAGATGGGATGCATCATGTGGGCTGGTTCCCATTCCATAACCTGTTGGTTTTCCACAGTAAACCAAAATAGAAATTGGCTAGTGGTGCTTAATATTTCTGTGCTGGGCAGGCTGTGGACGAAGTCCAACACCTGAAAATGGAACACCCCCTTTCCTGAGCTGCTGTCCTCACTTACCCCAAATCTTTAACATGGGTAAACTTGTGGGAACACGCCCCAGGGAGTTTGCTGTGATGCTATTAAGTCTGAAGTGCTGTATTTAGCCAGATTTGGCAACTTTAGTGGAGAAAAATCATAGAATCTTGGAAGAGCTGGAAAAATAGGGTTCAAGTCTCCTCACATCTCCTATTAGGAAGAACACTACTAAATACATCCATTATTTGGGAATGTGAGAGTCCTGTAGTTTGGTCATAAGCCTGGAGATCTGCACTTTGACAAAGCTGGCACAAATTAGAATAGAGGCGGTTTAGGGGCAGATATTTTGATTTCAGGGACGGAATTTAATCTTCCAGTTTAGGACTGTGGATCTCTCATTTCAGTTTCTTGATCTCTCCAGGAGTTTGGGGCAAAATACCTTGTCTTCTTATTTATGTAGTTACATAATGGAATTGCCTGAATTCCAGTGATTTCGGGGGGAATTGAAGCTCTGTGATTTCAGACCTTGGTTTCCTTAGCTCCCCAAATACAAAACTAGACATAAAGATGCTTCCTACCTCCTTGGGCTGTTTGGAGAAAAGTCCCAAGCAGACTGGGGTGCTTACAGGTTTAATACAGACATACAAGTCCCTCAGATAGGCAGCTAATGTAAAGCATAGAGTACACACCCTTGATTTCTACAGCCTTGCAGGCATTTGCACCGGCACAAAATGAGTTCTAAATAGAAGTAAAACTGGGATTCACATAATTTGTGACCCTTTTTACAAACACAAATGACTACACAGGCTGCAAGGCACTGGCAGTTCAAAACAGAGGCACATCTCAATAACCAGGAGCCTCGTGTTTTCAAAAGTTGGTTATAAACAGATGTGAAAACTCAGCCCAAAATAAAGAAGGTTTTATTTCCCTCTTAGCTTTTTCTTAAGGGGGATGTGAACAAAAGCTTAATTTTATTTGGCTAATTACTTTTGATGACAGTCTTCTGCATCCCTTTTTACAATATATCTTTATGGTAGCGACTCTTTCATTAATTATCCCAACAGAAATAAATATTCTCAACATAATAATAGCATCATACTCTAGTGCAGGAGGGAAAGAGAAATTTTTTTCCTGTATTTATGAGTGACAAAAGGAAAAAAAAACCTGGGAAAAGTAAAAATTCCATTCTTGCGTCTTGTTTAACTAGTGCCCCCTCTTGTGGTGCTTTGGCAGCAGTACCAAACCCCAAAATCTGATTTTCTGAGGTAAAAAAAATTCAGGATGTAATATAGGTTAGTTCCAGAGATGATTTAAATACAAGGTACAGTAAAATAGATCAATTATATTAAACGTGTAATCAAGAGGAGATCAATCAGCTGTTGATATCAGAATAAAAGAACAGTGTTAAGGGGCCGTGGCAGGAAGGACACAGCAGACAGGAGCATAGGATGTGCCTGCCTGCTAAAATCATTCCCCTTCCCTTCTGAACTGGACTTCTCGCTGCTGAACAGCTCTCTGACATTTTAGTTACAACCTTTCTGAAATCATTGCTCATCCAAGCATCCCATCCCTGCTTTCTCTTTTCATTTTCCCTCTTCTCTCTCCTGACCATCTTTCTTTTTTTCTTAGTTTCCCTTTCATCTGTAGCATTAGTTCTGCACTTTCTCTGCTCTCCAACTTTTTTTCCTTGCTATTATCTCCACAAGCCAGACAGACACCTCAGATACAAAACAATGCCCAGCAATGCCCTTTTTTTTTTTTTATCCTTGTTTACCACCCTCAGTTTGCCTTTTCAAAATCACTTTTTAAAGACTCTCTGCTGATGCAGCATTCACTTTCCTTTCAGATTAATTCTATCTGTGCTGGCAGGAGCATGAGGAAAAAATAACCCCAAAATGACCATTTTGAGCAGTGACTCACAGGATTCTTCCTGGAGAAGTTTTAAGCCAGGAGATGTATCTTGTTCTACAGGGATCTCTGTCAACTTCTCTTTTTATGCATTTAATGTTCTTCCCCAGCGATAGCCTAAGGGTGCTTTCACTAAACAATTAATGTAAGGCATCTCCTGGGAACCTAATGGGTATTTAGCAATAAGTTCACTTCCAGTGAATTGTATAATGTGATATTTTGACAATGGATAGAGCGAGGTTCTTGAAAGGTGAAGTTTTCTCCAAAGAAGCACTAAAATATCTAACAGAACTTCTGATAGCATTTCGTGGGGTGGAATGGGATAGAGAGTGGGTCGGAAGGAGCAGGGAATTTAGCAGAGTGTTAGTGCTGTTGTACAGTATGTTCTTTAATTTTAGTGTCATCCTGTAATAATGTTCACTTTCACTAATACAATGTACAAGTCGTAATCTATTAGCGAAAATAAAATTTGCCGTGACATTTGATATGAAAGCCGCTAGCAATGAAGGATGTAGTACTGCAAGTGATATTTGTATTATGTTAATAAAAAATGATATTAACATATGAAACTAATACTAGGCAAGGAAAAGTGTTTAATATTAAGGCTTGAAATGTAGAAAGTAGCATGAAATCTCCAGTCTGGTCTGATGTTGCTGTGTTCGGAATCACACTGAGGAGACTGTAGGCAGCAAGTTTTTTAAAAGGCAATTTTTTTTATTGTTTTTAAAAGTAATTCCAAGAGTTATCACAACAATAATTTAGTAAATTAACCCAGTCATTTAAACATGGAAGGTGGCATTTTTAAATTGAAAAAATTGCAGGGCATGCATCCAGCATTGGATATTTCCCTACAAGAATTATTCTCACTGTGTAATCTAAATAAAACTAAAACTTCAGAGATGGGGTGTAGGATTTTGTGGCATTTATCTGTGGTGTGACAGCTTGCAAACTGCAAAATACGTCCAGCACTGCAGGACTGTGTGTGCAACATTTTTACAGAGCCAGTCCTCCATAGGGACTGATATGATTTCACAAAAAATAAGTTGCAGATAGGTATGTACATAAAATCAGCTCATTTTTTTTCTTCTATTTGTGCACTTGAAGCAGAACAGATTGGAGGGGTTGTTTTATTATTATGCTTTTTTCTAAGAGAACCATGTTATAGTGGAACTGAGTAAATCAAAATCTAAGATACATCTCTATCAAGCACATACATACATAAAGACAGACAAACAGAATGAAAAGGAAAGAGATTTGAAGAGAAAACTGGACTTGGATTTTTTTTAGGTGTTATTCCCAAAAGCGAAATTAAAGTTTTGCTTTAACCTTTCATTGTTCTCATGCACAAAATAACAAACATCCTACAAACAATGACACTACAAGAAACAAAACAAAAGCAAGAAAAAAGTTCTCAACTCAGTTAACCAATTTAACCCAGTTGTAAAGATTGTATCTTTTCTTTTGCTAATAAACTTAAAAATAAGAATTATCAATCTAGGGGGACTCTATTTACTGATTCACTGTCGATTTTCAGTTATGATGTAATATTGATTTCATTTTTCTTCTAAAATAGTTTTTCAAGGTATTCAGAGTGAAGTCTATGTGATATCTAACATCAGAGGCATCCAGCATCCAGCAAATGATTCTAAAAGTGCTTTATTTCACAGGGTTCTGTCTTCCCTTCTCAGAGTTTATGTTAAAATTAATCTCATTATCATATTTTGCAATTTTTTTTCAAATATGGGAAACAATATGTTAAGATTTAACAAGGACATATCTAAGCAAAGAAAGCATGCAAGTTCTGTTATTTTTATAGGAGCTATTTCCATTAAAAGCAATGATAATTCTAATATTTAACATTAATTCCATTAAAAAATGCAATAAAACATAGCTTTTATATGTGTATTTTTTTGTTTTACTCATTTTTCAAAATCGGACTATAAATCGTAGGCTTACAGCAGCCCTCATCCCAATCTCTTAAGTTTCTACAGATAATCTCAACTAGGACTAAACTAATATATGGTCAAATACACACTGAACAGAACAACAAAAAGTGCAGGAAGGTAAAATAACTGCAAAGGCTTTTTCCTGAGCTGGGCACATGGTTATTAAAGTAGCACCTTTATGGCAATAATTTCTGTTCAATAAATGTAGCCTAAGGATTTCCAAGTAATGAATTTTTCCAGCTGAAACTGTAAATGAAGACTCATTCCTTTCTATGAAAAATGTCAGATTCTGGGCCAGTGGAAATTGGTGTAGCTCTGTTAACACCACAGAACTCTGTGATTTACACAGTCCAACAAATATGGACCATTTGTCTTATGAAACACCTCAATTTGCAGGACAGAATCCAGCAGAGTTGTCCCTTGCGATACAAATGTTTCTCAGGCTGTATTTTCAGGCTGATTTATCAGCTCAGTATTACAATGCACTGCTTTAACGTTCAGAGACACGAGTGCAGCATTAGTCTATGTGCTAAACACAAGCATAAATAACAGTTGATGCCCAGAGCCTTAAACCTGTGCATATATATTCAGCTTCAGCCTCTCGACCTTAATGATCCACTCAGAATTGCACATGAACACAGAATTTGTAGCCTTATGCTCTAACAGATTTCTGTCTGCTTATTTTTGTAGAGGCAGAGCATAATCACGGTTAATCAGGGTAAATATGGAGTGTCTTAGCTGAGGGCTGTAGGATTGCTCAGGATTGAGATATCTGAATGTTTCAGGGGGTCCTCATTTCAGGCAGACTGCTCACCAGTACAGGTTTTGCTCTTGAGAAAGCATTTGGCTGCAGAGAGGTAACAAAGACACTCATCTGCTAAAAATTATTTTCTTGAACTTGTATTAAAATCCTCACTCTTTATTCTTTCCTTCTCCTTCCTTCTGTATTCTCTAGCAAGTGCTAGAGTCAAAATAGAGCCAAGGTGGACTTAGAATCATAAAATCATTGGGGTTGGAAAAGACTTCCATGGCCATCAAGTCCAACCATTAACCCACCACTGCCAAGCCCCCCAATAAATCATATCACCAAGTGACACATTTACACATTTTTGGAACACTTTCAGGGTGGTGACTCCACTGTTTCCCTAAAAAGCCAATTCCAATGCCCAGCCACACTTCCAGTGAAAACCTTTTCCTAATATCCTGTCCAAACCTTCCCTGGTGCAACTTGAGGCCATTTCCTCTTGTCCTATCACTTGTTACAGATCCCCACCTGGCTACAACCTCCTGTCAGGGAGTTGTAGAAACTGACAAGGTTCCCTCATTGATCCTTCTTTTCTCCAGATTAAACTGGATTAAATTCCTGAGCTGCTCCACATCACACTTGTGCTCCAGACAGTTCCCCAGCTCTGTTGTCCTTCTGTGTCCTTCTCTGGAGCAGCTCAATGCATTTCAGACCCTCTGAAACCCACACCTATTATCCTTTTGGTTCCCTCAATCAGCATCCAGTGTTGCCTGAATATCTCTTTCATGGCTGTTCCCTGGAGAATTCGTACTTTCATTTTTATTTTATTCTCACTGGGTCTTCATTCTGAGTAGCTCAGCAATTAGGCAGAAAAACGTCCAAATTCTCTCGCTTATTTACAGATCTAAAAACTGGAGACTCATTTTACTGAGAGATCTCCAAAATAAACTTAATCTGTCTCTGGAGAACACTCTAAGATATCAGTAAAAATGAATGTTTGAGATGGAAGAGAGGGATGGAGCAGAAAACACTCCCCTATGTCTTTTATAGGAAAAGTCCTTGACAGGAGCTGCTTCAGTGGGGCTGGAAAGGCTGAGAGCAAGAAGGGGAGCAGCTCTGAGTCTGAATATTCCAAGAGAAAGACCTGAGTTCCATTTGATACCATTTCTGCCTTGTCAGTTGGCCTTTTCTTATTATACTCATCAAAGGATCACTACTGAGGATCAAAGTCTGCAGATTGTTGGGGGCAGTTTTTTTGAGGGAAAGTTGTTTTCTTGGAGATTGTATGACTAATGATTGTGAAAATTTTACGTGTCACAGAATCACCAAATGGCAGAATAGGTAATGTTGGAAGGGACCAGAGTGGGTCTTTCATCTGGTCCCACCTCCCTGCTCCAGCAGGGTCATCCCATGGCACAGGGCACAGGATTGCATCCAGGCAGTTCTGGAATATCCCCAGTGAGGAGACTCCACAGCCTCTCTGGACAATCTGTTCAGTGCTCGGTCACTGCACAGGAAAGAAGTTCTGCCTCCTGTTCAGGTGGCACTTCCTGTGCATGTCAATTAACTTTGGAGTGCACCTTCTTCCTGGATAACTATAAAGTGTTGTCCTTTTAAAGCAAATAAATAAATAAATAAATAAATAAATAAATAAAATATAGAGCCCTTCACTAGGAATACTCTGCTTTTTCTCCAATTTTTTTAACAAAAGTTACATGCTATGGAAAGTTACCATGCTGTGGTGAGTTATTGTCTTGCTTATGATAATAATATTCTTCTTACATTCTTCCATAAAATGGAATTAGAGATATTGTTATCCATATTGCAGGAAGCTGAATGTTGTATGTGGAATATTGCATTTAATGAAACATTACATACAAGCTAAACAAAACCAAGCAAGAGGTTATTCCCACTAAACCTCTGGTCCCCTCTGTCCTTATCCATCACAGACTGAGTACTTAAAAGAACAAAACACATTATTGGAATTAAAATTTTTAAAATACACTGCTGCAGTCTAAAGAGAGCAGGAAGAATCATACAAATAAGCTGTCGGTATTGTTTTTTCTTTTTCTATTACATTCCAAAAATAAAAAAAACTTTGCAGATGACATTGCTGCTTATTAATCATTTCATCCATTTGTGATTTATTTTTAAAAGACAGATTAACTACTTTCTCTATTAAACACCCCACAAATTCCTCAGTGTTACTGACAGCAAGTTACCCTTTTTGAGGCAAGAGCATCACTTTAATGAACATACTTGGAAGCTATTTTCTCACCTTATGAAAAAGATGGGAATTTTTTAAGCTACCTACTTCCTATTAGAAATGGTGCTTCTGATGTATGTCTTCATATCAAAATGTGGCATGAAAATCTGATCTAGTGGGATAACTCACAATAAATATGTGGTTCTTGACTGTAAAATCAGTTAATACTAATTTGAATTTGCATATTAATAAATTATGAATGTGTTTATTAATTTACTGACAAGAAATACATGCTTAAACATGCTTCAAAGTTAATGGAAAATTACCAAATAATAGGTGCCAGAAAGAATACAAAATTATGAACACAGTGTTTTCCTAGTGAAGACCTGAAAATGTACTTTTATGCAGGGATGTGGAAAAACATCCTTCTCAAGCTTGTAGCAATAAAAGTCTTGATACTTTAATAAAAAATGTAAATCTGAATGCATTCCTCACTAAGATGCTGTATAATCAAATCTGCTTCATTTTCCTATTGAAGTAATTGAAGATTTTTTCAGTTTCCAGAGGGAAACATCCCACCTTAGGTCAACCAAGGCATCAGATCACTTAGTTGGAACATGGGAAGAAAAATTCCAACACCTGGGCTGAATCAGGCAGCACAGAGACAACCTGGGTGTCCCCTGTACCAGGTGAACACCTCAGCCCTGGACTTTGGGCTGTTCTCCAGCATTTCTATAGCTGGACAGAAATCCTCTCTTAGACCTGAACAAGCCCTTCCCAAAGCAAGGTGTGTTGACAAAGTTATTTTCCTAGAGGGTATTTTTGTTATTAACAAATCATCCTATTATACACAACTTAGTTATAAACTAATTCTGCTATCTGTTGTGCCTGAAGCTAAGCTTATATATAAAGGTTTTCCAAATTAGGAAAAAATAAGATGGCAGGCAGGACCCTGATGTGATGCGCTTTGAGTAATTTCATTGGCTTTAATGGTGCATGTAAATTTTCACATGACCAAAGGCTTAATGAGTTATGACTTACACTTTCCAAGTGAAAGTCCATCCTGTGAAAGGTCCGGTTATCCCAGCTCTTGGGCTAGCAGCAAAAACTCTAAGGGTGGTGGCACCAAAGGCTGATGGTAGCCTACAGCACTTGGTTCTGTTGTGCCAGGAAAGAAATAAATTCTGGAAAGGGCTTTCCTTAATCATTCCCTGAAGGAGCAAGTGTCTCTCTCCCTCTTTTCCCTGACTAGAGGACAGCTCATTTATCCACCTCTTCAGGCCCAAATTAGCCTTTGCGAGCTCTCCCCTGAGGATCTCTTTATGTGCACACACAGAGGCATAAACAGAAATGCTTTTTCTCCATAAAGCCCTGAGAATATCAAGTTACTTTGTTTTCCTCTGCTTAATACCGCCATTGTCCTCTCAAAAACTTTCATGGAATCACAGAATGGTTTGGGTTGGAAAGGATTTTAAAGATTATCCCATTCCAATCCCTGCCATGGGCAGGGACACCTTCCACTATCCCAGGTTGTTCCATGCCTCATCCAACCTGGTCTTAAACACTTCCAGGGATCCAGGGGCATCCAACTTTTCTAGTGACAGTGTAAAGGCAGCTGCTGCAAGGTCACACTGACCAGTACTGAGTCAGGACCACTTTGGATAAGCCACTTGGGTTGCCTTCCAAAATGCACACACAGTTTCAGAGAAAGTGATGAAAAAAAAAGATGAGACCTAGGAGAATTTAGGGACAAATGGAACCCACCAAACTGAATGAATGTGAAGTTCAGTGTGACCACTCTGGGTGTCTGAATGCTCCTCTGAAAATGTTGAGCATGTGCAAGAGTGAGCCAGTGTATAGCTAGAATAAAAGACATAAACTTCAGTTTGGAACCTACTGTGGTTCACATTTCCAGTAAAATGCCATTTTTATTTGGGTTGCGGTGTGGGGCTTCTGGATTCTGCCTAGTTAGTCCTTGCCCATCCATCCCTCAGACATCAGGAAATAGAAAAAATATCAGCTCAGAAATTACACTAAAAAAGATTTCCGATTAAACTCCCCTAGGCTTCAAGAAGAATGTTCTACCCCTTCTCTTTTAACTTGCCTCCAAAGTCAGTGTCTAAATCACGGCATGCATTCCTTTAGTGAATTAAGTTTGGACTTCCAAGTCTCTCTGACAAGAAGAGTTTTGGAACTTTTCAGATTCATCTTGAACTACCCTCTATGACAAAAATCAGCCACTTGCAATGATCAAAAAGCAGTTTCTCCTTGGTTTCTCTTCTTTGGCCATTTGCATGTTAAGTTCTCGGGAGCTGCCTTTTGCTCCATTACACTTATACTTAATTTTTATGTATTTTTCTTAATCATCCATTGGAAAGTATTATCGCATATCTTCAGTATATCTGAAATTTTTCTGTTCCATTGCCAATATGACAGTGTACCTCACAGAAAACCTTTATCTTATTTTATTGTTGTATTAGCTAAAAATTAGCAAGGAACAACCTGATGACTCATTCAATGTTGATAACAATTTTTGCAGGAGGTCCTGGTTAAATGTGCAAGCTGTTTCTGCATGTTAATTAATTTATTAAGCTGTGAAAATATACCTCAAATTCTACAAATCAGATTTATATCCTCCTGTCTGAGAAAAGACGCAAAATAAGATGCATTTTCTGAAGGCTTAAAATAAGTTTAATACCAGCGTCTTTGACAAAGATAAAATGGTTACTATATCACAAGATCACAGAATGGCTTGTGTTGAAAGGGACTTTAAAAATCATCTAGTTCCAACAGCCCTGCCATGGGAAGGGATACCTTGCACTAGAACAAGTTACTCAAAGTCTCATCCCAAACATCCCCTCCCCTTGACCTTGAACACATCCCAAAATATCCTTGAAACAACATAGAAACAAAATATTCCATAAGATGTTCAGCCTTGTACAGTGAGGAACTTCTCTAAATCTGCTCCAGAAGAAATATATAGACATAGGCAGGTAGCTGGATAACATACCAGGAGGTAAGGGCAGATTATTTTTCCAGCTGTCAACCCCACATGCTCAACGTTGGCACCCAAAAGTCAACCCCTGCTCTTTCCATCTCATGACTCATCAGAAGTGACATGGTTTCTGAAACTGCACTTGCTGGCTGAAGTCAGTGGGCAGCTTGCTGCTAACTCTGTTGGAAACTGGGTCATTCCTGGTTAACAGAGGAGCTCAGGACACAGGGGCCAGCCCACAGTCCCAGAAGTGCACTGGGTCTGCAGGAATAACTGGAGTCAAAGGCATTCAACAGTAACGGGGCTTTCTGGGCAGAAAAACAAGAGGAACTAAAAAGTTGCCATTATAATCTAATCAATTCCTAACCTGGACTGTGATTCATGAGAAGGAGACTTCAGTTCTCCCACCTTGGTTTTCTTCCCTCCCAGAGGTACAAAGAAGACATCCAGTTAAGTGTAGTACCTAATGCATGAAAAAACTCTTTTTGAAACCAGTAAGGTGTCTTTTTTTCCCCTTCCTCTCACAATAGTAAATTAAATCTCCTGTTCACCTTCAGTACCAGCTTCACTTCACTCTTCTGACAGATCTGCAAAGCAGAGCAAGTAACCAGGGTGCCATCAGCTCTCACTGAGGGTGACTGTGGAAGTGGCTTCTCTGGAACCCATGGCTCATCCTCCCCTAAACCTACAGGGATGAGGCTTCTGTCATGGTCCCTCACAGTGATCATTTTTTGCATCCATGACAACATAAATTTGGAGGGGTCTAAAGGCATGAGTCAGCTTGCAGTTATTTAAATTACTTTATTGTTTACTATACAAACAAGTAATAAACTGTATCAGTGGTGTTACACAAGTGGCCTCATGCTCAACGTTTCTTAAAAATTGTGTTGCAAAACTAGAAATGTTAAAAAAAAAAAAAAAGAAAGGTTATTATAGTTTGGCATCCCTTGTCATAATCCCAGGGATGTAAACTACTTTCCACATACATTAGAAGCATGTTTTCCTTAGTCTGCAGGTAGCCCATTCTAAATATAGAAAGAATAAACAGAAAAATATAATGTAAATTATATATATATATACAAATATGCTTGGGGATAGGACATGCCTGCATAAACCTGCTTTGAGTTACTCAGCAGTTTGTACAATAGTTATAAAATATCATTAAACTACATTTTTGATTGAAGGATGCAGTCAGTAGATTTAGGGAGAAACCCCAACAACTTTCTAAATAATCTGGGAGTCTGTAAAGGTTGGAGTTCTTCTTCTCCACTTCCCACAGCTCCTGTGCCCTGTGAATCCTCCTCCAGTGCACGTGTGTGCTCTGAGTACAAAATTCCATAGCACGAGAAAGACTCCAACATGCAGGGCTGATCAAAGCATAGTGAAATTAATTTCAGATTAAACTCCCAGGGCTGGATGAGTCACCAGAGGGCCTATTTCAGTGAGGACAGTGAATTGCAAGGCACTAGTCACTGCACAGTCACAGTGATTTCCGGAGGTCATGGGTTTCTCAAAGCCTGCAAAAACAATGTAGATGTCTAGCTTAGTCTTAAAACCCACCTTTTAGATACCCAGAGTTAAGTGAGGTTACTGGTGACTGAAGATTTATGATTTTTGAAAGCTTTGTGAAAGCTGATTATACTATATAAAGACATAATGCAAATAAATACATACATACATTCATATATACACCCAAATTTGCAAGACAAGACTTTTTGGTTCTTTCACCTCTGCCTTGTGCTTATATTTATTTATCTGTTTAAAATTGTTCTATTTCATTGTATAATTTTGTCTGTGGAGGAATATTTTTGTCTTTTTTTCTGTTTCTTTGAGAGAGGAAGGAAGGAAGGAAGGAAGGAAGGAAGGAAGGAAGGAAGGAAGGAAGGAAGGCTATATTTTTCACAATTGTTTAATAACAAGAAATTAAGGACATCATGCTTTCCCCAAGTCATTCAAAATCTTGCTATGGAGTGTACTTTTCCCTAATATGTTTTCTTTTTCCATTTGGAAATTTTGTTTGGGAGAAGAAGAATGTTAGGCAATTTTCTTCAGGTTCCAGTGTCAGACAATCAGCCAGAGCATGGTTTCTACATTGTTCCAAAGCCCCAGTAGGCATATTAATTACAATCAATGTGTTGCATCAAATCCAGTGAGGCTTTGACAGAACAGACAAACTTTTTGGCCAGTTTGCAGGAGTTGTGCCAGGACTGAGATGCATCTTGACTCCACAGAATGCTCCTGGGTCTCCATTCCTGTCTGGTCTATATTTCTACCTGGTGAATGCCAACAAGTTCTAGCCACAGTCTGCAGCAAGTTCCCTTGATTTTAATAGGACAATGTCCACACATGTTTTTGGTGTGTTCATAGAGATGGTTTTTGATACAGGCAAAGCAGACAAGGGATCTATTGACAGATAACATAGAGTGGTGTAGGTGAACCAGTAATTCCTACAGATCCTCCTCCTTCTTTGCCTCTCTGGAAGAGAAATATAATTAATCATGGGTGCAGGTTATGATGCCCATAAAGCTGATGTCTGTCTCTGACCAGTGCAGTAGAGCAAAAACAGCTTTTTAATTCCTTACATAGCTGCTCCTGCAAAAGGAGTATCAGGATTCATGGGTTAATAAATCTCTTAAATAACATTTTTTGCTTCTAGAAGCAATAGTAACTACTGCCATGACTGTTCCAAGTAAAATCATGGAACAACTTTCCCAGTTATTTGGGACTTCTGATCCCAGATGGGTTTTTTCCCAATGGCTCCACTTGAATTACTCTACTGAATAAACCTGGACTAGCTTTTCAGGCTTTGTTAATTCAGTAATAAAGCACATGATTTGTTGTGCTGAAGGTGACAATTAGAAATTTATTTTGTTCAGAAATATTCTTCTAGCTTGTCCAGGCTCTCCAATATCCCAAGCATGTTCAGATAAGGCAGGTAGAATGCAGTGCACATGTTAACACTGGAAAGGGACATGCAGCCTAAATATAGAACAAGAAAGGCTATAGAAAAATGAGTGGGAGGAGATCAGAAGATGGGGTGTGTAGGCAATTTTGGTGCTTTAATCTAAAAAGAACATGATTAATAGATTAAAGGCCAGAAGGGACCACTGTGAAAATTTAGCTTTACCTCCAATGAACTTCTGGGAACTCTGTTTTGTGTTGGAGTTGAGTCAAAACTGTTGTGATTGGTACACATGTTTGCAGAACATCAGGGTAAATCAAGCTTGATATGAAGATTCCCAAGGTATCTTTTTCAAGTTGGTATAATTGCCTTTTACTGTATGATGAAAGTTGTTATTTCTCCATCTAATGGTGTTTTGAGAACGCTGAAAGCAATTAGGATTCAGGAAAATGTGTGCAAATAATCAGTTTGTGTTGACTCACATTGTTGCTTGGGTTTATATTATTGCTTTTTGCATCCAATATCTACTTCCTTGTTGAAAAGAAAAATGAAGGTTAAGACAGGGCCTTGGAAATTCCACTTTCAACATGGTAACAATGTGTGTCAGATGTGTAATATAAATTATTGTATATTTGATATGTAAGATAACGTTGAATTTTCATTCTGAAATAAACATTATCTCTTAGTAAGGATTTATGCAGTCCATCTATAAAAGATTTGAATACATTTCACATTAAAGGAATGACAGCAGAGGCTTTCACAGCATTATTAATATTTGTTGTTATTGTATTATTATTATTATTATTATATAAAGTAAGTCTATCATCTGTGTGATAGAGAAAAATAATTACAGGTTTACACAGAGAAAAAATAATTATGGCTTCTTCGCCCTGATTTTGTAAAGGGTTTAAGCTCATGTTGGAGTAAAGCAGAGGAGTGATCTTTTAGAAAGAATTACCCACGTGTTTCAGCAGAAGTTCGTTGCTGAAGCGTGGCCATGGTTTCTGTTTAACACACCAAAAACTGGACTCCAGACTTACTTCCTTCTTATTTCAGCTGCAGAATTCCTGTTGGGAGGACTGGAACCTGGATCACTGAAGATTCTGTGCAAATTGCTCATGGCTACAAAAAGAATGCTAAATACCAGCCTGGGCTGTGCTGATGGTGGTGGTGAGGGTGACTCAAGGTGTTGTGAAACATCCATTCCAACAGTGCCCAGAGCTTCCAGCCATGAGGTGGAACCACCACACACCACACACACAGTAAAACCCTGGCAAGGAACTTCTAAGGTCAACAACTCTTCATTTGAAAGATTTTCTCAGAGATTCTCTATTCAGGAATTCTTTTCCGTGACTGAGGTAAATGGGGGAAAACAAGGTCTGATAACAGGGTCTAAAAAAAGGCATTTCTGAAGACTTTCACATTAAGTCAGGCAGATAAATTACAGCTGTCAGCAAAATGGCTGAGCAGCAGTGGAGTGTTCATGGATTCAATTTTATATTCTAAGTAATGGGAAGTAAGTGTCAAACATTCCTGGAAATGGCATAATCTGTTCTGTGCTGTCTTGTAGTCATGCCCAATGTTTGGAGGTGTTCAAGGCCAGGCTGGATGGAGCTTTGAGCAACCTGGTGTGGTAGAAGGTATCCCCAGCAGGGAGGATGGAATGAGATGAACTTTGAGGTCCCTTCTAAACCAAACCATCATAAGATTCTATGATTGTCTATCAAGTAAGTCAAAGTACACACATTTTGTCTAGAATGCTGTTCTACATTGTATTATGTGTTTCAAACCCTAATACTTTATGGATTTCTGAAATATGTGTTTTAATTTATTGAATTAAAGGATTACTTTTTCTAGTTTTTGTTAAATTTATTTGAATTTCTGAAACATATGTTTTAATTTAAAAAATTAAAGCATCTATTTTTCTATTTTTTGTCAACTTTTGTTTTATTATTTTGTAAAAATATTTCATTTTCATGAAAACCTAAATCCGAGCAATTAAAGAATCAGCTGTTAAAAACACTGAAATAAAGTCCATTTTTGGCTGTGTTTGTTTAAAAATCCCTGTTTTCAAGGCAGTTCTGCTACCTTAATTGAACAGTCAATTATCTGGTTGTTTTTATTGTCTCTGGCACTGTCTTGTTCAGAGCCTCCAGTGGTCCACATGCTCCATGCACACCCAACAAGAAACTGTCCTTGCTTCCAGGAGTTTGCAAAATAAACGAGCGAAAGATGCAAAAAGCAGGAGAAGAAGCAGTGCCAGAGCAATGTCTTACCAAGAAACTGAAAGAACCAAAGGACTGAAATCTGGTGCTCTGACCTGCTTTCAAGAGCCATGAACGAGCTAAAGATCAAACATTTTCTTGTTTGGTGCTGGAACAAAGGACCATGGAGTTGGAACCACGGAGGTGTAAGACAAGGGGGATGAAGAGGAAGAGGAGGAGGTTCCTGGAAGTATCTTTAAAATATCTGTGATAAAGATAACTACTAAACAAAACACTGACAGTGTCTTCTTCACTGTCTTCCTCACTGCACCCCTAGAACTGTCATGTATTATGAAGTGTCTCCTTCAGCTCAAATGTAAACCCAAGAGTGTGTAGGCAAAGCTTAGAAGAACAATGAAATGCTTTCCTCAGCCCACTACCACACTACAGGCTGCATCTTTTTATTCCTGATGCTTTTTTTGTCCTGCTCTCTCTGCAGCTGGCATTGTCAGGGCCAGGGACTCCAGAGCCCTGACCCATTTTTTGCCAATGGCTCCCAAGTTAATCTCTAGAAAAAAAAGGCCTAGCAGAATGAATTATTTTAGTCTGTTGCAAAGTGGAATGTTTGGAGATGGAGAGAAAGCAACTACCCTGTCCAACCAGTATAGAATCATAGAATCATTAAGGCTGGAAAAGACCTTCAAATTCATCAAGGCCATCCAGACCCAATACCACCATGCTCACTAAACCATATGACAAAGTGCCATGTCGATACATTTTTCTAACATTTCTGAGAGTGTTGATTCCAAGACTTCTCTGGGGAGCCTGTTTCAATGCTTAACCACCATTTCAGTGAAGAAATTGCATTGTGTATGTGTATATATATAATATCCATGGAGAGATTCAATATTCTGTTCCCTGAAGGGGTGCCACTACCATTACTTTTAAAAGTTAAAAACCATTTAAGCACTGCAGCAATATAAATCCCCCCACTTTGACAGTGCTGCATATTTCAAATGCATGTCTGGTCTCAACCTAGAGCAGCAAGATCAACATCATCCCTTGTTTTCTGTAGGAGTGATTTTGTTCTCCTTATACAACTGGCAGTAGACTACTTCTGAGACCAGAAATATGTGACAAGTCTGAAATTTGTGTTAGTGGTTTGATTTTCATTAAATACAGTTCTTCAACAGGAGTGGTGAGGAAGCTTCATGTTTTTGTGGGCCTAAGATAGGATAAAATCAAAGTAAGGGCTCGTCTTTGTCTTTTACTACTACTAAATATATATTCTATATATATATACACACACACATATGTATGGGAAGTTCTATTTCCTTCCTGGTAGCAGACCACACCAATCTCTTTCAGCATGGACCACTGGAAAGTTCTTTAAGGCAGGAAAAGTGTGAGCCATTATAGGTCCAGCTCAACCAATGTATAATTAGTTCACCTAATAGAAATGAGAATAAAAACTATTTCCATAGACATAGAGTTGGGATTTTGGTTTGGGTTTTTTCTTACTGAAGACTTTGCTTTATCTGTTATTCCATATATATGATGCTGAAATACATTCTCCTTCAGGACAAGAGGGTTTAGAGAAGGTGATGAGGGTGTTTTGATATCAAATGACATGGTCGTTTTGCTGAGATATTTGTAAATCTGGGCTGTTTAAACAGCAAAGATTTTAATATGATTTTTGAGTCATATGCCCTCATTAGTGTTGCTAATTAAAAAGTGATACTCATGTGAGATGTGTGAACAACAAAATAAACCCAAATATAGTGTATTTTATAAAAGGAATGTTTGGCAAACAAAAATAACAAATAGGGCCAGACCCTATTTAATCTCAGTCTTGTCTGATTGTCAACACATTGTCTGCTGTAAACAGTATTTGTGGAGAATTTTGAACTGTTTGCAGATCATCTACCCTGATTTTGAAGATGCTGCTGGTTATGTGAAAGTATTTGCTGTGTAGCTTGAATTAGCTAATTTATTTTCATTGCCCATTGTCAATCTTCCAATAATTGCTTGTAGCTATTCACTGTCGCAGTATGTCATTAATAATGGAAATCTGCTGCCACTTAGTCTAATGTTATGTGAAAGCACTCTAACAATTTGAAAAAGACTAAAATTAGGCTGCAAAAATTGGTAGGATTCTAGAGAAATTACATTTCTTATAGTGAAACTATTCTCTTGGTTTATAGATTAAAAAAAATCCTGTTACTGTCTGTAACTTGGATATAATTTTATATTAAATTCTGTGGGATTCTTGAAAATAAACAAAGTCATCGTCAATATTTATTAAAAGCAGAATTATCCTTAAGTTAAAGCTTTCATGGGGGATTTCAGTACTTTTGTATGTTAACCACAGATAATGAAATTCAAACAGAACAAATAACAGAGGAACAGCAGATGGAACAAAGCTTTCCAAACCAGTCTGTGCATGAGACATTGGTTTGAAATGAGGGTTTCAAATCGCTTTTTGGGTTAGGTTTTGCTTATGTCTCTGATGTGTGGTGGTCAGGCTGTGACAGGTCTGGTGTTTGAAAGGTGCAGCAAGAGATTTGGAAATTAGCAGAGATAGAGAAGATACAGAGAATTCAGTTAGATCAAAGGAAGGACAGGAAAGAGGTACGAAGTCATAGAAGTCTTGCAGAATAGGTGGGAAATGGGCTTCTTGCAGGAGAAATAAAGAGGTGAAAAAACTAGAGAAGGGAAAGCCTCAGAATTATCACCCAGCCAATAATAACCATCTTCATTTGTTCATTTTTTAAAATTTTACTTTTACAAGGCCTTCACAAACATTTTACTTTTTTTTAATGTGATTTCTTTCCTTTTGATCATGACTTGACTGAACTGCATTTTTTCTCTTCATAACTGAACCCATTACCAAAAAAATGTGGGCTTTATTTTGTGAGCATCAGACTTTCTGAATCTGACTTGCAAAAATATCTCTCTCCCTTTCTGTCTCTCCCCTATCTTCTACACAAGTTATTTTTATATTTCTCTTAGAAGTTATTCTCTAGACAAGTTTCATGATCAATTCATTGTCTCTATTACCAATGTCTGCAATGGGGTTAGGTAGATCTTGCTGCCAGCCCTTCACCCACTCAGAGTGACTCAGCTTTCACCTACTTAGTTTATTACTTCCCCTTCTACTTCAGAATATCCTCACAAAAATTTCCACATACCACACCTAAATGTTCATGATTCTTTAACTTTCCAGCCTTTGCTGAGTTTTAAAGTCCAATTGGCACTGGCACAGGGTGCCCAGAGAAGCTGTGGTTGCCCCTGGAACCCTGTAAGTGTCCAAGGCCAGGTTATGTGGGGCATGGAGCAACCTGGGATAGTAGAAGGTGTCCCTGCCCATGACAGGGAGGTGGAATAAAATGATCTTTAAGATTCCTTTCAACACAAACAATTCCATTATTCTATCATTCAGCTGTGAATAAATGCCAGAATTTCAAGAAGAAAATGGAAGAAAATGGAGGAACGCTTTAACAATTGCAATCATGGCAAAGGAATCCTGAAAGCAAAACCATATTTTAACAGATAAAGCATGCAATGTCACATCCCAAAGACCATAAATGACTTTCCAATGCACTGAAATGAGAGCCTCCTTCCAGCAGGTCACTGTGTATGGTTTAGTCCTAAACACTGGTTTTCAGGAAAATGGGACGCATTTGTAGATCACTGGACACATCAGAAACGTGTCTGGCTTAGAGTGTTCTGAAGCTACAGATGGTTTAGAGGCTGGGAAGGAAGTTGAAAAAAATATAATATGTTGCCCTGGTTTTATGGGTCTTCTCTGAGTATCTGCTTTTCGCCAGCTGTGGGAGACAATGTGCTGAGAGAGATGGTGATGTGCAGTCAGGTCTCTCTGATGTTCTTATGACCTTTGAGGAGCTCAGAGAGAATAATCCAACTGTGAGTTAGACAAGCGTGGCTTGTACTTCTGAACTGTGGAAGGATGGAATAGCACTTGGGGCTTACTGTAGACCTCTCTAGTGGAGACATCTGCATCTGCCCTTGAAGGAAACAGCCACATTCAGGCTTGATTTATTTGACCTACTTGAACCTTCTGCTTTTGATGACATCAGTCACAGCCTCAAGATACCCATTCCTCTCCACTGCCCACAAAAGGAGTCCGGGGTGTGTAGCTCAGAAAGAGAGTTTTACATTTCAGACATCAGCAATACATTAGATTAATTCTATCCAGAGTGCATTTCCAATAATTTTGAAGCATTGAGTCATATTTTGACTCACAGACAAAAAAAAAAAAAACCCTGAAAAACCAATAAGTCACCGATTCCTAGTCCCTGCCCCAAAATTCTATTATTCCACCCACAGATGAGACATGCTACAAAATGAGGCAAGAGATATTAACAGTCATGCAGACAGCAGCTCTAAATGTATGTCATTTGTACAGTGTAATGGGTTTTTTTCCACAATGGCGAGCAGCAAGTAGAGACAACGTTAGACTAACATGTTCTACATTGGTCTAATACCAAGAGTTACAAGGGTCATAAATCCAGTCACTGCCAAAAGAATTTATAATATGATTTATGTATTTCATGGTGTTGTCCCTTATCATTCAGCTTTGAAGACTGAATGAGGTACATCAGGACCAGCACAAACCATTGGGCTCAGATCAGGAGGAAAGAGAAATTTATAGAGACTGACCCAGCATCTCTATCTCCATCTATCTCCATAACTGTACCTAAAAACTGCTCCCAAGGCATGTTCCTTGGTAGGAATAGAAGATAGAAGGTTAGATATTACTCCCTTTGAATATCTCTTTCAGCAATTCATGGCCAATAAAATTCTTGAGTCATGTAATCAACACATTAAGAAATTATGGGTTTCTCCTCTGTGAATTTTCCCTCCCTTTCATTGAAGTCATATACATTTTTAACACCTAATTATCATCAGATACTTAGTAGAGGATTTCATTCTCCAGTTGGAGAAAGAAGTTCTAGTTTGTCTACAACATGAGAGCAGAAAGGTAGGAATCATTCCCATGTGGACTCATGACATGTTTACATGAATGCCTGGTGGGTTTGGGTTTCAAGTGCTATGTGGGGTAAGACTCACATCCCGTTGATGTCTTTCCATTAATGACTTACCATGAGCTCCCAATTTGGGCATCAGGATCTTCCATCTCAGAACTGTGGTCTCAAGAAGGAAACTGCTGCATGCACAGGTTTAATGCCAAGGAGGGGTAATTTCTACTGTTTTGTATGTTTCAGGAAGAATTTCTTCATTGAAAGGGTTGTCAAACCTGGGGATGGATTTTCCAGAGAGGTGGTGGAGTCACCATCCCTATAGATGTTCAACAAAGGACTGGACACGGCGCTTGGTGCCATTATCTTGTTGACAAGGTGATGATTGGTCACAGGTTGGACTTGATGGCCTTGGAGGTCCTTTCTTTTCTCATCCTATCCCATCTCTTGTTTTTATATTCAGTTTCTCTTGCAGACAGAATATTGCCACATATTTTCTGGCTGATGGTAACTGGACATCTTCATAACCCCACCCAAACTCACATGAAAACCTGAACAGTTTTTAAGACAACACTTCACCAGATGGAACTTTTAAACCTTGAATATATAAAGTGGGGTGTTCAAATACTTTGGTCATCTTAATGAATGATATTTTCCAAAAGTACCTCTGCTATAGGGGAATAGAATGAATAGAATAGAATAGAATAGAATAGAATAGAATAGAATAGAATAGAATAGAATAGAATAGAATAGAATAGAATAGAATAGAATAGAATAGAATGCCAGAGGAGCATTTGGACAACGCCCTCAGGTATCTGGTGGAATTGTTGGGGGTGCCCTGTGCCGGACCAGGAGCTGAACTCAATATCCTGGTGGGTCCCTTCCAACTTGGATTTTCTGTGATTTCTGTGATTCCATGTCATATGGGTGAAAAAAAATAATAGTTTGAATTTAGACAGACCTGATTTATACAAGCTGTAAGAATCATGCCTTAGACCCAAAAACAACAGCTGAATTTTTGTCAGAGGGAGATAGGGAGGTACAAAGACATGAGGGAAAGAAGGAAACAGTGTTACTTCAGCACAAATATTTTTTCAGAACAAGGCTGTCATTCTTAACCACGGGATTCATGAGGAGCAATAACAATGGTTATGGTTTTTCACCATAAACCTGATAAAAAATTAATCATCCCTCCAGTTTCACACCACAGGCAGATTGACCCATCTGTCATATAATCAACCAGGGTGAAACTGGGGGAGCCAAGGTAACTAATCCTGATGCTGGCTGCTCCTTTGGCTACAGAAACTGGAAAGTTTTGGCAATGCCAGTCAGAGAGGCCTGTGTGGATCACTGACCCTTTTGATAATTCATCATATTCTTATGCATTGGAATGATTTTACCCAAACACCTGGGCTTCAACTGAGATGTTTGTCATTAGGAGAACAATTTTGCTATACACTTTTGTCAATCCTGCATATTTTTCTATGGAATATTGTCAGAGAATTTGCTCTTTTCCTCTTAAAACTCTGAGTATGGATCATCATTTTATAACCTCTGGATATGTGCCTATAAAAGAGGAAAGTATGGTATTTTTATTTTATTTGGATTTCAAATGATTCGTTCTTTATGGATACACTGAAGATTCCCGGGGTCTATTCTCTGACTTCAATACAACTGGGGACAGTCTGGCCACATCATTTTAAGACACAGTGACTACACTTAAACTACCTGTTGAAAATGATCTCTGGCCCATGCTGACTCTTGACCGTGCCTAGGAATTATTTTGGAGACTGCTGGCTGGATCAGGTCAAAATTATTCCTTAATAATTAAAAAGCACAGATGACCAAGTTCCAGGGTTTAGAATCAAACACTGGCTTTGTCTAATATGTTGGAATAGGTGCCAAATAAAACCCAGATAGGCCAAATAAAACAGTTTCAAGGGCATGAGAAGAAAAAAAAAAAAAAGAAAAAAAACAAGTACTTGTCTTTGTTCTTGTATATACAGAAACTAAACACACAGGCTTCTCACACGCAGGATATTTTGTCAGTGACAGCCTCCTAGCTTGAAGACCTGTAGGAATTAAGATGATAAAGGTCATACATCACTACTCTGAAATTTCCTCACTACCTTGAGAAGCCCAACACAGACAGTGCTCAGTGAATTCCTAATCCAGAGCTGAACACCATCCATGAGGAAACTCGGCACAACGACAATTCCTATCAACAAAATTGCAGCTGGGAGCTCATCACCTTATTCCCAGGCACTCTTTTTAGGTAGAAAAAAAAGCTAAAAGTAATTGCAATCCATCTTGAGAAAGAACACAGAAAATAATATGGGAACGTATCTGTCCTTTAGTTTTCCTGTACATAACAATAAACACATTTGGGTTGTTTGTGCAATAGCTGTGGTCTTTAATAACATTTTTAGAAAAAGAAATTCTGTTGTAATATGAGTATTTTCCACACCCTTGGATCACAAATTATTGATTCCAAAAATATTATTATTATTATTTACACAGAGGCCTTGGCAAGGTAAAAAAACTCACTGTGAGAACATTTGTACAGACATAAAGTTAATTATAGCCCCCTCAGTCAAAGGATTTTTACTCAAGTGTATAATAATTTTTTTTTTTCTTGCTTTATAGAATGCTTTGGTCTTCTATAGGGTCTCACTATGGTTTTATACCTTCAGACAAGAACTTCGGGTACCTGCCATGGCTCCAGTGTTGAGTGTAGGAGGAGAGGGCGATATGGAAAGGAGCTTTGTCTGCTTGGGCTTTATCAGGCATGTTGGGAGGGTGTCAGATGAATTTAGGTACCCCAGTGATGTGTATCCTGTGTAACACAAGCTTCTAGCCTTCCTCTGCTCTTAGTGGAAAGAGCCAAGCACCTCCAGAATGTGAACCATCCCATCTTTTCCAGATATTCTATTTGGAAGGGCCAAATCATCTGCTGGAGGTGTTCTGCTCTCTCTATTGGCTCTCTCCACAGTTATATAGTTAATCCAATTTCCTTGGTTTAGATCTAAAAATCCATTGCAGAGCACAAAGTGGCTTTTGAGCTACCTTACAGGGTGTAAGACATCTGTGTGGGGCTAGCAGATGAAACACAAATTAATTGGACATTCACCTTTCTGGACTGGCAGCTGAAAAGTAAGCTGGTAAAGACCTATTGTGGATTCAGTGCAGCCAGAGGAGGGTAAATTATGCCCATTCCTACAGTTAATATATTAAATTATGCCCATTCCTACAGTTAATACAGTTAAGATAATAAATTTCTCCCTTGGTTTCTAAGGTCTGTGTTTTGACAGCAGCTGCAGGAAGCTTGCACCAGCATGAACCACCCCACTGTTTTCAGTGCCCAGTTTACCAAAGCCCACACAGCAATTGGACATATATAGAAGGTTGTCTCCAAATAACACTTCATCATTCTGCATGTTAATTCCTCCTTTGACAAGTGAGAATAATTGCTTCTCTCATCATTTTTGATTGTGAAGTCTTTAGGGTAGAGAAGATTTTTTTTGTTTTGTATGTCTCTGCACAGCAGACACCTGATTTCACCTGGGACCTTGCAGCACTGCTGAGCAACACACATTTAAAATAAAAAATGTCATGGATTGCTTAAACTTTGCAAGACCCTGTGGATTCCATAATGTACTGAAACTTCCCAGCCAAAAAAATTTCAAAGATGTTAAAAATAGGAGTGTCTGGGCGACAGGACTATTTTATTTATTTATTTATTTATTATATTTTCCCTGTAGAGCTTCAGACACTGGGATTTTGCAGCCCTGATAAACATGAGGTTATCCTCCTTGCCATGCCACTATGCTTGATATGGACTGCCAGGCAATCACTGCATTAGGAATAATAACAATAAATAAAAAAAAAAAAAATCTTAAAGAAATAACCAGAGAAAGTCATGATACTCTGGAAGGAAAAGTATGATCCATCACCTGAGCCATGCCATTTCAGAAGGCTCATGCATTAAACATAATGGAAGGGAGTAGTACAGCTCCAGTTCAATATGTGACTTGCGAGCTATCACAGGGCTTCTGACTCAGTATTACTAAGAAATGTTCCCTGACTGTCACTGCAAAGGTATGCGAGGGGGATTCTCTAAGGACCAATTAATGGGAATGGAAGAAAATTCTGGTAGATTGGTTGCCAGTGGGAGGAAAGTGAGTGGAGAATGGTGAAGAATAATGTATGTTTGCAATTTACTTATTAGCCCGGCAAAAAAAAAAAAAAAAAAAAAAAAAAAAAAAAAAACCCCAAAAAANAGAGCAACACATGCCAAATGAAATAACAAAAGATCTTAGCAGCATTTGTAAATACCATTTTAATTATTTAAACGGAATGTGAATAAGAAGCTGGTACTTTTTTTTTTTTAAGGACGGCGTTGTTAATCAACTTAACAACCCTATTTTATGTCACAAACCCACAGTGTTCTGCCACAGAGGAAACTCACTGTTTCAGTTTCTTAAAGCTTGTATCCTTTAATCACAGCTGAAATAATGGCATCTTAATTCTGGCAAGCTCATGTAGAGATTTTTTATTTTCCTGTTCCCTTTCTGTTCATTTGTTTGTTTTTTCCACTTGTGTATCCATTGCTTTTATCTAAGGATCTCCAACCACAATACAAAGGCTCATTAATTAAGCCTCACAGTACCCTGTGCAAAGCAGGGTTCTGATGGTAAAATTCACCCAGTACTGCATTGCTGTAGTTCAGTTTGAAGGCAAAGTGTTTTGTGATTAATTATTGCACAAAGTTGGTTGGTGCTGCACATTTTCTCTCCTGTTTCCATTGATGTGGTTGGTCTTGCACCTCTTAAAAGCCATAACGAGGTTACTCTGAATCTTTGTCATGGAAAAAGAGTTTTTATCTTCGAGTTTCTCTATTTTCAGGAATAAATCTAGCCTAATTCTGATTGAGGAAGGTAAATTGTTGTAAAAAAAAAATCCTTCCTTTTGAGAATGGCAACCCAAAGCCAAATTCTTCATCCAGCTACACCTATGCAAACCATTTTATTCCCATTACAGCTTAGGTGCTGACACTGACAAGTACATAAGCATGATATTAACTTTGATAATCTCATTTTTCAAGTCGAGAAGGATTCTAATTGTCATATTATCCAGTGAATAGGACTGAAGATTAAGGGCTTTGATTAATTGCTGCTAAAATGAGGCCAATAATTTAACAGAGTAATTAACCATGATGATTTATTTTGAATTTTGGCATGCAATTGTGGCCTGTTTAGAAATATTTTATTGTCACTAGGGCTGTGTTTGCTCAATTCCTAGCCACAATCACAGGCAAAGTAGAAAGTGAGACAGGTTTGGCATCTGGTCCCTAAGGAATCTGTTTCCTCTGCTTATGCCTGCAGCCTGCCATGATAGTGGGAAGGAAAAAGAACAGATCTGCTGCAGTTTTCACCAGTTATGCTGTGACCCAGGGGACTGTTCTGGGTTTTTTGTAACATAAGCTTCCTTTGGGTTAACATAAAATATATGGAACTGGTGACCTACCAAAGTAAGGGATGAAGATAAACTCAGTTACAAATTGCCTTTGGTCTTCAGAGAACAACATCTTGTGTTACTTGGAATATCATGGAAAAAGTTATATAAAACCAGTCTTTCCCATTTCGCTGGCCAAGAGTGTAGTGTGAGGTTATATATATATATATATATGCATTAGTGTCTTCCACTTGGGAATTGCAGTAAAAAAAAATCACAGTTACAAGACAGGACTCATCTGAGAAAATAGGTGTCCCTCAGATGTTACCAAACTGTGTGAATTCTGCTCTTCCTCTCAGAAATTTTTCCTTACACAAAAGCTCTTACAACAAAAAAACATGCTTAACAGTGAATTGAACATAGAATTAAACCTTTCCATTCTGATCTAGGTGGTTGCTAAGCTTCAAAATAATCTAGAAAGAAGGGTTTTCTAATTTTATTTTTTTAAGAAAGTAGCAATCATAGGATTTGGTATTATTCAGCCTATGTATTTATATTACTATTTATATTCCTGTAAATATATTTCTTTGGATATGTAGTCTATGATCACAACTTCCAAAAAGGAAAAAAATGGTTTTCACAGCCCCTGTTGGTGAAAACTGAAACAATCTGCATGGTTCTTAAATAATGGTTCCAAGAAAAGGGTCAAAAATGAGAGAGGTCTCATCTGCTAAGTGATGCATAAACCTGGAGGCCACCATAGTATGACTGACACCTAAACACAGTATTTTAGGTCTTTTCCACTTTCCACATCATAAATTACAAAATTTTTTCCAAGCAAGATTTTTTTTCTCTGATTTCAAGAGGTGAAGTTTTTCAGTTTAATGGAATAGACAGAAAAAAAGACCAGAATGACAAAGTGGTTGCACCACATGCTACAGTTGAAGCAAAAGCTATTTCAAGCAAAATTTTCCTGGTTTTATACTCCTGGAACATGTCTCAAGGATATCAGCAAGAATGATGGACCTGTGTCCTTACTGGTGGTCTGAACTGAGACAATTCTTTATGAGGTCTGACGACCATCAAAGGACCCAGGGTTGTAGAACTATATAGTGACACTAAGGGTGGAAATGTCCATTCCAAAGATGAAGTTGAACCCTGGTTTCCTAAACCCAGGTGCTTCTGTTGAACCACAGCATCAGTTGTTTTACTTTCAGGCAGTGCAATGGCTGTTCAGCTCTGTTAGCTCTGCAAACCCAGAGCAAGGCAGGAGAGAGCCTGGGCTGCTATAAAACTAAAAAGCCACCCCTGAGTGCTTTAATGGACTGAGTAATATCAAAAATGAGAGAAACAATCAGTTCAGCTGACTCTTTCTAAAGGTCTTTAGATGCTTTGTAAAAAACGTATTTACCAACAAGGCAATTTCCCCACATCAATGAATCAAAGCCAAAAACTTGAGGAGAATTTCTCTTGAAATAGAATATTAAATCAGTCCATTGAAATGGTGCCATAATCCATTTGTTTGGTAAATGAAAAGCAGTTGGCAGTCATCTGCAACAAGGAGGAACATGAAGCACCAGCAAGCAGTGAAAAGAACAATTAGGAGCAGACGAAGTGGGGGAAAGTTTTGTATTTGCAGCTTCCAAAATATAACATTTCCAACTTAGGATGAGATTCACCCTCTCTAAACAGAGCTGCTTGAAAGTTGGATGCTTTGTTTCATCTAGGCAAGCACATGGCTTTGTCTCTAAAGTTATTGCTGAGGCAGGAATCTTCAGGGGCCAACTCATCCAAGCCTAAACAGATGCTCAAAGTGTGTGAGAAGTAGAAAAGAGCCAATCATGGTGCAAAAAATGGTGCAAAGCTCAACGGTTGCATGGAGCAAGCCAGGTGGAGGCATTTCCAGCTCCTTTAACCATGAAAAATACCTTCTAGTAAATTGCTGAAAAGAATTCAGCCAAGGAAACATAGCCAAGAGTGGCCCTGATGGTGTCCGAGACAATTTCTGTCTGTCACTTACAGCTAAACACAGTTGACAGATAATAAACCAAAAAACATTCTGCTTTTTGGCACAAAAGTTGTCAAGCATCACTAAAGATCAAGCCTGTGGGAATCTGACCAAACAAATCATTTCCTTTGGGGGATTTGCTTGAGGGCTGAGGATCTGAAGAAATGCTGAAGGGATATGAATTGCATATCAATATTCATTGAAACAGATGAGCAGTGTAAGTTTTTCTTGGGGCAACCAAAAGTTACAGATGAGCTGCCCATGGGCTTGAGATGAACCACCAGATATCTAAATCCTCAGATGATTTATTTTCACTAAAATACCAGCTCCTCCAACATGGTAGAGAAATTAGAGGAACAAAAAAATAGGGGGACCATAAATAAATCATTTTCCTTATTATGTGTGGCCACTTTTCTCTCAGAAGCATCAATATCACAGAATCACAGAATTCTTTGGGTTGGAATATCTTCCTAAACAGTAGGATGTGCCCCCAGCATGGGAAGATATTTGTCTGGTTTTTTAGAGCTTTTTACACACTTACATGCACACACACACATATGCACCAAAAAAAAAAAAAAAAAACCAAAAAAAACCCCCCATAAACTCATGTTTTCCCACATCTCCAAAGATGTCCCCCACCTATATCTTCACTTGAATGTGAAGCTTCAGCTATGCAATGAAGAAGGTCCTAAGTCAGATGTGTGTGTCCAGTCCAAGAGAGCAGAAAAAGGTGTGTGTGTGTGGGGAGGGTAGTTTTCTTTCTAATCTAAAGTAATACCTGTATGGGAGAAAACACAACAGTGCCCATGTCTGGTTTCATTTCTTAACTCCAAAGGATTAAATCCAGCTGACTGCCTCACTTCTTCTTGCCTGGCATCCAGATGTCAGGTACACGGGCTGTCCGTGCCTGGAGACATCCCGCACTGCTCTCCTGTCAGAGCCCAGCTACACAGGACCCCTGATGGTAGCTGAGGATGTTCCTGTCTCACAGCCTTGTCCTTTCTTATTCCTTCAGCTCCTGGGGAAGGGAAAACTCTTTCCTTTATTATAGACACAGCATGACTTAGAGGTGTACCCAGTGCCTGTGGGCATCTGCAGAGTGGTTCCAAGTTGGTGAGACAGGACTACCAGAACCTGATAACATAAAAAAAGCTCATTCCATGAAGAGCAAGCAAAGCAATGAGACTGTTGCCTTCCAAAAACAAGATCTGAGAGTGTTTGGAAAGCCAAAGAGGTAAGAGATGAGAATGAGATGAAATTTTGGATGTGAAATAAATGACAGTGACAGTAACAGAACAGGTCAGGGTATCACTGAAATAAATCCCTGCTGCCTTTGACAGGTTTGTGAAAGGAAGGAAAGGTTTCTCAGCTCCGAGTTGTGCATGTGAGGGAACTCAAACTGAACATCGTAGAATTCCTGGCTGAAGTGTGAGCGGCTGGATAGGAAAAGCTGAAGATGTTGTGCACACACCATAACAGAGAGGTGAGAGAGTGCTTAGTATTTATGAATATTGTAAAAGTGATATCATAGCCATCCTATTCATTCTGAACTTCACCTGTAAGTTGATGGAGGACATGAAACCAGAAGATGCAGGGGAGACACAGACACTTTAGGAAAAGGCATCTCTAAGATAATGAACTCAAACATAGGTTTTGCTGACGGTGTTTTTTGTTGACGTTTTGGTTGGTTGGTTGGTTGGTTGGTTGGTTGGTTGGTTGGTTGGGTGGGTGGGTTTTTTCCAGAGAACACACAACAAAAATATCAAGAAGATAAAGTTCTGAGAAGAAATGCAAGAAGTCATTTAGGGAACTGAGGAGCTTTACGCATCTAAACCTGATAGTTAATGTATTTAAGCTGATAATAAATCTTGCAAATATTCAGGCAGATGGAAGGGAATGGTAGACAGCATGAAGTGGAGAAAGAAATTGAACTACCTAGACCTGTCCTTGGCAGTTAAATGTCAGATATGAGCGTGAACATCATTGACATGAATTTCAGATGCGTTGAGATGCATTAATCTGGAGCAAGGTTATTTAAAGGCAGGTATAAGGACTGGGTTTCAAAGCTAATAGTATTTCACAATCTTTTGAACCTAAAAATGTCAAGGGGATTTTGACCTCTATATTTTTAGATCACTCCAAAACTTTAAGCTTTTTCCTCTTCATGTAATGGACAGATTGTTATCCAGTATTTTTCATTTAGTTAGAACTGCTTTGTTTCGTTTTATGAATCTTTGTTAATGAATATGACCTGAGGCTTAGTGGGGCTTAAAACACAAAATCGACTGATCATCCTACTCTTAAGGTAAAGGAAACTGCCAATATGAGGCAGCATAGCTGCTAAGACTATAAATATGATCATCTTTTAATAGCAAATGAAATCAGTACTTTTGGAATTCAACCTGCCCAATTTCAGCTCTCTAAATAGAGGAATTGATACAACATTCTCATTAGACTCTCAACTATCAATGAAAATATTCAGAAAGTCCAAAAGGTAATTCAGCAGGAATTAAAGTTGATGCCCAAGTGAACAGAGTCAAAAGGCTTCAGTCCATTTCCATTGACAGGATCCTAGATAGCTACTTAAAGATATTTAATATTGGAATCCATTATTTAAATTGGCTTTTGTGTTGTGAGATTGAGTCACAGTAATCATGCTAATAAAGCTATCCATGTTATCTGATTGACAACCAACTCCTGTCTTTTTTGTGTAGCTACCATTTCAACCTTGGTCAACAAGAGGAATCAAATAATTTGATGGACAAAAAATAAAATTTAGAGAGGTGTCTAGATATTAAATTGGCTGTTCTCAGAATGTCAGTTGTCAAAAACATACGATAAATATTATTACTATTTCCTCTATAATCCACAACAACAATGCTGTTCAGATAGAGATTTGTTCTACATCATCATCCCACAAGCATACCTAAAGTTTCCCAATAGTTTATTCAATAAAAAATTTAACTGAACCATTATCTTTCTAAATGATAACCACCTTCTTTTCCACCCTACCCCCAGCCAAAGCTCTGGTTTCAGAGCATGTCTGTCTTTGTTCCTCCAAGAAATGCTCAGGATGAATCCCAGTCACAGAATGGTGATGAGTGCAGTATTAAACACCAGCTCAAATGCTCAGCTGGAGTAATTTGGTGTAATTCCACTGAAGTTAGTGGTGCTTTGCTGCCAGAAACTGATTCAAAGCCTTTGGGAATCTTTTCATTGACTTCCCTGGGCTTTGGCACAGCTAAGGATCTGATCCTTCAAGAGAGAATTGACAAGATAAACAAGGTTGGCAGTTGGGGGAAATGTGGGAGGGTCCTCTTGCTATGGGAGCTGTGGTCAAATATACGTCAGAAGAATTAGTCCCAGTTCAAAAGGTGAGAAAAGAGTATAAAAAAGTATGAAGGTGTGAATTTTAATGGTAGAAAATGAATCTTCTTGTCAAAAACAAATGAAAGCAAAATTCTTAGGTAGGAAAATATAAGCTTTGTCTACTTCTCATTTTATATGTACACATTCATTTTGCAAACCTCTGTAAATCCTATTGAAACAAAAATGTGTTTACAATGTTACATATTCCATAAAACATGTTTGCTACTCAGCAATCTGCTTGCTCCTCTTAAAATGTATTTTTGTGACAAACAATCATTAAACCTCACAACTGCCGTGTGCAGATAAATGAAACTAGCACAGATATTACCATTTGGTTGACACATTTGTTTTGACATTGTAAAAAAAAGCGTTGAGGATTTTTTTTTTATAAAAATCTTCCTTTTTTTCTCAGAAACAATAATATGTTCCTGCAAATGCTGCAAAAGATCAAAAGCTGTTCAGATCATATTTACAGTACTAAAAGCACAATGAATGCCCCTGTAAATGACATGTAAATTACCAAACGATGATTCAACTTCAGTCAGCTTTGCAGATGAATTGAAGGACCTTAATTCCACTTTAGCTTAGAAATCTGATTATTCTACTCCTTGTAAGAAATCAACCTTAATCCTCTTTTAAATGTCATTCAACAGGTTCTTTCTGCACGAAAGATGTAAATGGATTTTTCTTTATAATACCTTTTCAAATTCATTTTTCTTCCACACAGCATTCTTAGAAATAATTTAAAACTGAGATACCAAACTTATAACTCTCTAATTCTACATCTATTCAAGAATAATTGTCTGGATGCACATCTCAGCTTTGTGATAGTATCACTCCATTGACCTGCTTTTTATTCCTGCTGATGGAACTGGGACCAGAATTTGACTCCAGAATAATGTTTACACTTGAATATACATTTAGGAAAACAAAAGAATTCCCTTAATTAACTGTTAAGTTCTTAAATAAGTTATGTCCACATAAAATTGAACACTTTAACATTCTTTCATTATCACTTTGTTTTATTCCATCAGTTTCCTGCATTCATGGAGTCCTTCTATGCTACAGCAAGATGTTTCTAAATTAAGGACTGTCTTTTTGGCACTTAGCAGTACAGTAGGTCCTAGTTCCTGATTAAAGATATCCTTATCACTGGCAAATGATAATTTTATTTTCTGTTCATGAAGAAAACTAAGTGCTAAAAATCACAGACTGGCTGAGCCACATGTCCAGTGGGTGTAAAATCAACACATGTCCTTTGAGAGTTGTGCTGATTTACACCAATGGTATATCTGGCGCCCCAGGTTAGAGTGCTGTTATTTAAGAGAAATGTCCTACATGATCCACTTATGGAAAAAATTGCAATTCCACAGACCATGTGGCATTTAAACACTTGTTCCTCCCATTTCTCCTCAGAGCATTTGCTCTCCTGGTGGCAGTGAGAAATAAAACTGACTTCTTGTTCCTTCAGCTGTTCTGTCAGCTGTGTCACCTCCCTAAAGGAACACCCCCTCATTCCTTTGAGGTATTTCCCTGGTGGTTCCCTGTTGGCTCCTGGTACCTGGCTCAGATTTGTAAGATTTTTGTGCTGCAGTGTAGCCAGCACGTCCCAGAGCAACAAGGTGAGGGCCCTCTCTAGCACCTCATCCTTCTCACCCTGTCTGTCATTCCACAGCTTCTCACGGGCAAACCTGATATTATCCCCTTCCCCCTTCATATTCAGTTTAAATAACCACAGCTACTGTGCAGAATTTAATTTACCAGAGTAGATCAGCCAACAAAGTCTATACTTTCTATTGGTCTTCTTATTTCACCTTTTCAAGGCATGGAATGTCCTTATTTGCCAGTCACAGTGTCATATTCATGGTCTTTGCATGGACCTACAGGCAGCCTGTGGCACATCAAGTCTCCCAGAAAAAGTTAAAGTGGAGCAAGTCTTTAGGCAGATCCTCATGATTAAAGTTTCATCCTGTATGTTGCATTTTTTTCCAAAAGAAGATGCAAAACTTACACTTTTTGTGTTTTGGGTGTGACCTTAGCCTCAAAGCAAGGCTCTCATTCCCTCAAGCAATGTGCAGTCACTCAGCAAGATTCAGTGTTCACCCTGAAGAGCCAGCATTGCAAATAGGTAAGACATAAAAATAAAAGAAACAGATATATCACACATGCAAAATATGAGGAACAGGGCAATAATTTGGTGGGTGATTTTTTCCAAGGTGACACAGAAAGTCAATAGAAGATTCAAGGAGTGATCTTCCATGTACACACTAAAACTTTTACCAGCTCTCACCCCAATCACCCCCTGTCCTCTACTCACAGGCAGTGCCTCCTCTGTCACATATTCCAACACACATTACAGCAGACTGTAAAATTCTCTCCTTGGTCAAGCATAAACTTATGAAATGTTCCTGTGACATGTTTCTAAAGACTTTGAAAGCATTGAAGAGTCTGTCTGCTACGGATGTGGTAGGGACACAGGACCAGGAGCTGCTGCTGAAGGAGACTCTTTCTGCATCACTGACAGCAAGCAGCATCCACCTATGCTGCGTAACAGGTGGAAAAGACTTGCACTGACATTTCTCTTCCTAAGGTCCAGGGGCACCACTTGAAAATATAATCTAGAAGAATCTGATAAAATTCAGTGACATAAATCATGCTTAGTGTGACAATCCAGCCTGCAGGATAACAATAAATAACGCAAAGAAGATGCAAATGCATTGTATTTTAGCAAACAGTGGCACAGTACTATTGAAAATACCTGCACAGGCTTGAGACTGAAAGAAGGTTTCTTGCATGGCAGAAGCTTCCACATTTTAAATGATTGTGTATAAATATTATTAGCCAAGCCTATCTTTGGCCTCATGCTTTCTGTTTGATATGATGTGACCCGAATTTCTGCCCTAATGTAACCCTCTTATCTAGTCCTCATCCAAGCAAGCAGTCTCAGGGGCTGCTGCATTTATGCTTTGAATACAAGAAACCATTCTCTGCTTTTGAGCGGGAGAAAAAGCACAACAAGGCACAAAGACTCACACAAAAAGTACTCTTTATGTCAAGGGCAGGGTGATATTCAGACACCCCCAAAAATTAAATTAGGCTGACAGGTCTAGAAGGTATAAAACACCCTGAAGCAGAGGGAGAGGTTCCACAAACAAACAAACAAACAAACAAACAAACAAACAAATAAATAAATATTTATATTAGATTATAAGAGTCAAAGATTTGTCTTCGGAGTCACTGTGTAGTGAATGGTATTCCTTATTCACCTTATATCATTCATACAGATGATTTACAGGAATACAGAAATACTTCTGGCCAACTCCCAGGAATGCTCCTCTTCCAGAGTTTGAAAGGAGAACTATTTGGCAGTCACAGAAAAGGATGCTCTCTCTGAATCCAAAACAACTGATTTGATGAGTCTTACCCAGGCCTCACCCCCTACCTGACTGCTGCAGAACACTGTATTTTTAGCTCAGAAGGGTGATACCTGAGATGAAATGTCAGTGCTGAAATTATCTTCTGGATTATTGGCATGTACGTGTGTACTTTGGAGATGGGGAGTGTGCATTTTAATTTTTTTTCTGTATCTCTACACTCAGGCAATGACACAATTTTTATTACTTTTTTTTTTTTTTTTTTAACAGGAGCCTCTGTGTTGCTGTTTCTGGAGATTGCCTGGTTGGTGGCCCAGAGGACATACCATGAGATTAGGTTGTATCTTGTTGAAGTCACAGCAGGTCTTCCAGTGAGGTTAATGCTAATGCCATGGATACAGTGAAAATGGTTGGCTCTGGGTAGTTCTGCTGTTCACACACTGCAAAGCAGACAAAGAACTTTGTGATGGAACTTGTCTCAATTCCTTTCTGTGAGAAATCCAAGGCTTCTTTCCTGGAAATACTGAATGTATACCACTCCACTGGTTTTATTTCTCTTGAAGTTAATAGAAATTTATAGCAGCACACTCATTCACTTAAACAGAACCAGAATTTCACCCTTAAATATTTTTTTTTTCTTTATTTGTTTCATCTAAACAGCCTGGAATATGACTAAGGTAACTCTTGATATGGAAAGCAAACAATTTCAGTGATACTTCATTCCTTGAGGCCTTTTTGATTAGATGTAGCTACAGGAAGGCTGTGGAAGGAATGTCAGTGCAGGAGCTTCTACAACTTGAGCAAAGTTTTAAGCTCTTAACAGTCCATTCTCTACACTCATCCCAAAACCAGATAAGTCTCACATGAGTATGTCCTCCCACAGATCTGCTGCCCTCCCCACTGGGAAGTTCACAGTAAGGCATTTCTGTGCCTGCCTTCTTTAGATTTATACCCCCTGTGTCTTTACTTATTTGAAGACAACTTCTTCTGGACCCTTGACAAAATTTTTAGCTACTGCACTGCAAGAGGAGGGACAAAGGGGGTGCACACCTCTTGCAGAGGGAAACTGAGGCTTAAAAAAAGGAAATTGCTATCAACAAAGTCACCATCTCCCATGTCCCCAGACCTGTACAATCTAAATTATTCTGTTCTCCAAAAGCAACAGCTCCTTACCCCTCCATCATCACAATTAGGAATAAGCAACAGGCGGTGGGAAGGAATACCACACTCCAATTCATGCTGTTTTGTTTTGTTTTACCTTAAAAGACTCTTTGATATTTTTATACCATCAGACAGCAGCTAGGTCTTTTTTTTTTTTTTTTTTTTTTTTAAACTCCATCCCTCTGGACAAGTAGGATATTAATATTATCCCTGTAACAAGCAGCAGAAGGAATAAAACATCTAGGTAAATACTGCAAGTGAGATTAAAACTCTCTAGCTTTCTGATGTAACCCTGTGACATAGCGTTTCTAGTGAATTAAACCAAATGTACAAGTATTTAACGACTAATCCTTTTAAGTATTTTAATGCCCCAATGAAGATTTCTTATAGGGAGAGGCAAAGCATATGTGGTTTCCGTTAGAGTCTGCCTGCAGGCAGAGGATTGAGCAGATTGGCTTTT
>VZSE01007923.1:1530384-1540945 GCA_013398275.1 Promerops cafer
TTTTTTTTTTTTTTTTTTTTACCTCTCCCCCCCCCTCTTTTAATTAATTAATATTTCCCTGCTTTTGTTGTTTTTGGCGGGCGGGTGCTGAATGGACAGCTCCCGCCGGCGGGGCTCAGGGGGGACTCACCCCGCAGCCGGGGGAGGGAGAGGGGAGGGGGGACGGCCACATCGCAGCCTGCCTCTGCCTGCAAGAAAGAAGAGGGATACTAAACAGGCTTTCTTCCTCCCCTGGGTTACTACAAACAACTAACCTAGCTCAGGGGGTTCTTTGAAGACAATAAAGACAAGTAACTTTTCATTTTAGAAACCCATCCTGCAGGGCAGCGGGTAATAAGCTGGTGATAACATTCCATGTATGCGTCTAAAATTTATAAATAAAAATACACACACATATTTATGTGTATTCAGGCTAGAGGTATGGATGCCTTTTATCATGGTGAGGGTGCTGAAACACTGGCACAGGTTGCCCAGAGAGGTGGTGGGTGTCCCATCTCTGGAAATATTCAACATCAGGTTGGACAGGCTTCTGAGCAACCTGGTTTAGTTGGAGAGGTTCCTGTTCATTGCAGGAGGGTTGGACTGGGAGGCCTTTAAGGCTCCCTTGCAGTCCAAACTATTCCATGAGTCAATGATATATAGCTTCTTTTTATGTATGGAACCTCCTAGCTATAGGGAATAATATTTTCTCCTCTGTTAATAGCCAGGCCAGTGTCGTGCATTGCAGGGCGAAAAATCAATGCTCATCACTACAAACCAAATTGATCTTCTGTTTAAGCTAATCTTTAAGGGCTGCAAATTTAGGGTCAAGGGTACACTTATAATGAAAACAAATGCTCATATTTCCAGCTGAGGGAAATACATCCCTTCCTATGCTCTTTTGGATGCACAACAACCAGTACAGGAATTTGGGGGACACGAGTGTGGGTGCAAAGTCTTGGCCATGCACTTGGATCTGTGCAGGCAGGTGGGACATACAAAAACATAGGCAGGTAGGTAAAACATACAAACCCAAGTTGTGTGCTGGTCTTTGTTAATCTGAATACCAGTTTCTCTTTCCACTCTGACTGAATGTTGCTTACTGCTGTTAAATACACTTTTTTTGTTGTTTTGTTTTGTTTTTAGAAATAAAGTTAAATATTTGTTTCAGCTAAGCACTTTGCTGATGGGGTCAGTAAGCTATAGCCCATTGTCTTTAAACTACTGAAAACATTGCTCTTCAATTGCAGTCATTTTATTGTACAATGAAAAATTCCTGATTGTCCATGTTTTGTTCACTGGGCTGCAAATAATCATTCCAGAACAGCCAGATAATACAAATTGAGAGGAATTACTGCTGAAAACACTTTAGCTCACAGTTTAGAAACTGAATAATTACCCTGTCCACAGCAGTAGTGGAAGGAAGGAAGGAAGGAAGGAAGGAAGGAAGGAAGGAAGGAAGGAAGGAAGGAAGGAAGGATTGATTTTTTTCTCATGGTTCTCAAAAAGATAATAAATATTTTTCAGCTTTCAGACTATGGAACTAACATTTGAAATGAAAGACATTTTCCAGACAGACATTATTACATTCTTATTTTCCCTTTTATTCTTCTAATATTTTAGGCACAATACGAATCAGAATACTTGTTCAGGGCATTTTCCACAGCTCTTTGAATTCCAGGGAAAGAATTCCATTGACTTAAGGTGATCTTTGGAGCAGGTCCCTCATTCAAGGGAGTACTAGTCTTTTACTGCCTGACCCCTGCACCTTCACCAGTGTGCTCAGGCCCACAGAGGTCAAAGAGACAACTGGCTTAGACAGGGATTACTGGCATGAGTCTGGGATGCAGAATGGAGCTCACAGTGAGCTCCACCAGCACATTCATTGTCAAGCCTCTGGTAGCTATTGTCAGGTTGTGAATGATGTCTCCTCCACCAGAGATCTCATTCCAAAATCAGATCCTGCAGAAAAGATCTTATTTCTGGAAAGAAATTAGAAAAAAAAATAAAAAATAAAAAATCTGTCTTCAAAATGAATTTTAATGCCCGATTTTAAAGTAATAGAAATCCCAAAATCTCTTGCTTTTATGCATGAGCTATTATGATCAATTGGGAAATGAAAATATGTTTTTAAAGCATAAATACCTATTCCCTCAGTGGAATCTTATGTCTCTGAAGTAGCTGGCTTCAGTTTTGGGGATACATCTTGTGCATTTTAATAGCAAATGCCTGAATACTGAACCAATAAAAAATATATAGTGGTTTCTCCTACCTACCCAGGATTCTTGGGTCAATACAAGTCCCACTTTCAAATATGTTAACAAATATATGTGTTCAGTGAAAATTATATATTACTTAAGCCAAACACAGATTTATTTGAGCTATTCAGAGCAATTCCAGGCTCTTGAGAAAAGAATCTCTCTAAAATATTAATGGTATTACACCTAATTTTAAAGTGTTAAGGCTACAAACTCAGTGTAAGCAGTAAAAAAGCCATGAAAATGTATATCCATGAAGACAAGCAGGTGGGGAAAAATGGGAGAAGCCATCAGTACAAGAGTCATGAGCTGAGGGCAAAGATGTCAGCCTTGCCTATGAATTTACTCTTTTAACACAACTTCAGTGTTATTTAAACACATAGTAGGGCGCAGTGTTTAATTAGGTAAAGAAACGTCCTCACTATTACTGCCACTGCATAAGTGTATGAGCACAGTGGAACACACTCAATAACCCAAAGAACCTGACACTGTATTATTTATTGGAATGTCTGCATTAATTATGGATGATCCTAATATAAGGTACATCTTTAATACATCACAGTCTACAGATGTTTTCATTCTCCACTACCACAGAGAAGTTTAATGATACGATTTTTCCTCATGCATTGAAAGGCATCCAGAAAATAACATGGATAATGTCTTTTTAGCCAGTTCACAATCAGGAGAGTTTCTGAAATCCTATTTTCACTGGCTACATGTGCAGAGTTTGGTTTAGACTCACCTTGTGGGCTAAAACTGGAGAAAAACAAGAAGAAAAGAAATTAGAGCTTTCAACAGGATTCACCAGGTGACTGCAGGATTTTCAGTTCTGTCACCTGTGCTTTCTCCTGAGCAGCAAAATCTAAGGCTGTGATGACAGTTTCTACTGAATTTTAATGGTTTAATGCAAAATCCCCCCCACAAAGGGAACTTTCGTCTTGCCTTGGTTGAGTATGGATATTACGCTATGTGAAAGAGTAGGGATATCCCATAGAGCTTCCTGTTCTGCTTTCTATGGAAGTAGGCTTCAGATCTTCTCTTCAGTAGCTAGATTTTTTTTAAGTCAGTGAAAGTGTCTTGCAAATTTTGTTGGAATCAGGCTGTTTTTAAGCAAAATATGGGCTTCGGTTTGAAGAGCTAAGTTAAAATGGTGGAGAATGGTTTTCCTAAGTCTACGTTTTTCCACTATTCCACTCTTGTCCTGAGGAATATCCCTGTTGAAACCCACAAGGTTTTACATGAATTATTAGGTTCAGAGGCCAAGGTTCAAATGTCTATATCACGATATTATAGAATGGTTTGGGATGGAAGGGACCTTAAAGATGACCTTGTTCCAACCCCCTGCTATGGACAGGAACACCTTCCACTATCCCAGGTTGCTCCAAGCCTCATCCAGCCTGGGCTTGGACACTTCCAGAGATGGGGAATCCACAGCTTCTCTGGGCAACCTATTCCAGTTCTTCAAGACGTGGAGCAAGAATTTGAATGAGGGCTCCTGTTCATTTTCAAGTCACATTTTGGAGCTTTTCACCATTATGTGGTTTCCTAGAATCGGGTTTCCTTTTGCTCTACAGTTGAATTTCTAACCTCATCCCATTCCATGAACAGAGATAACTGAGTCTGTGTCTCCTTTTAACAGTTTCCCAGTGTGGTATTAATAGTGGAAATAACTTATAACAACGATAATGCTGGACAAATCCTCAGTGAAGCAGTTAGAAAGGATGGTCAGAGCAACAAAACACATGATCACAATTTGAAAAAAAAAACATTACCATAGAGAAAGGTTCTTTAAGGGACAATTTCTGGCTTCTCCCTTGATATAAACTTGAGGGCACAAGATGTTGGTAGGATATCTGTGAACTCTTCCTTTGCCAATATTTAAAAGCCTCAATGGCTTATAAGCAAAGGGCAATTGGCTAATGGGCTACTGATGTGCAAGAAGGCAAGGCTCTCACAGAGAAGGGGAATTAGAGCCTAATTAGGTTTGTAATTATAACCAAACCTCCCTTTTCAGAACAGCAAACTGCACAGAATATGAGAAATTAGATAGCAAGGGGAAAAAAAGAGATTGTTAGAGGATTCTCCAAAATTATTGTGATTCTGTTTCTCACAGCTGTAAACACTTTCAGATAGCTACAGAATCAGAAAAAGATTTAAGGGTAAAAAGGTGACCTACAGGAGTGAGAGGGATCAGGTGAAAAGAAAAGAGGTCTGAGAGGATTACCTGAGGAGGGAGAGTAAGTCTAAGAGATGGGAGAGCAGCCGGGTTGAAGAATGAGAGAACTGCACAAGAGAGCAAGATAAATAAAGTAATAGGACATTCTTCAAGTACAGAAGAGGTCACTGGAAAATAAAAATGGCTTCTAAGGGATGGCAAGAGCACTTGACAGAAGTAGTGCTTGCTTTCAAGAGAAAGCTGGAAGGAGGAAGGGAGGTTTCTCTTTGTCTCGGTATTTGCAGAACTGGAGCGAGGACAGCTGCCACAGACAGTCGGCATGTTACCCCCCTAAGGGATGCAGGAGAGATGCTGAAAGAAATTAGGAACATGGCAGTAAAAGGCACTGGCAAAACCGGTGTTGTGTGAAGATTGAAAGGGGGGAAATCCCAACAGGGGGAAGAGTGGAGGCAGCCTGTTTTTCTTGTTGCAGGTGCCTAAAGGAGGGAGGGAAGGTGGGTAGACAGCTTGGTAACAAAACAGGATGAAATAAATGCCTTAAAGCAGGAGTGTGTGCAAGACCAGGATACACCAGAGGCTGTTGGAAAGGAGGACCAGGTGGAGAGGCCTCCATGGAGCAGGTACGGCCCCAGGAGCCATGTAAGAAGGGGCCCTAGGCAGAGTCCCCAGGAAGATCTCCACACCTCGACAAGCCTAAGCCAAGAGAAGCTGCTTTCTTGGGGTCTGGCTGAAGAGCAAAGACAGATGGGATGGGGGACTCGGCAGCTCAGGGAGCTGTGGGAAAACACTCAGAGAAAGAGAAATTAGATGACTACAAGATCAGATGAGTGGAGAGGATAAGCATGAGGAGCACCTCCATGAAAGAAGGAAACTTGTGGTTCTGGGGGAGGGGACTTGAAGAAGAATTAGAGAAGTCACATCACCAGGACTCTTATCAGAAGAATAGGAACTGTGGGGCTGGCAGCTCTGTTTGGATGGCAATAGACAGCAGACAGTGTGGAAGAAAGAGGTTAAGGAAGATGAGGATGGGGGAAGTAAACCAGTAAAATGAATGGAGAGGGGTCTCTTGCTGACAGGCAGTCAATGGACCACCCTTGCCAAATACCTAGAAAGTCAGGTTGCAGTGCAGTGGCCACAAATGTAAGTGGCTGCCCCCCTGATCCTTGCATGGAGTGGTGTGAATGACATTCACTGCAAATGAGCAATGGTCTGGTTTACAGCCAGGCAATATTGATCAATACTGACACCTTTGAAGCCACCCCACCTCTCTCTTTGCATTTGCTCTGTGTGACACCAGGTACCTGGCTTGAAATACAGCTGTATTTCCTCAAGTCTTCATGAAAGCCTCAACAAGCAGGAAGCCTTGCTGCCATCAAAGAAATGACTGAAGACAACAGATATACTCTTAAATTTTTTACTAATATATTCATAGCATTTTAATTGCTTGCAAATGCATTTTCTGTTCCAAAATGTTGCCTTTCAGCTGTTGTGGTGATGCAGAATAGAAATTTGGAGGAGGAGGAAACATTGTGGTGGGTTTGGAAGCTGTGTCCAGGGGGCGGGGAAAAATCTTTTGCAGGACATCTCTTGTCTTGAGGCTTGGAGAAAACCACTTCAAAACTCCCCATTTCCATTGCCCATAGCTACACTCTGTGAACTCTAATATGAAATCATTCTCCTTGGCAGAGGAAAAGCAATATAATATAATTTGGGTGCTCAAAATAATGATTCTTAAAAGGAAATGGCAAAAAATCCACATCTCTCTCACACAGGTTTGCTTGGAAATGCAGGTGGGTAATCTGTGGCTGTATGTGGAGGGGGGTTACCAGCTCCCTCCTTCCCACCTGCAAAATCTGGGCACTCCCACGGTTTTCCCCTCCTGTGAAGTTCAGAGAAGGGAGATGGGGTGGTGATGCTCAGCACAGAGAGGGCCATGATCAGGTTCAGCCCCTCTGCCAGACAAGAGGGACGAGTTCAATAGAGAGGAAAAAGAGATAAGACAAAGAATGGCCCATACAGGGATCAAACTCACAACGTTGGTGTTGTTATCAGCACCACGCTCTGATCAACTGAGATAATCCAGAGTCAACAGCAATGGGTCTGGGAACAATGTTCAGGACCCAGGCATGGACAAAAGTGACCCCAGGGCTGCTTTTCTTTTGGGTCAGCTGAGCATCCCCAAAGCTCCAAGCCCTCTGCAGAGGACAAAGGGGATGGACAGCAAAAAAACGTTTTCTGGCTGGTGAATACCCTAGCACTGCTGACTCCAGCTGCCTGTGATGGCTTGAGCTACTCCCTAGTGTCATTCAGGCACAAGAAACTCCAGTAAAAGTCATCAGAAGTTTAGGTCTAGCAAACACCAAGTTTTGGTGACTTCCAGTGGAAGAGAAGGCTCTTAATTAAGAATAAATTTAACTATTGTTGAGTGACCAGCAAAATGCAGGAGCTAAAGCCGGATGGAGGTATTAAAGGGAAAATTGTGATTTCAGGCTCCTAAATGCTGGGAAAAGTTTGTAAGACAAACAGGAGGTGAGAGCTCTGTGAGTCTCGGGAGCTGCTCTCATACAGCAGCCAGACGTCGAGCCCAGACTGTGTCCCTGCTGCAGCACCAGGCACTTTGCACACTTCCGTGAATCGGGGAAGTGAGATGTTCCCAGAGAGGAATTTTTAATTTTCTTCTGGGTTTGGGGTTTTTTCCCCCAAATCCTCACTCTTCCCAGCCCAGTCCGATTTTTTCCAGACTCCTTTAAAAAAGACTAAAATTTTAAAAAATGAAAGAGAATCTGCAGCTCGGAAGCAGAAGCAAACTTTAGGCAGGGGTTAAACAACGTGCTCAGCCACAATGAAACTCAAGGCAAAGTCTGTCTGCTCTGTTCATAGCGCTGGTTGGAAAACCAGAAAGCTCCCAATTAACTTTCCTGAAAGATTTTTCTTTGGGAGCAATTAATAAGTGCTTTGCAGTTTGACTCGCGTTATTAATTGGATTGGGGGGAGTTAAAAGCTCAAACGGTCTATATGATTTTTTTTTTGGGTCTGTAAACGAAGCTAACAGATGGAACTGACCAGTAACGTGCATCTGGCAAGCCGGGTTTCTTATAAACTTTCCTCCAAACAAAACCATTTTGGTGGCTTTGTTGTTGTTTGAAACGAACTTGGGCTCCGGGCTGGCTGGTAGCGTGGCGGTGGGCTCGTCTGGGCTGCGTGTGCGTGGGAAGGGAGGATGGAGGGGGAAGGGGTCGGGACGGGGGGAGATCTCTCGCAAAACCGATCTCCTGCAGCGTGGTGATCTCCTGGCAGCCCGGGCAGCGAGCTGGGAAGGCAGCAGCCCTTGCACCGTGCGCGTCCTCCCCTGCGGCACTCAGAGAGGGGTGATCCCCGCACCGCCGCACCCACGGGACCCAAAAGAAGGGAATCTGTCCCTACATGGCCCTCTCACACCCGTGGTTTCCTGAAAATAAAATAAATAAGCGCGTAGAGGAACAAGTGTCTTGTGGGGTGACTTGCTGGGAAACGGTGCCGCCCTGGAGCGCCCTCGGTCACCGCGGGGGCTCGGTGCGCTCCGCGCTGCCTCTGCCTGGGTCGCCCTGGTCGTGTCCCCTCGCCCTCTGTGCCCCGTTCATGCACTGAGCCGGGCTTGCTTGGCCAGGTCGAAGCAAACCTTTTCTCATCCCTTCTCAGAAAAAAAAAAAAAACAAACCACCAAACACATATACGGGACTAAAGTGGCACAGTGCAAATAACTCAAGTCAACAGAGCTGAGGAGTGCTGTGCCATGAATGTTTGGGAGAGTGTCTTCCTTCTCGAAGGGAAGGAATGCCTCTCCTGCATCTCCCTCCATCGGGAAGGTGTGTTCACGGTGTGTTAACTTTTTTTGTCAGGTTTGAGCCTCCCTGCTCAAGGCTGGTGTGGCTGATCCCACTGCGCTCGGCACACTCCAAAGAGGTGTTGGAAAGGGCAAAGTTTGTTCACATCATTAGGGTGGGGTTTGTCCTGTGGCTTTTTTTCAATTCTCTCAAGTTTCAAAGTCTTGAGAAGATCAAACAAATTCTGAACTTGGAGAAATTATAGATTTTTTTTTTCCAGTTATATACTGGGGAGAAATATTTGTGTTGCATTAGCAGTATTAGAACTGTAGGAAATCCAAATGAGGAGAAAAAGCAATTCAATTCCTTCCTTCCTTCCTTCCTTCCTTCCTTCCTTCCTTCCTTCCTTCCTTCCTTCCTTCCTCCCTCCCTCCCTCCCTCCNATTTTTTTTTTCCAGTTATATACTGGGGAGAAATATTTGTGTTGCATTAGCAGTATTAGAACTGTAGGAAATCCAAATGAGGAGAAAAAGCAATTCAATTCCTTCCTTCCTTCCTTCCTTCCTTCCTTCCTTCCTTCCTTCCTTCCTTCCTTCCTCCCTCTCCCCCCCGCTAGGCCGGGCGGGGCGGGGGGCTCGGGTGGAGCCCAGCTCCCCAGCAGCGCTCTGGAGAGGTGTGATGTGTTCCTGCTGCCCCCCCGCCCGCCGGGACACCCGCACTTTCCCATCTCAGACAATGCATTTCCATTCCAGTCGTGTGCCTTTGTCCATTTGTAGGAAGAAAAGAGGGCTGAGTGACAGCTCCTGTTAGCCTGCATGAACAGATACCAATAAACCCTCCCAAAACCTGGACCTTAAAAAAAAAAATAAATGGATAAAGAGGAAAGAGCAAGGCAGGGAGCCACATGCCTCTTTGCCTCCGGCTTATTATTAAGACACCTTCGCAGCTTAAACGCTTAAACTCGACCCAAATTAAATGGCAATTAAAAGCAAGTTACACCCTCTCGTATCTCCAGGCTTATCTCGGGTGGAAGCTAGCCATCAGCAGAGCTTCCCCGCCGGGAAATGTCATTTGGGCTGGCATCTTCGCGGAGGGTGTGTGAGTCCTCCCCCGCCACCCCGAGCTCGCCCGGCAGCGGGCGGCCCCCCCGGGCGCTCCCCGGGCGGAGCCCGCAGTCACTGCGGGCTGGAGAGCCGCTACCTGGGGGCAGAGGAGCAGGGGGGCGCCGAGCAGGCAGACAGGACTCATTCAGGAGTGGCAGCTCCTCGGACCGGTGTCACTAAATAAATAAATCACGTACCCCTTCAGCTTTGCAACCCAGGGCTACGCAGCCTCCCTGCGTTCCCATCTCCAAAATATATCGGCACTTGGAAATGTCGAACCAGCTATCAGTGGTCTTTAGCTCTTACGTCCCCTTCCCTATTTTTCTTTCGCGTGTTACAGATGTAATTCCGTAGATCTATATGTATTTTATGTATAATTCCATAATATCATATGTTACTGCAGTGATACTTTGTGGTCTCACCCTAGTTTTATGTTTGAAAATGCTATTTAAAGAAGCCTGTAAGATAACATATTAGGCAGCTTTAAAAGCAGGTTGGAGTGTGGGGTGGACTTAAATTCGATGTAAATGAAAGGGTAAAAAAAAAAAAAAAACAAACCCAAACCCAAACAAACCACATAGTTTTCATTTAGGAAAAAAAAATACACTTAAACAGACACACATACAAATGTGCAATCTTAGATTCTGGTCAGTATTTAAAAGCAGTATAATCAACAGGAAGGAGCACTTACCTATTGAAAAGGATGGTTTAATAATATATATTTATATATATTAGCTTTGTGTCTTCCCAATAAAATGTACACAAAATACCCCCTTCGATCAGATTAGTTCCCATATTAGCCTGGGTAAGAAAAAACATTCTAAAGAGTGGAGGAAAAAATGTATAAAAATGTTGAAAGAACCTACAGTTCCTTATTAGGCGAAGATACAATATTTATTCCTTGTCTCCTGGGATGAAGCTCCTCTATCTATTGTCCTCCCAGTTCTCAGTGCTGATGCTTAATTTTCAAAACTTCTATATTACCAAGGGACCTACGACATCAGCCAAAGAAATACCCAGCAAGTACAAAATCTGATCCAGGGAGCAGCTTTTGTGCAGAGGGAAAATTTTGTTCCTACAGGTTTTTAAGGAGGTGCATGGAAAAGCGAGAGATCTGATCTATGCAGATACATTGCAAATTCTCTCTGTCTTTAGAGATTTTTTCTAAAAAAAATTGGGGAAATACATGAACTTTGGATTTTTCAATTTTTTCCTTTTTTTTTTTTTTTTTTTTTTTTTTTT
>VZSE01007923.1:1542680-1547680 GCA_013398275.1 Promerops cafer
CCACCACCCCCACCCCCACCTCCATTTTCCTCTGCTCGGAATAGCTCATACAAAGGAGGGAAGATTCATCCCAAACCCGATCCAGACCCCGTCCCCTCCAGATTAGCAGCAGCAAGAAAAAAATGTGGAAGGGGAAAGAAAAAAAAAAAAAAAATCAACCAAACAAGTGGTCTTCTTTGGCCAAACAAGCAAATTAAACCAAACCAACCCGTGCCTGCCTTTGCCGCGGGGGTTGTGTCTCTGTGATGGCTGAGACCGTGGGGGTCCCCCGGAGATCTCGGGGTGCGTGCGCGTGTGCCAGCACCCAAACCAAACCAGAACAAACCCACATTCTCGCTTTTCCTAAACTTTTCCTTTCTTTCGGGGCAAGGGACACTTTGCAGCGACAGAGCAGGTAAATGATTTAAGGAAGGCATGGAGTAGGAAAAGAGAAAAAAGTCAGGGCAGGAAATAAATCTGCTTTCCGACAGACCTACAAAGGCAAACCTTCCGAGGTAGGAGGGAGGAAAGAGATTAACGGGAGCAAATGTTCGTCAGAAAAAGACAGAATGATAAAAATGCCTCGCGATATCCGATCTAGGTGTTAATAGGGTGAGAGATAAAGCAGATAAAGCTAAAATCATCTGTCTATCTATCTAATCATTCATCCAGTGCACCCTAACCGGCACCTGGACCTATCTAAAAAAATTATTTCCACGTATCTAAAGCTCAGCTTTATCCGCTCAGAAATCCTTTCCCACGCGCTAAAAATTCACCTCCTCCAAAATGAGCCGGTTGCTTTAAATGAAATTGGTTTCCAAAATTGCAAAGAACGCCATCCTGTATCTAACCTCCATTCCGAAATTTGCCCCAAATCAAAAGCAAACCTTCCTTCCCCCGACGAGCTGAGGAACTGAGGGAGAGATAAACGGGACCGTATTTACTGTATTTACTTTTCCCCCACACCTCGCTCCGTGGCATACAAAGCTGGCTATGGTGGTCTTCCCAAAAAGATGTAGCGGTCAAAGGCTTGAGGAGGGGAAAAAAAATCAACCCGAAATTTGTAAAATTAAGAAGGTTTATTTTCTTCCCTTAAAATCAAAGCACGCAAAAAATAATTCAAACGATCCATCTATATCAGGGAAAATAAATCTTTTTTTTCCCATTCTTTTTCTAGGAGGAAAATAAACCCACCAACAAATAATGTTATCTTTTATACTTCAGATTAGGAAAACCCAGCTATTTAAACCTAGTTTCTCCACTAAAATTCACTATATAATTTTGTCCTCTCTGGCCATTTTTTTTTGTTTACATTTTTCACAAGGATCTCCTTATGTTACCCCCCTCAAAAAAAAAAAAGAAAAAAAAAAAAAAAAAAAATCTGCCATTCACTGCTCAACCCCAACTAAAACCTATTTACTCCTTTTTATAACCACGTCTGCTGCTGATTTTTTTGTATCTGAACAAATTTTTTTTCTTTGGCAGGCACAAAGCCTTGTATTTTTCAAAAGAGGGGATTAGGAACGTTTGCAAGACAGCAGACAATGCCTAAGTCCCGGGAAAAAAAGCACCATAGTTTATCCAATTTTCGACTTAGTGCCATTCAACTGGTCATTTATGCAATGTCATCCGACCAAACAACATGTTTCCCTTTTAAAAAGAAAAAAAAAAAAAAAAAAAAAAAGGTTGGTTAAGCTGCTAGAGGCACAGTCTCTTTTTATTTATTTAACGAAGAAGAAAATCAACAGCTTTCCTCTGGAAAATATTAATTTTTCGATCACAAGTTATTATCAAATAAAATACTTAGGTCTTTGTACTTAATCTCTTTATTTTTTCCTCCTCCTTCTTTTTCCGAACACAAGAGGGAGTGTGCAGAGGTATCAAAAAGCTTGAGTGGTGAGAAGTTGAAAATATTAGTATTTGTCATTAGGACTTGGATGATTCAGAACAAATTTGGACTCTCGCGGATATCACTGTGGGTGGAGAGGGAAGCGTTTTGATGGCGAGCAGAAACAGGAGTGCACAGAAATACTTTTAAACCAAAATTGTGGTCCAACCAGTCTACCCCTTTCTCCTTAGTCTTTCTTTTAAAAACGTTCATCAGCATATGCCTCATTTCAAATGCAACAAATGTAAATATACTTTTCCCTGCACAGAATTTTAAGTGAATGTCCAATAGTTTCGAGGGCGGTTTAAGTCAGCCTAACAGATGCAAACAGTCTTGGAGCTGGAGTGGCATCTTTCAGTGCCCTAAAAAGATTTTCCATGGGCAACAAAGAAAACTGTCACACCTTTTCCCATCACCGCTTTAATTTATGCTCAGTCGCCAAGTTTTTTTCATATTGATTTCATAATCACTTTAAGGCAGAACACTTAAAATAAAAAAGGGCCTTGAAAAGGAAGGTCTTACAGGGCCAGCGCCAATATGGTGAAAGTGGGGGAGAGAGCCAGGACTGTAAAGATTGTTTTGTAAAGTGGGGTTTTTATTATGCACCGACTCTCTCCGCATTTACTTAACTCTTCACGGGCTGTTGAATAGGTTAACACCCTTAAAGGCCTCTTTCATGTCCAATACCTCGTTTGTTTGTAGAGGAAAATGCGTCTTTAACACATTTCCACTGGGCAAAGATTTAGGTTTGGTTTGTTGTGTTTTTTTAACCCCAACATAAGGAAAAACCCAAAGAAAACCCAACCCTTTCAAGTCTTTTATCACTCCAATAAAAATATTTATTAAGGAGGGCGAAGATCCCCAAATAATCAGCCTTGTAACAGGAGAATAAAGAAGTGGGATCTCTTCGGACGTGCACCAGAAGCCCTAGGCAGGTTTTTTGATGGTTCTTCACCCCTCGCTCACACATGGGTGCCTGTGTGTGTGCGCACACAGATGCATATTCATCCCCACCTATGTGCGGACACACGCATTGTTACAGCACCCTCACGACTCCGTGGAGCCGGCAAAGCCCGATAGGTCATCTGTTGTTTGTGCTCTTTGTCTACTTCTGTGCACACTTTCTAAGTCGGTGTATGCGTGTCCCGAAACATATCTGTGAATTTAGCTCTGTGCCCGAATATAAATACACCGCAAAACACAAAAACAGTAAAATACATTTTTAGCTTTGTGCGTGCAACTGTCGAGCGGGAGAGCACTTCTCTCAAAAGCACTTGTTTGTCTGTCTATCCTGCCATGTAACTGCCGGTCTAAGTTTCCAGTTCGGGATAAATTCGTATTTAAATGGCAAGGAAGGGAAAATTATTCTGCGTTTAGTGGGGTAGGGGCTGATGGCAGGGTGGAGGGGGGATTTCACTTGGGTTCGCTGAGAGTAACTGTGTTTTTCCAGTTCACCTTAACTATTGTTCCTGGGCGAGTCATGTAACAAAGCAAAAGCTGTGTGATCTCTCTGTGGGTTTCTGTGTCTGATTTATTTCTTTCCTTTTTTTCCTTGTTTTCACCTCATTACTTAAGAGCTCAGTGGAGGCCCAGTGTGGACTTGTACTCAACGGGCAAGGAGGTGTGATAAGAAGAGGTAAGAGGTTACAGATACTGGCGTCTATCAGTTTTTGAAAACATACATCCCTCTCCATCTCGCCCTGCCCTTCCCTCCCCCACTGTGTAGCGTAGTTTGGATTTACTGCCGAAAAAGTGGTAATTTGCCGTTTGTCAGAAGTACGTTCAAACTCGCTTAGAGCACTTCACATTTCACAGTCCATTTGCACTTTACAAACGCTCCTCTGTATCTCTCGGATACTCCCTCTGAATTCAGAGTTTTCCTAACTGGGTGTAACATTCCTCGTTTAATCGGGATGATCCCTGATAGTTTGAGAAACGTGTTCCCTGGCGCCGGGCTGTTTGATCTCGTGTGAGGGGAAAAAAAAGGAGTTTTTCGGGAAATGTGGTTTCAATAGCGCTACAGACCGGTGTGGAACTCGCTTTTGAGTGTCACTTCATTTGATAACCATCTGTCAGTGTAAATATCGAACATCAAAGTTAGAGGAGAGGTTTGGAACTCGTGTTAAATACACGTCTCTACAGAATTTGCGAAATTTGAATGTCCCGGGGAGTTTGTTATTACCGTCATTTACCCTGAAGAGAAATAACACTGGTCTAAAGGCCGAACGTAAGAACACATTTTCCTTACGAGCTTAAACACATCCCTTCACTCCCCATGTAAAGCACGTAATGCAGTCGGGGAGAGGACACTTGGCGACTCAGCCTCTCACAATGCTCATTTTCTTGTGCTATTATCCCCTTATTCATTACATCCAACACGAAAAACAGATACTTAGGAGATATTTTGGGTGACGTGATACTACTGTGTCAGGGAGCTGCTTTCAGCTGTCACTTCCCCAGACAAACTTTAGTCCCACTGAAACAAAATCGTTTGTTGCTGGAACACCAGTCCCGCAGGGCTGTGGTGGGCGGGGGTGGGGAGCGGGCTCTCACTCCGCTGTCTCCGGGGAGGGGACTTTGCGCGGGGCTCTGTCCCTACACCGAGTCAGGCCGGAGCTGGTCCCGGTGTTGCGCAGAGCGGCGGGACGGGCAGGCGGCAGCGCTGTCGCGGTGGTGCTGAAGGGACAGCTCCCCTCGGCCCCGCGCTCCGCCCGGCCCCGCCTCGCCGCCGCGCTCGGGGACGGGGACGCGGGGACACGGCGGGGACTCCAAATCTGCTGTCCCCTCCCTGGGCACCGCTGGCGGGACGCTGGGGAGAGGGGCTTGCAAACTCCGGCCCCACTCGCGCTGCCGGCGCCTGCCCAAGTCCTTGTCTCTCGGATTTCAGCTTATTCTAATTATCCCTAGGAAGAAGGATAATTATCCCTAGGAAGAGGAATAATTCTTTCGGGTTTGATCCGAGAGCTGACCTCCAAAAAGCGGAGATCGTTAGCTGAAAGAGAGGCAGGCAGAGTCCCCATCAGCTGGGATCTGTGTCTGTCGTGTTTGACGGCGGTTCTCATTTCCCAGTTGAAGGGCGGCTCAAAGCTCAGCTCAGCTCAACTCCAGTTTATTCAGCTCTCCAGCTCCTCTT
>VZSE01007923.1:1550180-1588653 GCA_013398275.1 Promerops cafer
TTACCACCTCCCCAGGCATCCCGGGGTGAAGGACTGGGTGCTTGGGACACAAAATCATAGAATCATAGAATCAAAGAATAATTTAGGTTGAAAAGGACCTTCAAGACATCCTCTTTCACCTCGTTCTGGCAAACCGCCTGGAGTTCCCTGGCCACTCTTGTCCTTCTCTATTCCTCGAGTATTGCCTAGGAACCCCCACCTGCACCCAGCACCCCGCCCAGGGCCCGGCCGTGTCCCGTCCGGGTCTCCCAGCCCTCCCGGCAGCTCCAGGCGCTGGAGCGGGGCTCGGTGCGCGGATTAGGATCCATCCCTGCGGCTGGACCCTGTCCCCGCTCCCAGCTTTGAGCCCACCGAGGGTAGGGCAGATCACCTCCTTGTCTTCCCTTTGTTGGGCCCTTCCTTCCCTTTTCCCGGCTCTTCTGAACCTTACAAGAGCCTCGGGACTCCTGTAATAGCCCACCATTGTGTTCAGATCTTAAAGCGCTGTCATTAGCGCTGTTGTTTTCTTCTTTCCTCTTCTTTTCTTTTCTGTTCCAAGGGCCAATTTAAATCGCATTAAAAATCCTAAATAGCTGGCTTAATTAATGGCTTTCGCGGCTCCAGCTGAGATAATCTCCAGCCGACTAAAGCCAAACCATTCGGCGACTTCCAGCTCGCCAGGAGTTTGGGGCTGGGGAAGGGGATGGAGGGGGCTGAGCAGCGGGTTTGACGGGCTCTGCCCGGACACCGAGCACTCCGCCGGGCCAGGAGAGAGCGGAGCCGGCAGCATCCTCCGCTCCTGGCCGCAGCCAGACCTTTGGCAGAAGTTTGGCGAAAAAATCAGGCTGGGTTTTGAGAGCTTTTTCTGTTTGTTTGTTTGCTTGATGGTTTGTTTTATTTTGGTTTGATCTTTCGGCGAGGCTTTGTGTCTGTTTGAGGTTTGGTGGTTTTGGGGAATTTTGTTTGGTCATTTGTTTTCCCTGCTGATCTTCAAAAGGTGTATTTTCTGTCTGTGGACAGCAGGGTCATGGAAAGTCACTGGGCTGGGTTCTCCCCGGCTTTGGGACTCTGTGCTTCTCCCGATTCCTGCTGGGGTAGAAGTTGTGTATTATGTCTTCTGTATCTCACGTCGCTCCATTTCGAGCTGCGAGGTGTCATGACCTGCACAGTCCCAGCTTTGCCTGCCTCAGCGGGGCTTTTGGAGCCAGGCACACACGGGATGTGCACCGCGCAGAGCTGCCCCGGGAATCCCACGGACTCAGGCACACACACTGGGAGTGAAGTGTGTCAGAGCACGCGACAAGCGGGCACACAACCAACACACAACACACACAGGACACACACACAGCCAGCCAGCGGCTCCTGGCACGGATTCCCCTCTCAACTCACTCTGCCCCGCTCATGGGGCACCTTGGGCAGAGCCCCAAACCTTTACCACGCCTTCACACACACAACCCACACCACACACAGCCTCCCCAAGCCTTTGTCCTGCAGGAACCAGCACGGGGTCACGGGCACCCTCCAACAGCACTCAGCGGTTTTCCCCAGCCAGTGGCACAGAGACGACCCGGAGAGGCACTGGGGAGATACATTTCCCTTGTGTATGGGGAAGAGGATTGAAGCAGATGCCTTTTCTTTTGGATGTGTTTTGGATCTTACCCTTTAGCCCGGGAGCTGCAGAAGTTCTCCTGTGTCAGTGCTGATACACCTCGATAATGGAGGGCTGGTCCTGGGGGCAGGAGATATTTTTACATGTTCATACAATCTTTAAAGCAGGTTTCTTATAACAAACCCACTTATTTATATTATTCTGTTTTCCACGTTGTCTCTCCCAAGCTATTTTTTAAACCTTCTTTACACTTAAAACTCTTACAGCTCTTAACAGCCTTAAAAATGTGGGGTAGGTAAGAGGCTGGTCTTATAAACTGCTGGTGATACCCTCACTCTTACCGGATCTTTTGGTTTACATTTAAAAACTCCTCATGTTCTGTGCATGCAGGCGTGTCTTTGTTTTCTTGGCATGAATGTTGCAGTGAGGGACATCTCAGAATTGTTCCTGTTCGTGGCATGAGCTGGTTTTATGTGGCTACCAACATGATGCAAAGTTTGTTAACTTAAACAAAACCAAAAGAATAACTAGGAAAAAAACCCAAAAACCAAAAAAATGCAGTACTTTCTATTTTTCCTGACAAATGTAGATTAGTTTTAGAGTTTTGAATATTTAACTGCTGATATTAATGACTGGGTCATGTGAGGATAATTGGAGAACATTTTCAATTGCTTATAGACCTTTTGGAACTGAAAATGGGATTAAACAGTACTTACAAAATCTGTACTGATAACTGCTTGCCTACATTTGCAACATGATAAGGGAAAAAAGCTATGGAGAAGCAGATTCTAACGTCTTGATTTTGTAACGTACTCTAAACTTGCCAGAATTTCAGCACAGGGAAGAAAATAAACTATAAGCGGCAGGATCCCACAAACAGCACCTGTAGATATAAATAATAGACTAATAAAAAGCGTGGCATGCTATTAATATTTTATATAAGATCAATCTGTTGACATTCAGGCGTGCTTATACTTAATAATGTACACAAGTACACAAACGTCTATATCCTGAAAAACAAAATAAACAGCACTCCTGCACTGTTGTCACCAGTGTATTATGATGTTTCCTTACATAGGTGCACAACATTTACAGGTGAATGCCTTGGAGAAAGGGACTATGTTGTATTGAATGAATATAAAACACCCATCATATTGTGGCTGTTACAATTAACAAATAAAAAATGACCTTGCAGAGTGTAAGGATGTACAAAATTATAGACACATATTAAAAAACATTGTATTTAAAGTGTAAAAACCATCTAGCGATATCAACAGATATTTGTCTCTCTCATTCCCCATAAAACAAAAACATTGCTTATAAAAAGTATAAAAAATATTTCAGAATATTGGTTTTATCATTTAAAGGATACACAAATATTTTAGTCTGGTGGTGTAAGGGAGCCTTGCATTTCAGCAGGTGCCTGAGTAACTAAATCAGAATAAACCACCACACTCCAGCCACCCTATTGTTCTCTTCATCTGTACAAAGGGAACCTGCAACCAAAAGAGACCCAGCTCTCCTCACCACATGCGTTATTGGGATTTTCATTCTGTTGACAGGACGGGTGGGTTAGAGCATGGCTCTGTTCTCCCTGCTGTCATCTGCACAACCCATCATCAGCTTGTGTTGGCATTTTGTACCGACATGTGCTATTTGATGAAGAGACAGGAATAAGAGAGGGAAAGTACTCTCCCGATGTCTGCTCTGACTACCTTTTCCAGTATCACACAGCCTAACTTTTGTTCATTCTAGGCTTGGGAAACAAAGCAAAAGCACAGTTCTCATGAAGGAGGACACTGTGTTGAGCATGAACCAGTCAGTTAGAAGGAAAAGCATTGGGTCCCCGAAGTAAACTAAGAAAAATGAACTTAGTCTTTTGTCATTCGCCTTTCTCAGGCCACTTGAAAATAATCATGTACTAGAATCATAAAATATTTTGTGTTGGAAGAGACCTTTAAAGGTCATCTAGTCCCACCCTTTGCAATGAGCAGGAACATCTTTAATTACATCCGGTTATTTATAATCTCTTGAGGTGATTTGGGGATTCAGTACACTGCAGTTTTCAGCCCTTGGTCTCTCACCTAGATGAGATCAGCTGCACAAAGCATCTCTCTTTCCCATCTGCTTTTATCTTGTGACCAATTGTATTTATTGAAATCAACATGAAGATGACAGATCAGAGACTAAAACTCTGTCATGAATAAAGAAGTAATTGAATAGAGTTGGATCAGAGAGAAGCCTTAAAGAAGGGATTGAGTCCCTGAAATCTTCCCTTCTTTCTTTTTTTTCCCCCTAATCTATCAGTCGCAATATAAATTATAATTCTCCCTTTGCCTAAATCTTGTCCTGCCTGTGTTTCCAGACCTCTGTGGCTGTAAGAGCACAACCATCACCATTTACAGTCATCTCCAAAGCAGTATCTTATGGCAACAGATGAAGTCAGATCAGACCATGTAACCACTTCCCTATGGGAATAAACAGTTGTCCTAAAAAGAGTCTTCTTAACACTCACAGGCCCATTTCACGTGGTACTCAGAGCACAGAACTGCTGAGGCAATCAGCTGGATGATCCCACCAGTTATCTCACTCTCTGCCTGCTCTCCTTTTCCTTTTCCTGGCTTTGCTGTAGGAGGAATGCCACAGATAACGAGTCAGGGTGCAAGGGCCACAGCTTCCCCTTCTTCAGGCACACTTGTGGGCACATTACTTTGCTGTTCCTGGATGTGGGGCTCTTCATTTGATGAGATGAGGGGGTCTTATGTGTCCTGGTGCCAGAAGTTATTCTGTAAAGATTTCCAAAGCCAGCAGAAACTGCTGAGAGAAATAGGGGTCTCCAGGGTGAATCACTAGACTCACAAAAAGCATTATTTCCACTCTGTTTTTGGGGCATTATTTCTGCTTCTTCTGCTGGTATCTTAGCATCCCACCTCTCAAGTACTCTGTTATGACAAGATTGGCTCAACAACTAAGTGAAGATTGACTTTTCCAGCAGCACCTACAATGACATTGTGTTGACAGAAAAAAATCCTGGTTGTTGCCACTGCTGTTTAGTTCACCTTAAAACATATCTTGTGTTCTTCATGTTAAGCTGCTTTGCAAAATCATTTGTCCACTCTAACACATGATCAGAAGGAAGGAAGGAATACTCTGAAGCATGTGTTTGACAAAAAACCTAATCCTTCATCTTCCTGTGTGGCTGCCCTTCTCCTTTCTCCTCTCTTTCCAGCAGCCCCCTATGCCTTTTTCTGTTTACCATGTGGTGCAAAGGCCAGGGCTTCATCCATCTCCCCTCCAAGGTGTTTGTGGTAGGACACTCATGCCTCCAAAAATGCACACAGCTTGTGACAAAGACATATCTTCATCTAGAAAGCACCACACCTCTCTCTGTTGCTGTGTCAATGAATAATTAATAGAGTGAAATAATTATGTGCAATAGATTTTACCTTCTTGTAATTTGCTACTTGTTCCCCATGTTTCTGGAAAGCAAATGACATAAACTTGCTGATTTCTTTTACTTTTACCCATACCTGGCTTACCTGGAATTGCTTTGGTTTAGATCACCTTGCTTAGGCATGATATTTTAAAACATTTCAGACTGTAAGCCACTTTCTACTAAATAGTAATAAGAAGTGTTCCAGTAAATTCTGGTTAGGGTAGGAGCAGCTGCAGGGTAACAGGTTTTTGGATTAAAGGAACAATTATTTATCTGGCATAAAGGGTGCACATACTGGCTTAACCTGGCAAGGAGATGAACTTTAATATGACACTGATTTCAGTACAGTCTCACTCGTTATAAAATCTAGAGACTCATTGAAGTAAATAAATATGTACACATTGCTACTGTTTTCTTGACACGTATATATATATACACGTGTGTATATGCATTGTGTGGCAGATGCCAAACAAACAGATCTACTCAGTGTTAACGCTCTTCACAAATGTACCTGACAGACCGGAAGTTTGAAAATGTTGCTTGAAAATATTTACAGGTTTCTGGAAAAAAAAAAAGGAAAATCCACCAAAGAAAACCCAAACACACTAAAACAACACAGACCCAAAATCATTTCAGGCGTGTGGCGCCAGGTTTCTGTTTGAGCGTATGAGTTCATTAATTGTAGCTTTGAGCTGTGTAAAAATGTGCATCAGTGCCCTTGATGTGCCTATATTTTGGTGATGCACGAATTGTCTCTATATCTTGTCTAAGAAGTGGACACTAATATCTGCCCTGGAACATAATTAGAAGTCATAAAATACCCTTCTGTACCGAGTCAGGATCTCACCCATCTGGGATTGATACCAAGAGATGTTCTTTTCTGGTGTTGCTGTCAGCACAAATGTTTAAATATACCTTCAAGAGCTGAAATACTTGGAAAGAAATTCTGTTTGGCTTATGTAAGCAAGCAATAGTCTGCATTTAATGAAGGTTCATCCTTCAGTCTGTCTCTGTGAGAAATGGAACAGAGTCACCTTAGTTTTAAGAGGGCTGTACGTGTAAGTTGATAAAGAAAAAGGTGTAGGATATTGCCTAAAGTGAGCTTTTAATTGTCATTCCATTCTATTCTATTCTATTCTATTCTATTCTATTCTATTCTATTCTATTCTATTCTATTCTATTCTGTTCTAGTCTAGTCTAGTCTAGTCTAGTCTAGTCTAGTCTCATTATAGAATTTAGGTTAGAAGTTAAAATTTTTAAGTGCAACAAAATGAGCTTTTGGAGTTAAAAAAGATTAAGGCGTTCATAGGAAAAAAGAAACTACCAAGGTATCTTAAAAGATACAGTATGTTTCCTTTAAGCATCAGTGATGAGCACAGATTAATTCTGCTCTAAGAAGGTCTTCATATCATCATTCTCACATAAACCATCTGAGCTTCTTTCTAGTAGTGCATTGAGTTATATGATATTTTGTATCACCGTTATATGCAGCTCATTCTTTTTTTCCCTCATCTTTCCCCCAGGGAATTATAGTGCATGCAGTAGTAAGATTTATTTCTTCCACAAAATTTTCTGTTGTAGTCAGGTTGGAGAAGGCGGGTCGAAGAAAAGCGTTTTGTGCTTGGTGATAAAATATGTGTTAGTCCTTAAGATTATTTATTTTTTTTCCCTGGGAGTTTGTTCTACTCTCTTGGATCGGTTGCAGAGAAAGTTTTCCCTCTTTCTCTCTCTCATATTAACTTTAAGTTAAAAGCTCCGTTTTGCCTGAGGAGTTATTGATCACAGTCTTGAAAGATCTGGTGATCATTCAGCAGTTTTAGACCCAGGCCAAGTAATTGCTGCTCTCAAGAAATAAACAATTGCAGAGCTAACCTGAGATAAACTGATGTAGCTCAATAGATTTCAATCATTAATATCAGCTGAGGATTTGACCTAACTTTGGAAGGAATTTATGAGTTCAAAGGTGTGGAAAGCTGTTCTTGCTGCAAATCACTGCAAACCCATAGTGTTCTTGCATCTTTGTAATCCTAAATACTGCTATGAGAGTTAAATTTAACATTTCTCATTAGAACAAATGTCTTAATAGTTTCACAAACTGTGAATTTTTTAAATTGTGAGTGAGGGTTAAATCTTATTTTTTTAAATCATACTAGATTGGAGAGACCTTAGTGATAATCGGTAATTTTTTCAGAGCGTGAAATCAAATCATATCAAATAACCATAACATGGTATTTTGACTGTAAATCTTATGGGACCTAATCATTCACACTTCCCACGCTGAAATTCCAACACATTCCTTTTTCTCAAAACAATAATATTATAGAAAGCCAAACCACACACGCCCTAAGGAAAACCAAACCCAAACAAAAACAGCCACAAGAGAACCACAGAATTGTTCTTCTTGGCTGAGTTGTCAAAACACAGAACAGGAGGTTTCCCTCTCTTTAATATTTCCTTTTTTTGTAGGTGGCACCTGTGTTGTCAACCCCACCGACCTGTTCTGCTCTGTTCCTGGTCGCTTGTCTCTGCTCAGCTCCACTTCCAAGTACAAAGTGACCATCGCAGAGGTGAAGAGGCGCCTTTCACCACCAGAGTGCCTCAACGCTTCCCTCCTCGGAGGTATTTTGAGAAGGTAAGTGGAAGGTGAGGATAACAACTCCCAGACAGTGCTGTAATTACTGTATTTTTTTTATTTTCAAAAGAGAGTGTCAGACTTGGGATGATCAGGAGGCAACACTGGGGGATTTTCAGTAAATTAGCAGGTTTACATTTTTCATCAAACTGTTTTTTTTTTTTTTTTACCTCCTCTGTTCAGTTACTCATCAGACGTGGATAGATGTTGCTTTAACTTACTTTGAGAAAAAAAATTAGGAAATTCAATGTGTGGAAAATTTCTCCAGAGCTACAAATCTGAATTCTTGCTGAGAAACTACCTCAAAGTGAATTGTTTTACAATACTTACAGCCCTCACTCATCAAAAAAAACCCAAAAAACACCGAGGTGTAGGGATGCTTTTTTCTTACTTTCTTTTGCATGTTTTTTGAGCATGAAAAAGGCAGAATAAGCTGGTTTTACTTTTCTCATTGTGAGATACTAGGGGAGAAGTGAATAATTAGTTAAAGTTTTGTCTCTGACCCTTCACTGACCAGAGCAGACACCTGCAGAGAGCGGGAGCAGAAAGAAGGAAAGGGGCAGACTGTGCCTCACATTGCAAGAGGAAAACTTGGAGGCAACTGTAATTCAGCCAGGCATGTCTAAGTCACGGTGTCCCCGAGGCGTCAGCTCAGATGGCACCAGCTGCTTGAACACCCTTTGATCAAAACTAGCTGCAAAGTCATCGGCTATTTCACTGCTGGCACTGAAGGCCACACTGATCCTGGTGCTTATACTGAAAGTCATCAACCAGCCTGAGACATGCAGGCACTCAAGGGCTGTCTCGAGACATCTTGGAGAATGATGACTGTAGACCATAAATTGTTTTCAAGGCCCATTTAACTGCCTCTATGGGCATTGAAATCCAAAATCTACATCCACCAAAATTTTCCCCTCTATTTGTTTCATCGTGGAGAAACCTTCAGCTAATTTTCGTTGTAAATACTCATGCTGCAGATTTCATCAATACAGTGCAAGCTATTATGGATTCAAGGGCATCGACTTGAATGTGGGGGCTCACTTCTCTCCTCTGTTAAAATGCTTGAATGATCCCCACAGGTTTTTGACCCAGACTAAATATCTCCTCTCCCAAATTAACCCTGGGCATGGTTCAGGAGTTTGCAAAAGCCAGGGACTTCTCCCTGTCTGCAGTTTGGATGTGCTAATTCTGTTTTATGAATCAGAGAGAGCAAGGGAACAGATTTGGCCAGTTTGTAACTGAGGGTTTCACAGCTAGAGAACAGGCTCAAACACTGCATTTGACCAGGAAGGATGTACGAAAACAAAATCTCATTGATTGTTTGCCTGAGACCTTGAAGGCTTGTTTTTGCATGCTGTCAGCAGTCACTGGTTACCTATTTTCCCAAATAGCTTGCTTTGGGAATAGTCTTCTTCTGAATAAAGAAAAAAATTATTTTCAGAAGATATTTCCTGACCAACAATGTGGCCAAAGTTGTGGTATTTTTTAATGCATAAAAACAGACATCCAAATGGGGATATTCCATGTTTGGTTCCTTCCTCTGCCTGAAGGAACTTGAACATGAACCTCAAAATATTTGGTTAATTATTTTTGTTACTCAGTGATTACTTTTTCTAAGCTGAGGGCTCCTCAATCACATTTGGGGTTAATGATATATTTCTTGTACAAAAAGCAAAGGTGTGGACTCTTATCTCATTAATGGACAGGTCATTAATTTGGGTTGGGAGATATCAGGGTTCCAGTCACTGTTTTACTCATTGTTTAAGAATTTTAACATTAGTTATTTGCTGTCAGCTGGCTGCTGCAACTGTTTGAAAGATACAGGTTAAAATTCCCTCAGGCTGAGGGAGGATTTGAACCTACATCTGCCGCATAAGTGAATTTGTCTCAAATGCTTCAAACACTGAGGTGCTGCAGAGAAGCAGCTGGGACACACCAGGACCCACTTTGTGAGAACAAAGGGATGTAGGTGTTTGGCACAGGAGCTGAGATTTTAGCTTCAGCATTTCCTATTGCCTTGGCCTTCTTACTTGTGAGTTTTGGGTTCTGTAGGCAACATTTCTAAATACCCAGGTTTCTACATAAACTATAGAGAGATGGTTAGAGCTGGTTTCCACATAGACATCTACATTTAACTATGTAGCTATCTGGCTTCCTTTAAAAGCCACACAAGCCATATGAGTAAAGTTCACCCATTGTGGATATCTGTTTAATCTAATTCTAGAAGGTCATGTTTGTCTCTAATTTGTCTTTGGAGCCTGGCTTGGCTAAATCAGATGTAAGTATTTGCACTGTCAGTATTTATATTTAGTCACTGTAACCCCAGGTGCTGTGCCCAGATCAGGACACTTGGCTCCACTAGGGGGAAAGCTGCCTGAAGACCTGATACCCCCATGAAAGGCATTAAAATCTCTGACTCTGCCAAAGAACTGATGTTAAAGAATCACCCAGAGCAAGCAGGACATTAAGAGTACAGCTCTGAAATATTTCCCGTGGATGTCACTGCTGCAGGCATTACCCCACATATTTGTCAATGAAGTATGTACAATTTCTAGGCTTATATTAGCATGGGGGAAAGGTGCAGAATAATGACAAGTATCTCTCTTTCCTGCTATTCTATCATGACAGAGCAAAATCCAAGAATGGAGGACGCTGCTTGCGAGAAAAATTAGACAGACTTGGACTGAATTTGCCTGCAGGAAGAAGAAAAGCAGCAAATGTCACGCTCCTGACTTCCCTGGTAGAAGGTAGGGTCTTTAATATTGCAATATAATATAACCATAATTAAAATGTTTCATGGCATGAAACCCTTTTCAGCCATAGGGTTAAATTCCATAATGTGCATTTTGTATAAAGAGACCTGACTTGCCTAAAGCCACAGAAAGAGTCAGTGGCGAAATGGAAGTTTACTCTGAGATATCTTGGCTCCCAGCAAGTGTCTTGGTCCTGCAGTTTCCTCAGCATTGATTTGTGCCTACAAATCGATCATCTGAGTGTTCTTGTGAGAGAGATGAATGTCTTATACTAACTCTATAAGTAGGTTTGTTTATCCTCCTTTTTTTTTTAAACTTGTGAATTTCCTGGAGCTGGTCCAAAAATGTGATGATTTTTTTTTTTTTTTCTCCCATAAGAAAGCATAATATTTAGACAAGCCTTTTCCCCACACACATAAATGAATGAAATCTGTTTTCAGATAATATCTAGACAGGCTCAGGAGATACTTTCTTGGCCTTTATTTGTTGTTTAAATATCATTCACCAAATACTGCCAGGCTCTTCAAACCTTCAGCTGGGAGATGCAGGTTCAAACCCCTCAGGCAAAGGGAAGAAACTCTACCTGCATCTCTTCTGTTCTGGGTGAATCCACTAAGTACCCAGTTTGTTGTTTGGCTGCGAGTAGCAGCTCTGGGAATTTCAGATCCCTCCTCCTTGATGCTGAGACAACTCAGCTCATCCTAAAGGTCAATATCTTCTACAAGCATAGCCTGAAAGGTCCATACAGATCTAGGCAAGCAGGCTGAGGTCTCAGCACATATTACCACGGAATTACAGAATTACAGAAGGATTGAGGCTGGAAGACACCTCTGGTGACCTCCCAGGCCAATCCTCCTCCTCGAAGCAGGGTCAATTAGAAGAACTTGCTCAGGACTTTGTGAGTTTTTTATTATCTCAAAGGATGGAGACTCTTCAAGGCAGAAATAGCACTGACTCCTCAACACTGGAGGTTTTCAGCATCTATGACAAGGGACTGAGATTTTCAGGGGTCTCTAAACACAAGGAAGTTCAATGGGGCTGCTGTGGAATACAGGTGTGTCCATATCACACCTGCTTGCAAGAGAAAGCTCTCATGGAGTTACAGTCTTAGAAAAGGTACCACGTTAGGAGCAAGGGCTGTTCCCACCTTCAGGCATCTTGGGTCAGGGGAGAATAAACACAGCTGGGTTTTATTAGTGAACAGAGCAATGGCTTTAAGCTGAAAGATGAAATTAGGAAGAAATTCCTCCCTATGAGGTTGGTGAGGCCCTGGCACAGGGGGCCCAGGGATAGTGGAAGGTGTCCCTGCCCATGGCAGGGGGTTGGAACTGGATGATCTTTAAGGTTTCTTCCAACCAAAACCACCCCATGATTCTGGGATTCTATGTGGCCAGTTATTCATTCACCAGAGGAGACCGAGCGGGAGGTACCTGTCTGACAACTGCTGGCCTGGGGTCGATGGCTGAGCTCCTTTACTGTCAGTCAGGGTCAGATTCCTTCTGTGCCCACCTCCCTGCCCTTTATCCAAAGCCAGTAGCCAACCTGCTATGGAGCCTAAGGTGTTGTTTCTGTTCTTGGACTGCCTTGCTGTGAGTCCTAAAGATAAACACTGATGTGCCTGAGCTCACTTTGGCAGAGACCTTTTTGCCTGGATTTGCTAACCATGAATTTTGTCCAATGGAATTTTTGGGAATGGCAGCACCATGTTAACATTCCAACAGAAAACTAAGTGAAGCTCATTTCCTGTCTGTGTAACCAATTCTGGGTCAAACTTGGCAGTGCTTATTAAATTCTTGGCGGTATAAGCTGTTCTCACTTTGGACATGCAGATATTCCTTCCAGGTGGAACTAACTTACAGCACAATTTCTTCAAGGAAAACCATCCTTCAAAGGTTCCTGCTGCTGGAGGAGGCAGAAATGGAAGGACACAGGCTTATTCGGTGGTTTAGAGAATCCAGAGAGGAAGCAACCAGAGTTTTTTCTGTGTGATAGCAATACAGAAATTGAAATAATAATAATTAGTTAGTTTTATTAAATCTCTAAAATATCAGGTACACTCTGTGTACCTCCCATAAGGACCCAGGATTGTGTCACTCTTGACTTCTTTGGGTGATTCTAAATTTATTATTACTAAAGGTCCTCAAGTCTTCAATATATTGAGATTTTAATATCTCTTTAAGGTAAAAGCATGCCCAAACTCTTGAATATCTATGTGATGTAAGATAAGGCAAACTCAGTTGCATGATTATTGTGTTTATTGACCAAAACCAAGTCAAAAATCTTTGGCATGACTAATACTTATCTTCCTGTAAAACATACTGAAATCATCGAGTTTTGGGGAGTCTGTTAAGCTCAAGGAGGAACTGCAATTTTTTTCTAGGCTGTGGCTGTCACATGAAGGTCCAGATTTTATGAAAATTATTCTGTGGCCTCCTGTTTTCTGCAAAGTTTTTTCTTTTGGAGTTCTGCTTTGCTGCAGGGTGTTTACTGCTGCCTTGACAAGGTGGCATCTTTAGAGTCTTTGGTAGGGACTTCTGCGGCCCAAAAGAGGAATTGCTTGACAGATCAGTTCGGTTCTCTTTGTCACGCACATAGATCGGCACAACGAGCGGAAAGGCAGGCAGGGAGAATGGAGTCAGTGTTGCAGGACTCTCCTGAGCAGTTTGGGGACACATCTTCGTGTAAGCTGCAGGCGAGGGATGCCCTCTAGTGCCTGGACTAGATGGAGGGAAAGGTCATTTTTGTTACGAGCTCCAAAAAGAAAATTCCTACATATTAGCTGTAAAATAAAGGCTCCTCGAATAAATACCAGTATTTCCAAGGCTAAGCTTTACTGCGCACTCAAAAGAGTCAAAAGCTTCTCCAGTGGGAGCAAAGAAGGAGGTGAAAGGAGAGGAGATGTCCCCTTCTGTTTGAATGGGTCACTTATAAAACATAAATGTGACTGCAGATGCAGGTAAAAGTGGTGCATGAATGATTTTTAAACCATCAGATAAAAAAAAAAAAAAGAAAGAAAGAAAGAAAAAGAAAAACTAACAAAAAATTCTGGAGTTTGTTTTCCTGTCAAACCTGATTAAGACACTAAATTTCCTAGACAAAGAATTAACGACACTCATCATTTGGGGACCAAAACTCTTGAGAAAAATAGGTCAGTGGTTTCTTTTTTCATCGTGCTCTCAACTATCACACTTCTCCCCCACCAGCCTTTGTTTAAACATCCTTCCACTTGTTCCTCCTCCCTTCTCACCCTACAAATAGAATAAACTTTCCTTCCACCTCCCGCCTGTCCCTGGTCCCCCCGAGTAACATTTCTGCTGGGGGGAGCATTTGGAGGAGGCACAGCCGAGGAGCGAGTGGGAGGCTCAGATGCCGTGTCCCTCTCCTGGGGACACAGCTCCTGCCTTCCCCCTGCAAAGGAGCCGCTCTCACTCCTGCTGGCCCCCGGGGACCCGCACGGCGCTCCTTGCGCCTGCCCGCAGAAAGCTGCCGGGGTACGCGGCTGCTCTCCCCACCGAGGCTTTCCAGAGCCGCCTCTGCCCATTCTGCTCCAGCAACTGCCCTTTTCCGTCGTGCAAAGCTCTCTGGCCAATTGTCAAACCGCACAGAGGCAGCGCTGCTGGAGCTGCAGGGCCGCGTGCGGGCTCTCGGCAGAGTGCAAGATTCCCAACATCTGCCCTTTACCAGGCTGGAGGAAAGAGCTGGGGGTATCACACACGGGGAAATTGGATTTTAGGTTGAATTTAGATTGGAACAAGGCAACTGACTATAAAAGTCGGGCATTTTAGTGGTTTCTACCTTTATCATGATTACTACCCTCATGTAAATAACAACTAGGCAGAAGATGGGAAATCTAAGGTAAAAGAAAAAAGGTCAGTTCATCCACATTTCCAGTATTTACACATTTTCTCCCAAAGTAAATGTTTGTCCGAATTATGCTGTAGAAAAAGAACGAACATTTTCTATGACATTTTGTATAAACTACTTTCCCCCACCAAGCAGACTTAAACCTACTGTACAGTAATCAAAGGGACATCTATTCACAAAAAAAAAAGGATATCACAGTACACTTCTAAATATCAAATCATCATTTAGTCCTGGTTTAAAATGACATCTTTACTCAACAATGAGATAGGAGATATTATGCTCTGCGGAGTATTCTTAAGTCCAAATTTTTATTTTTATTTAGAATTTGTAGTTATAATTCAGGATGCCTACTCCTTATAGTATATGCATGCTTATATGAATAAATATGCATAGCTCTAACGTGCATTTGTAGTATGCGTGAGCTTTCCGTTTCCAGCAAAAAATATTTTCAATTTTAATCTAAAGTATTTTAATTATTATTTCATTAAAAACAGTAATTACATTTGTATCTACATTTTTACCAATCTATATCCATGAAGTAATTTTGTTTCTTTTTGCTCAAATGGTTTTATACCACAATCACAATCCCAGCTCCAGATAGGTTTTATATTTTTGAATAATTTTCTTAGATTATCGGAACAGTTTAGTATAATTTTTTCAGCTCTAGCAAATAATATAAACCATCTTTGTAAATATAAATTTGAATGACAATTCACATTTTCATTCCCTTTTTTCTAAGTGGAAACATTCACATTTCAGTCACTTAGTTGTTGATCATATTAAATGAATGCCTGCATTTCAACATAAAAAGCTCTGCTCTCTTGAAGAAACCAAGACTTTTCCAATGGCTAAATGTTTAAATTCTTTGCTGTCAGCATTTCCTGTGTTGTTACTGGGACTGACTGGGACCATGATGAAGCTGTCTGGAGAATTGCAATTCCACCTGATGACAGCTTCAAAGGACTTGACTTTTATTTTCTTTCCATGCTGGAATGAAGATAAACCTATCAAGTATCTTAGCAGAATTTAGTTGGAAAGAAAAACCTGGTGCTCTTCTGAAATAGATTTACTCTGTACGTCTTTATTTAAGGAAGATTAAAAGCATATCTGAAATAGACATTTTGAAACTATTCTACAGAAAGGTAAAAACCATTACTTAAATTTGTACCCTTTCTCACCCATGAAGAAGTCTGGGATAGGTGTTTGAAACACAAAGCTATCAGTCAGCTCTATGCCTGTTCATTCTGATTCTGTTAATGTATCACTGAAATACATATTATTTTCACTGAAATAATTTTGAATAATTTTGTTTGCACTGAAAATTATTTTAATTTTCTAGAAGCTGCAAACTAACTGGAAACTGTTTTTCCTTTCAACTCAGAGATACTGATTGCTTGTTAATGTCTTCATTCTTTTTTTAGGAATACTGGAAATTATGTTTAAAAAAATCCAAAGAAAGCAGATAATTTTGACTGTAATCTTCAGTTTTTGCTGCAAAATTGGTTACAGCTGCAGAGATTGTAGCAGGCTGGTATCAGCCAACAGATTGCCTGGGAGTGGTGCATGGATTTCGGCAGTACCTGAATAAACTGGGGCAGATAAACACACAGTAAAGTATTTTCTTGTGGAATCAAAAGGTGTTTTTCCATGGAAACTCCAGTGGTAGAAGGGGAGAAAATAATATCTCAGAAGGGGGAAATGGAGTTGGAGTAGAGGTCAGTGCATGCAGTTTCTTATTCCTCATACTGTCCCTGGCACAGGACCACTGTTTCCATGGAACTTCTCTTCCTTGACTAACCAAGCCTTGCTGAGGATGGGATTTATCTCCCCATCTTCATTGCAGTTGCACCTTCTCATGTCAGATCATAGTAAATAGGGAGAAATCAGCACTTCTGGGTTTAATGATTTAATTTAATGATTAAATGAAGTTAAATTGGTGATTAAACATTTTATTATGTTGCTCAGAACAGCTGTGGAATTTCCATAGTTGGAAACATTCAAGACTAGGCTTGGAAAAGCCTTGGATAACCTCATCTAAGGCAATGCTGTCAGCAGAAGGTGATTTCCTGAGTTCTAGTATAGACTTTCCATAATTCCTCTGATTCCCTTTTGCCTTCTATTCTAGTATAGGATGATACATGCTTCAAGTGCTAGTTTGTCTCCATTGACTTGAAAGTGTTAAGTCAGACATCAATATTGACATTTAATCTGATGAATTCCACTGCAGATATTCTCAAAGGGAGGAGTTGCATGTCCTGTATCCCTCCTGACAGCACCAGCCTTTTGAACTTCAAAGAGCCAGAGCCCAGTGCCACTTCTCCTGACGGCAACCAAACACACAACTCTGGAAAAAAAATGAAAAGTGAAGTGAAAAACCCACAACCCCTGAACTCCAAAACTATTCTGGAGCACATCTCTGTTAGTCACTCATGCAGATGTGCTTCAACATACGCTTCTGGTAGCTGACCTATTTCTTCTTTCTGCAGTGAGATGAGAACAAGTGTCACCTGGAAACGCCTGTTTCCCACCAGGGACAGACTAACTTAGGCACAGATGTTTGCAATCCAGGCAGCTGCTTTTGATCAGATATATCCCACACCGAGGTTGTCAGAGTCACAGCATGCAGGTCAGAGTGTTCGGTAAACCCTAAAATTAAATTCTGGAATCTCTAAGCTAGTGAAGAGGGTCCTGTCCTACCAGAGGCATTTGGCAGCCAGCACGGAGTTGGGTTCTTGTGTTCAGTGTTTGCAGTGGGGTAGAGAGCTGCTCAGTGCAACTGTCTTCATCATCCTCCCTTTTTGTTTTGCCTGGTCAATTTTGTTTGCAATCCTTTTGGAAAGAGGATTATTTATTGAGTTCTCCCTTGGGGTCTGCTCTTTGGTGTGGGGTACTTGTACTGTTGGCTTAACCTCTAAGCAAATATACTGGAATGTGTGTTACCCCCATGGGTCTTTCCTGGCGTAGAGGGCTCTTTTCCATTAGACACAGGGAGTGAAGTACCAAAGGCTGACTCAGTTCTTCAAAGTTGTTTATTCCTACTTTCTGCTCTTTTCCATACCTTGAGTATCAATGATGAACAGGGCTTGCAAAATTGGGCAGCTGCCCAATACTCACTGGTAGCGAGGCAGGGCCAAGTGTCGTGGCCAGTATTTTCTCCTGACAGGGCCATCCTTCCATCTGATGAGAGGAATAGCCTTCCTCTCTTCTGCCTGGCACCAGCTGATGACTAAACTTCAACAGGCCAACTGGGCTGAAATGTGTGACTGGCTTGAGAACGACTGCCTACAGAAGTGACTCGCTACTGTTTGGGTTTCTTTTTAAAGAGTGTAATAGATTCTGTAACAATAATAACAGCAGTATAATGATGATGATGATGATGATGATAATAATAACCCTAAGAAATGACTGACCCATTTTGTTTGACCGCAGGGGAAGCACTACATTTGGCCAGAGATTTCGGCTACACCTGTGAAACAGAGTTCCCTGCCAAGGCAGTAGGAGAGCACATTGCCAGACAGCACATGGAACAGAAAGAGCAGACAGCGAGGAAAAAGATGATCCTAGCGACAAAGTAAGGAGGGAGGGGAAGCGAAAAAAGAAATCGGTCTGTCACTTCTCCATGTTGGATCTGTGGGCTGGGGGAGGGAGGAGTGGGAGTATGGAGCTGGGATTGTGGTGCCTGCTATCACAACAGTGCTCGCTGACTGCGGGTGAGAGCGATCCTCCTCGGAGATGCTGGAAGAGGGACTTTATTTACTCCAGTGGGGTTTTAGTGGCTGTGCTCTCATTGCCTGTGGTTAAGGGGGCACGTACATCTTCCAGGTGCTCTGGTTTAGATGAGAACAGAGGATATTATTACATGGTAAGATCTGTGGGACAGAAACTGGCTTTGTCTCCTGTTTGTGTGTGAGCAGGAGATCTGAGCTTTTACTGAAGTACTGGTTACTGTTGGATAATTATCATTAGTCTGCTGAGGGAGAGCTGGTTTGCAGAAGAACAGATCTTCTCTGGATGCAAACTGCAAGAGCTCCCCTGAAGTCAAAGGCACTGGAACAATGTACAACAGCAGGGGAGCTTTGCTAAAGACATTAAAGACACAAAGAGGCATCAGACTTCACTCTAAACAAGTCACTCATCTCCCTGGAGCAGTAACATCATGTTAGGATAACATTTCATCTAGGTTAATTAGCCTTGATGAGGGAGGAATTAGCCTCCATGAGCCATGGGAAACAGGAATAAATAGTCTGTGTGGAGTAGGGTAGACCTGCCCTAGGTGTGTGGTCTGACTGCGTGGGGTAACCTTGAACACGTTCACAGTCTTGCTGTGCTCATATTTGAGGCTGAAGTAGAGCTGAGAGCACAAATCTGAGCTCTCAAATAATCCTCTCCATGCTGGAAGTGTTTGAAAACCCTTCCAGGCTGTGATATATCCAACGGGGAGGAATTTCCCTGTACTAGGGGAAAGGGCCAACCAGCAACAGGATTGTCCTTTGTATCCCAATGTCCTGCTTTGGCAAGATCCCTGGCCTTGGTGTCCCTCTTGTATCCAGAGCACTTTGCCCTGACAATGACCCAGAGGTGAGATGCACTCTAACATCTCATGCTTGTGAATCCCATGAATACAGCCTGTGATCCTTCCCCGGGGTGATGAAAGCATCCCCATGTGAATCAGCAGGAATTTTCTGGTTGTGAAGGTGATGAGAGACCTCATATATCATGTTCCTAATTCCCCTGTACATTAAAAGGAATAATAAAAGTGGAATATTATCTTATTCTTAGCTCTATCCCCATTTAAGGGCTCAAGGGGTTTCAGAGGCATGAGAACAAACCGGTTGGCCAGGAGAAATTCCTCTCTGTGTAGCCCATTAACATCCTGCCTTCTAGCTGAGGATTTGTCCCATTTACAGATCACAATTCAACCAAAACAAAGCAAATCTTCTCCATTTTCCCCTGGCTCTGGGGAGAAATCACAAAGCCATGGATTGTAATAATTGGTGGGTCACTTTTATGTCCTGTCTCCAAAGGCTGTGACACCCAGGGGCACATAAGGGTCTCACTACCCTTTCTCACCACCCCACATCTACTTCCTCAGCCTCCTTCACTACTGAGATGAGGTATCATGGACATGAACTGCCTCTAACCACCATGAACTTCGGGCTTGCAGGCTGTTATCCAGCACTTGTTAGGAGCAAAATTACTTCCTCCCTTCCCCCACGTCAGTTAAAAGCACCAGGAAATTGCTCAGAGAGGTCTGCCAGTAATAGAAAGGCCACATGCTACTGCAGTCAGTGCTGGTGACAGGGACAGATGGGTCAATGCGTGTGTTACTACTGCCCTCTCCTGCCTGCGAGGAGAACAGGGGTTCCCAGTCCTGCCCAGGTGTTCCAGGAGATGCAGGTCCATGACATCACAATATTAGCATGGCATTTCCCAGCCATGCTTCCACGTTTCTGATACGGAGAACTCTAGACAATCATCAGGAGTTTCCACTGCTCACCAGCCATACCTAAGCTCTAGGTTTGCAATTTCAGCAATTCCACGCCTTCCCTGACTCATGGGCTTGGGAGTGATGACACCAGAAAAAGCGGGGGATTATTATGCTGCCACCAAAACCAACACAGGAATTCCAGGGGGCTAACTCATGGCAAACTTTGTTCATGGAAAGAGCTGGAGTGCCACTGCCTGTGTGTGTTGCTGTTGTCCACTGTGGGACAGAGCCAGAAGCCCACAGAAGAGCTCACGTGTGGGGTCTTGAGGAAAAAAAGGGAAAAAAAATAAAGTTATTTCCACAATCCTTAGAATATAGGTGATGAGAAAAAAATAAGTGGAAAGGGTAAAATGATGATTTCCACAGTTTTTCATACCTAGGTGTATTTCCATTATGGATTTAGACATCCAAATTCATTGGCTCAATTCAGCTGCCCAAACACAGGCACCCACTGCCATTTGAGTTGAACTGGGTTAGCCAGTTTGGCCATGAGCTGCTGCTCCAGGGGCACAGAGATGTATTTTTGTTACCGTGTTGTATTTGCCAGTGGTTATGGATGTCTTGGGTATTACAAATCTACATGTGGATAATGAAACAGAGCCCTAAACATCTACAGTGGTGAAGGCTCCAGAAGGAGCTCCCAGGCCTCCTTGACATCAAGGGCATCCACACCTTGTGATCAAGCAATCCACCTACCCCGAGTGGATGCAGTTCAGCTGCCATGCACAGAACTGTGGCCCATGGGCCAGTGAAGGCTAAAACCTGCTGCTTTAGATGCCAGCAGCCAGCACATGGAGGCCACTGAGCTTAAGGGACTCTTTTCATTGCCCTGCTTAGCCCTGCTTGGTCTGAGGCCATGCTGAGAGAATACAGAGAGCAAAAACAGGACCATTGTCCACCATGGAACAAATCACGTTCATTTTGTTAAACTGCCTCCTCTTCCAAAGCTGCCTCATGGAAAGGGTCTCTCACATTTACAAACTCAGGACCTGCCTGGGACAGTACAAATTGATGCAACAGGATGGTGCCATGGTCTGTTCTAACAGTTTTATGGACTAGACAATGAAGAATGGGAGTTTTAGTTTATAATTGTCGTGGGAAGAAGAGATGATTGGGCTGTGTAGTCACTGTTCACTGCTGAACACAAGTGTCAGCAGTGGCAGGATAGGAATGAAACAGGATGGGAAAGAGCTGAGAAAGAGCTGAAAGGGTAAGAAAGGCAAAAGCAATGAGAGAAATCAGTCTCCTACTCTCTTTCTTTCCACTCACCACCTTTGACTGAGCAGATGATTGTCTGGGCAAGTAGATGGTCTTCTGGAGGGAGAAAGATGCTCCAAAAAAAGACTGAATGGCCATGATTCTGGCCAAAGGATACTAATATTGGCCTGTTAACCCTAGAAATGTGAAAAGGTTTTAGGATACGTATTCAATTCGGGTAGAAATAGAAAAAAAGAAATAGTGGGACCTGGTTTTGTAAGGTCTTTAAACATGGGTTAATTCACCTTGCAGAGGCATGAGAGAGCCTGAAAGGTTTTACAGCAGGGGACAGAACCTGACCAGTTTGGAGCCTGGACAGATGCAACACTGCTGAAGGCTGTGTCAACTATTCCAGTTGCTGGAGAGGCACAGCATCCTACAGGAAACATCCCAGTGTTTCACAGCACAAGGTCTTCCATATGGTCAGAGGGACTGATACACCCACATTTACACAGACCAAACCAGAATACTGTGAATAATAATTTTATTGTGGAGTTGGTTACAGCCAGCACAGACTAATCAGCATCTGGTTCACGACATTTCTCTGGTATCTGGTCCTTGGGTTCCTGGCAACTCTGCCACACTTGGAATAAATCAGATTCATGGGCTCGTGTTTGCCCCACTCTTGTACTCCACACTGGACATTTTCTGTGGCCACTGGTAGGGACCATGGGCTGCACAGGCTCTTGTTTTGACCCACTACACAATTTTTTCTCTTTTTCTGGTCATATACAGGACCATCTGACTGTGTATCACACATCATTAGATGTCTCCCATGCAGGAGTGACCAGGACTATTTTTATTAATCTGTGCCCCCCTCTAGGACAGCACAATCATCTTCCTTTGATTTTTCAAAATCACAGTCCAACTCAGCAAAAATCTGCCAATCCCTCTCCCTGTCACTACCCCAGATGATATTTTACTGGTAGTGGAGGCTGTGAGACACCACTTTGCCTAGAAATCCCCTTGAAAAAAAAAAGTAGGTTACTGCCTTTTGCAGGTTTTCATGTATAATAAAAAAGTTTTTTCCTTTCTTTCAATCTGCCAACATTCAGTAAAGACTTTTGACACGTAAAGATAGAAGGGAACTTAATTGCACACTTGGTTCCAACACCTTCCTTTGTTAAAATAAAAGAACTTTTAAGATGAACTTTTTCAACAGGTAGAAAGTAGAGGTTGGAGGAAGGAGAGAAGAGCAGTGCTGACAGGGCCGACTGGGGATAGTGGATTGTTTAGAAGCCAAAATGACTGACTGTTTTCTGTTGTTGAAAGGAACTGTTTTTCCTCTAAGGACCTGATTCATTAAAACTGTATGCTGCATTTACATACATTTCTGCTGAATACCTCTCTTTGCCTGAAAGGCTGGGGTGATGCTGTCTTTTCAAGCAGTCGGTGTCTAGGTCTGTGCAGATGACAAGCATTTAGAGTAATCAGGTTTGGATGGGGTCCAGCAGCACAGCAGGAAATAGGTTTCTGCATCTCCTCTTGGTAAAGATAGAGATATCCAAGATCTCTATCACAGTGATGCAAGCTGGGAACAAAGTGAAGGGTAAAACCAGCTTAGCATAGTTTTCTTGCTTATAACTCAGCAGTGAAGGACCTTCTAAAGACCAACAGGCTGAGTTTACCCACTTTTTCCATTACACCCATATCCCAAAAGACAGGAGTTACAAGGTTATAATGAAGAACACAAACTTCATCTAGGACCAGGTGTGCAATGAGTGTCCTAAAAGGAATCACGGACCACAGAGATGCTCTTTAGTATTAGAAACTGCCCCTAGGCACAGCAATTGCATCTACGCTAACAAAGTAAACCACACTCACTCTGAGTCATCAGATTGCATTTGTCCTTGTTACTAAAATGTTAGAATGGCTCACTGAATTCTCCCAAATATCTTTGGGCAAGTCCTGGGAGACAGCCCACAACAAGGTCTATTCTCAGAAGGCCACAGGATTTAGGAGACTGGAGGAGCATTACTGTATGGATGTTATCAGATGGTGACAAATGGTCTGCAGGTGTGAGGGTGACCCTTGTCTACACTTCACTGGGTGGCACTGTTACCAGGCTGTATGTCATCACTGTGACCAGTACCAAGTTAATCCAACAAAGACCAGGGCCCCAGCTGAGTGTCCTGATCATCTGGAGGTGATCATGCCCCCCTGATCCCCCATTAGTGCTTTTATTTCCAATACAGGCAATGGAGAACTCTGTGCTAATTTGGACAGGTCCCCTTTCCTTTTTTCAATTAACTGAATCATAAACCATGTGAAAGTAAGTGAGGTCTGTTCATCCATGGTCCAGATAATGCTCTTCTGAGGACATGAGCTAAATGGCACCAATTTGGTTTCTTTTTTAAAAAGTTTGTTGGTATAATATTCCCAGGCTGATTTACAAATAATGCAACAACACAAGTACAAAAGGTCTTATTTTGGGGTGTTTCCTAGTGCTAGGTCCTATGTAGAGGAATTCCAGGGAATAAATTTAACCTCCAGGTGCTGAGGCATCCTGAGAAGCCTCAGGGAAGGCTGAGTAGGAAAGGGAAAGCAGTAAGACCATCCATCCTTTACAAAGAAGATGAGCTACTATGCTGGTGGGAGACCAGGGAAGACAGACCCTGAATTCTCACTACATGGGGTCCTTCCTTCACAACCCCTTTGTCTTAAGGGTTGGGAGTCAAGAAGGCAAGTCCAAAATATCCAGGACATTAAATTGTGGATAAAGCAGTGCCCACAGTGTACACAAGCCCATGTACAAGTATTGGTGTATTTACACAGACCAGACAATAGAGTAATTTACACATTTCAGGCATATTCTAATGCTAGTTAACCATTTCCTTTTACCATAAGCCTTGCTGCCAATGTAGGTGAGCTAGACTTAACACTGTCAAAGTATTCAGGGGAAAAATCGCATTTGAAAATGTTAGCATTAATATGGTTCCACAGGGAAAATATTCCTGCTCCAAGAGATTCTGTATGTTGTTGGTTCTGAGAATTTGGGGCAGGGAAGCCAGAGATGGATTTGTTTGTCTTTAATTTCTGTAACAACATTTCTGCCAAGCAATTCTGTGATGAATGAGATCACTCAGGGCAAGATGGGAGTGTTTTGGAAATCAGTTTTATGGGAAGGATTACACCTGTTTTATTGAAGGATTTCCATTTTCCTTTTAGACAAATATGTAAAGAATTCCAAGACCTTCTAAGTCAAGACAGATCACCCCTCGGATCCTCCAGACCAACTCCAATATTAGACCTCGACATCCAGAGACATTTAACACATTTCAGGTATGATTTTGAAAGAGGAAACTAAAAATCCATACTTTTGATTTATGCTGCATATGATGTTTTAATGGTATTTGTTCCCTTACCACAAAGACATGCAAGTAATTAGTTAACATCCATAATCCCTGCTAGCTGTGCCTACTAAAAGTGCAGGTTTGCCCAGCAATGCAGTTCAAGTTTGCTGTGTTCTACCTTCTTCTAGGATCACAGTCTGAGTTTGAATAGGATATTTTCTGCATCTACTGCTCAAATCTCCCCGTCTGTCCAGAAAGTTGTCTTGCTTTAGATGTTAGCCAAATCACAGCTTAGAAGTGGATGGTCCAGAAGCATAGAAACTCCAGTTCTGAACAAATATAAATAAATCAAAGTAGAAATAATAAGAAGAGGTTGCATCCTTTACAGTTAAATAAATAGTTCCAGAAGCTCCTCTATGCTATTGAGATTGTTTGACAATGTCTTAGCAGGACCATTGTATTAACTCTTTGGCTTTCAAAGCAGGCTGGCCTTAAAGTACATTACCTACTAAAACAATATTACTGCACTAATTTCCGAACAACACGCTGGAAAAATCTGGGCGAATGAAAGCTGACTCACACTAAAAAGCCAGACTGATGTTATATTTAGTTCTTGAGCAATATTTAATGTACTGGTTTAAACAGGCTTAGAAGCTGTTTTGAAGACAAAGACCCATGGTACATGCACACCAAGTCCAAACTTCATTAGAATTTTATCCTAATTATGTATAAAAGTGTATAGATGTTTTGGGGTCAGAAAGATTTATTAGCTCAGGAGTTGCTGTGCAATTTCACATTTTTGCTTTAGGCGATGTGTCAGATACAGTCAAGAGTGATGTGGGACCTTCCAGAGGGCCACTTTGAAATAGTGGGGTCATCTCAGATATCTATCAAAGATAAGCTGGGTGAAACATCCTGGAGGTGATCCTGTCTTTGCTCAGGCCACAGAGGGGAATACATGCCTTGCTGAGGCTACAGATTGTTATTTTTTTCCATCCACTAGCTAATATATGAAAAAACATGTGAAGAACTGTCCCAGAGAGTTTTTTACAGACTATAATATTAAGCGAGTTTCATAGCCCTACAAAGGCTTAGAATTGTGCTGTATATTCTTCAGCACAGCCAGCTGAGCCACTCTTCTTTCATTGGTTGAACAGAAAACTTCCATGTCCCAGTGTCCCAACCTCTGTTAGTTATTAACATTCTGCTAGGTGCTGTGGTAACTAATGTTCAGTCTCTCAGACTTTGAGTGGAATCCCAAAAATACCCACCATCCCACTTCTTCCATACATCTGTTGGGGTGTGGAGAGGCAGGGGTAATTCCCCATCCACAAATGCACACATTTCTGACATTCCTGTTTATTCCTACACACATCTGTGTGCATCCTACATGTGTGTGAACACACCTGGACAGCCCCACTTCTGAAGCAGTGCTGTGCATGTGCCCACACAGAGCACCCAGGTGTGTGTCTATTTTCCATAGTACACACTCCAAAACACCCAACTGCGTGTGCACATCAAGAAAAAACATCCTTATTTATGCAGAATGCTCATAGTGGGATTTTAATGAGTGGAAAAAAAGATAATTCCCAATTACATGCACACAGAAGAAATGTGATACGAGGTGGCTAATCCCCAAGGATTCCTGTGTTAAATGTAGAAATAGCAGTCAGGATTAAATTCTGAAGGCTTCAGCTACAAAACTGTCAACTGGTACAGCTCCCATCCTTCCTTCTCTGCTGCACTTCAGTAGGTTGCAGGGCAAAGCTTCTGCAGGCAGCTCCTGCATCAGTCAGTACTTTCTTTCATGTCTGACGTAGACCTTAAGAGTTGGACTGAAGATGGGCACCTGGAGGGGCACAGACCTTGATCCTACACGGAGTCTTCCCTGGCCTTAAATCCATGTCTTCTCTGGTTGTGCTCAGGGAATGATGAGTGCTGCCAGACCCAGAGGTGGAGCTGCAGCCATATTCATTTTCCAGCTAGAGTGGAGATGCTGGGGTCAGATCAGCTTCTGATCTGGACTTCTAACTCTGCTCAGATGCCTGTAGGAGCCTCCACTGCAGCCAGCTGTACATATTCTGCCACAGTGTCCAGGAATCTCACCTGTATAGCTTGAGAAATCTGAATTAAACAGGTCTAACATAGATGTCCACATCAGTGTAACTAGAATTTCTCTCTAACCTCCATTGGCTGAACATTCTAGTTTAGATCTCCACCAGAATGGGAGATTAGCCAACCAGTACACACTAGACACACTGTGTACAGCTAAACCTAATGTAGGCAAAAAAAAAAAAAAAAATTATTCCTGTCCCCTAAATCCATCAGTCTTCATAGTCAGATCATCTCAACCCTACTACCACTACTTGTCTTCTAGAGATTAAATATCACAGAATCATGGAATGGTTTGGGTTGGAAGGGACCTTAAATATTATCTTGGTTCCAACCCACTGCCATGGGAGAACTACAGAATCTTTAATGTCCCTTCCAACCCAAACCATTCCATGATTCTATGATATGATGTCAGAAATCTGAAGAAGTTTTTTATGACTATAAAAAATCAGAGGAGTCACAGAAATGTCTATTATGAAAATAAGTTCTAAGATATTGAAAGTCTTTTTGAAGAGCTGTAACTTCAGATATCTAACGTGGAATTGGATCCAGCCTCTACTACATTGGGGTGAAAGGGAGTTTTCTTTAGGAATAAATTCCCCTACAGCTGTTAAATGTAGAGTTGTGTACACCACTTTCTCGTGATGTTACCTGTTCTATGTTAATTATTAAGACCAGGGTTCACAGCCTGGCACAGGTCAGATAGTCAGGTTTTTCCCGTTGCCTCTGTTTTAAATCTTCAAGTTCACACTTCTCTCTGAAGTTTTTCCACTGAGCCTTAGTTCGTCAAGGTCTGTAAGTGTGTCCAACCTGAAGTAAGGATAGTCCCTGTGAAGGGATCAGAAGTGCTGGGTTTGCTCGAACTCCAAACTCAAAGTTCACACAAAGCACAAAATGGGAAATCTTCAAAGGAGCTGCCAGTGAGCCTGAAAACTCCTGGATTTTGCACAACCTTATGCAAAAAATCAGAGGCTCTTGTACACCTCTGGTATACCCCTGTTTGTGCAGCTGCTGTCTGAGATGTTCATCTGACCTGAATTTGAAAAACTCAATGCTCCATGAGGAATGATTTTCCAATATTATTCAATCATGAACAGACAATTCAGACCCTGAAATTTATAGCAGCAAATATTGTACACTACCTGAGCCAGGGTCATTTTATGTTTTTTTCATTCAACTTTCCTCCCTTTTCAATACATTTTAGAGGATCTTACTGCAGAGAAGTTACATTGATAACTTCACTTATCAGTAGTCAGTTGAAGTTATATTGATGACTTCAAATAACTTCAAATATATTGATACTAGCAGATAAAAGTAGTGCCAGAGAACAGGCACTGGCCATCTGTGCTTCTCTTCATCTGCAGAATTTCTGGGTTTTTTCTGCCTTGTCTGACTAGCACTAACCCAAACTATTCCTGGGCACAGGGATACAAATATATCACCAATAAAAGTGTATGTTTACAAATCCCGGAAGCACCAGCCCTTATTACAGCCCAGTCAGGTGCCTTGCCTGTGTTATAAATTTAGATTTAGGGAAGTCCTGCCTTGCCAGAGCTGGATCCCAAACCTCATGGGCTAAGTGTTGGGGTAGCTCAGATTTCCAAGCATTACATAAGTCTGCGTTCAAGAGGAGGTGATATGTGGTAGGGCTCCCCAACCTGTACTTCAGCTCTTCTTTGAGCTGGAAAGGTTGGAAGAGACCTGAAAAATCACCTTGTTCCAACCTCTCTGCCATGGGCAGTGACACCTTTCACCAGACCAGGCTGCTCAAAGCCCCACTCAACCTGGTCTTGCACGCCTCAAACACAAATAGTCCTGTGGGTTGTATCTGGCCAGAAAGTCACCACTTGAGCTACCACCCCCTCAGTTTCTGAAGAAAAATTCATCATGAAGTCATGGAGCAAACAAGAAAACAAGAAAAATCCATTTCCATTACTAAGTGCTGAGACTTTGTCCAGACACAGGAGCGTCTCTTCATTTTCCTCTAAAGGCTGATCTATGCAAAGCATTTTTGAGTTTACTACGAATGAGAGCAAAGTCAGCATATTAGTACTAGAAAAGAACCTGAAATTTTCTATAGCTTTAATGAGAGGAACCTGTTTTTCTCACCCTTTACTTTCAAAGTGGAGAGACCATAAAGATCATCAGGAGGGTAAAGAGTGAGAAGAGCAAGAGCAAAAGAAGAGAGGAGAAAATGAAAGAGAAAAGGAAAATTCTTACATAAAACTTAGTTTCTTTTAAAATATCTCCTATAACTTATAATTCAGAGAGTTTTTCCCCAGAATCCCACAGAATCATGTGAGGCTTCTGTGTACATGTGCATGCATCCGAATATGGAAGAGGGAAAAGCTGGGGAGTTAATTTCTCATGAAACTTAAACCAGTTCCAAATCCTACAGATGTCAGTAAAGCTGAGGCTTCATCTCCATTTTTTTCAGGACCTTTCAGGTTATATAAATCTTTCTTTAGCATTGTAAGTTCACTGGGTTTGGATTCAGATCAGGTAAAATAGCCATGAAAATGAGAGACAACTCTCAATTGTCCAAGGTGATGGGAAGTAAAAGAGAGATTGTAATGTTTAGAGATAGGAAAAGGATAAATGTAAGCAAAACATATGTAAGATACTGAGAATAATTCACTTTGGAAAAGCTCAGAAATAGTAAACCACGACAACCATGACCTGCAGCAGGTGAAGACAAGTCTGCCTGGAGACACAAGAGCTCTGAGATACACACTCAGAGATTTTATGGCCCAGGTAGTTGTGAGGGGAGATGATGAAAACTTCGATAACCCCCAGCAACATAATTCTGCCTCTAAATCAGCAGGTGACATTGCAATCAGTAGGTTCTTCTGCTGGATGTGGAACAACATTAACCAACACAACCATCAAACCCCATCCTTTTCCTGTTGGGGCTGTGCAGGTAGATCTGAGGCATGTCAGTATGGGAAATATCCATAATTCCACATCACTCATCTCTGTGGTATTTTTGCACTACCTGCATGTTTAGTGCATCCAGCCCTCTCCAGAGCAGAGAATCAGACCTGATGAAACAATTATTCTCAGTTGTAGAGATCCCTGCTGTGAAGAAGGGAAGTGTTTCTGTCACATTTCTAAGAAGGAATGAAGACAGGCAGAAATTAAGACACCCCAAAAGATACACAAAAATTAATTAAAAAATTAATTGAAAAAAAAATTCAATTATTTAAAAATTAATTGAACTGTGTGACTTTAGACCTCGACACTGGACCACAAATGCCTGTAATGTTTCAATGCTTCTGTGGTTCCTTGAATGAATTTGGCCAAGACCATCTCTTTTTGTCCCGAATAATTCCCAGGCCTTGTCTCAGTCGGAAGCTTAGGCATGGCTGCTCCTTTCAGGTAAAAATGCTTGGCTGATAGAGATGGGGCCAGGCTGTGCCAGATCACTCATGGCCCGAGGAATCTCTGTATTCTCAGTCTGTTAATGCAGCTAAAGGTGAGCCAACAGCATTCCTCAGCTTCAGTTTATGAACCTTAGAGTGAATCACCTGTCTGGTGAATGGGGAGATTTAGGGTCATTTTAGGTGTGAAGAGATATCCTGTTTCACATGCATCTGCCACTCAGATCAGCATTTAGGATATCCCTCCAACTGGACCAAATATCTAAATTAGTAAGAGTAATTAAAAAAAAAAAGTTATTTTAGATAATATTTCTCTCCTGTTGAGTGAAGAGAACATATACCTTCTTGTCTCTTCCATTTCACTGTCATACCTGAGATTCAGCTAGGAACGTGAAAGTTACACTGATGTCTTCATGTCTTTGTCTTCTTATCCTGCCCTTGCCTCAGAACAGCTTTGTTGTTTGGTTTTTTTTTTAATTTTTACCAGAATTCTTTTCTTGGTTCCCCAACATCTCATGTAAACTAGAGTTAGCAGAAAACCCATCAAAAATGACCCACATTCTGTGCTGGAAAACCAAAACCATAACACATAAACCTTTCAAGTAGAAGACTTTCTGAGGTTATACTCACAAGATCTGTGTTTTGGTTTATACATACAGACTCGCTGACCTCATCAAACAACCTCCTAGCCTCACTTTCTTCACTTGTAAAATTGGGTGTAGACACATCTTCTACATTTGCTTTTGGAACACTTGTGTCTCTAAGAATCTGTGGTGTTTGGAAATTTCAGATATCCTACTAATGCCATCCGTCATATAGAGAAAGGAGAGTATCCACTGATTACTGCAGTTGTATTTGATCCTTTAACTTCAAGGCTACATTTCATCAAGATGCAAAATCACACCCAGATCTTCTATTTCATATATGAAAGATAAAGACAGCAAAACGGCAAAGGGAAAACTACTTTCTTGTAAGTGACACTTCTTTCAGGGCAGAAACCTTATAAAAACAGACACACAGAAAGTAATAGGTTCAGAATACTAAAGTTAGGTAATGAAAGCAATCAGCATCCTCATGGATTATTCTGTGTTCTGTCGAGCCATCCAGCTGATATGAAACACCCTTCCTGTGAAACTGTTTGAGACAAGAGTTTTGTCGCTCAGCTCCTCGCTGAGCCTGGAGCTGTCAGCCTCCTGCCAGTGCCTGGCATCACACTGACGAGGTGACACGAAAAGTGACAGACAAGAAACTAGAGTCTCAGACTTTGGGAGCAGTGAGAAAGTAACATCCTTCTTTCCAAAGGGGAAAACGGAGCAATGAAACGGGTTTTGAAGCTCAGAGCAGTTTTTTTAAACTGTAACAAGAAGCCAAGCCCAAAGACTTACTTGTGGGTTGCCTTCAAAGATATGCTTGCCCCCTTTTGTACATTGTTCTCTCTTTTTTTTTTTTTTACACTTCTTTGCTTATCAGGAGGTAGAGCAGGTTCTGTCGTAATTCCAGTGATCTCACAGCAGCAGCCTCTTCTTTGGAAGCAGGGACTGGAAGAAGGCTGGTGCACAGTGAAGTTTATGGTGAAACACCTCTGGTGCCCTCTAGAGTTCCCTGATTTCCAGGAGCTCCCTCAATCTTCGGATTTTGTTAACTGAGAAGCACAGCACTGGTGCCTAGCGCTGAGGCACCAGGGAGCAACAAATTGTTTCATTCTTTTTTCCCTCTTTTAGATTCTATTTTTACTTTTTTCCCTTGTCTCTTTATTTACCATAAGTGTTAGAGTGCCTTCTTCTGGGATCTTTCCCTCACTTCCTTTCCAAGGGATTCCTTCTTTGATCTTTCCATAGTAAGGTCTCAATCACCTTGTCCTGCTCTCCTGATTAACTAAATCCTTTCTAATTTCTGATACTGTTAAAGATTTTTCTCATGGGTTGTATTATACCATATTCCCTTAAAGTCAAAATTTATGGAGTCAAGAAAACAGATAAAAATCTGTTTTCTTTTTTTTATCTGATTCATTAAAAACTAGGTTCTATAATCATGGGAAAAAAATATATATACATTCATCAAAAATGGGAAAAAGTCTTGAGGAGTGCTTAGATTTTCAACACAGCACTTAGGATTTCTTAAAGCATTTAAGGCAGTCTCGTGTTTCCCAAAAGAAAAAGGAATGCCCTTCCCTCTTGTCCAAATTAAAAGGCTACAAAATTGATTGCACTTTGTCATGAGCATGATTATAAATGTTAATTCTTGGTCTTTCTCATTTGAGGAGGGCAATGGGGCTTCTCAGCTACATTTCCTCACTGGAAAAATTTACGGATGGTATTAAATTGAATGAACCTCATCTGTTTCTTTGCCTTCCCATGAAGTAAAGATGAACCACTAGATGGTTTAATCTTTGGTCTGCAGCTCAGAAACACTCCATAGTTTTTTGAAGTTTCAGGTCTGTTGCCTGGACAATTCTTCTTAGTGTGGAAAATGAGTCCCAAAGTCTGAAATTTACAGATCTGAAATACATTATCTTAAATTTGGGGCATCAGCTCTAACACTCTCCTCCTACCTTCTCCATGGCTTTTACACATGGTGGAAGGAGGTCCATCTGCTTGGGAGGACATGTCCTTAATAAACTACAGAAGGAAAACATGAGGGTCCAGTTTGAAGGCAACTTCTGTACTGTTTGCTACTCTGATCCTATGGACTTCTTATCCCTGTAATATACACTGCCCACGTTCTGATCTTTGACCATCAGTCTAACTTGTGTCATGGTTAGACCTTTGGAGCTTCTGAAGTAAAGTTATCACCATTTAACTTTCTAGGCAACCCTCACAAGAGAGACCTTGAAATCAACAGAAGCACCTCAAAGTCAATATTGTCACCTCTCTATTCAGATGTTGCTTGTGTCAGTGAAGAGGTACAAATATTTTACCATTTCCTTTACAGCCATTGAATGTCATATCATATCTTACCATCTGTCATCAGCTGTGTGCTGTTGAATTTGGATAACCATGGAGTATTCACAGTCACAGTTCTGAGAAAACCTGACCAATAAGTTCAAGGTTGCTTTGTCTTCATTATTATTGTTTTAAAGGTCTTATTTATTTTAAATGAGGGTGTAAACATTCAGTACAGATGGCCTCTTCAACCCCCCACTGAGAGGGAAGCTGTTTCTTTTGCTTCATGTCGGAGCTTCACCAGCCTGGGGTATGGAGGAGTCCTTGAGGTGGTTGCCAAACGAGACTCCAAGCCTTCAGGCACACTTGGATCTTTTCACTTTTAAGTAAGACCATCATTAAAACATGAGCAGACATAATTGCATCATAGCACTGGGCAGAATTACAGGCAGGTCTGGATGTCCTTAAGCACCAGGCTTTGTAATGTGTTGGCCTGATATTCATTGCCTTCTCTCTGCAGCTCTCCAACACCAGAATCAGAGGTTTCAGCCTTGCCTCTCAGAACAATAAAGGTGGTTTACAGGAGCTGTAGTGAGATGCACTACAAAGCTGAGAATACCCAGAAAACTCCATTATGAAACCACCATGTTTATTTTAGGCTTATAAACCCAAATGAAAGTATGATAATGAAAGCAACTCCTTTCATAGGTGTGGAGCATACCAAAAATGAACCAATTTCAGTGAGAGCTCAACTAGCCTGGAAAATCAGGCAGCTAAATTTGACTTTCAGGAAACACATTTGAATGCTTTGCCATTAATCTTCTGTCTGTTATGTCTGACTTAAATGTAAAATCAGATTTTCTTCCAAACTTGAAACTTACTTTCATCAGCAAAGGGAAATTACCCAACTTTCTTGGATTTTTCAAAGACTTTAACTTGCAGAGAAGTAAAGACCACCAAAATTAGAGCAAGGGGAATTAGTGATAGAAATGTAAGATAAAGTAGAAGATAATATCTCTCGGCCTTTTTGTGCTCATTACCTAAAGTGAGCCTAATAAAATACACCCTCACAGGAGCTTGGCAAGAAGGGCTGGTTAGAAATTTTCTATAAAATGACTTCTCTTAATAAGCTTCATGGGAAAATTAAAATGCTCTGCATATCCCCATTTGTGGAGGAGAATATATTCATCAGGAACTGAAAGCAGAGTTACCACGAGGGTCTGCAGCACCATTTCACTAAAAAGAGTTGGCTTTTTAATAAGAAACACAAGGCTGTGTTAGTGAGAGATGCCATATTTAATGATTACTGGTAACTAAAAGGCTAAACTGTAAAGGAAATAGACCCCTTACTCACTCCAAAACATTCTTTTCCTATGAGCATTAGTTTTTAAACCAGAAGTTTCAGATTCTGCTCTGGAGAAAGTAGCAATATCTTGGTGCTTTTATATAAGCTGGATGTCTGAGCTTCTCACATAGTCAATGAAGATCTAGGACAAGATATAGCTGAGCCTTTTTAGGTATTCCATCAGTCCACTGCTGCTTTAAAAGGGTCCTGGTCCCCTCTAACCCCTCTGTATTATTACCTGTTCACATGACATAGACATCTGGGTACCACAGAACATCTCAAACAGCACCCAAATCACATTTTTATTTGGATGGAGTCCTCAGTGTAGCCAGGAGAATGGTGCAGCTCACCATAAAGGAGACACATCCATTTAATGTGCTAATTCATTCTCCAGACTTCTCTGACTGTATTGAATAAAGCCTCAGGGGTAAATTCATTTGCGCCAACAATTTGAGATACAAAAGGCTAACCTGCTCAGTGTTAAAACATCTAGAAGCAGGCTGGACTTCAGTTCTATATCATATCTCAAATCTGTGCAGAAATTCCAAATGTCACAGGACATATCAAATCACTGCAGACTCTTACAGACAGGAAACTACATTAAGTCCCCTTTAATGGTAATGGGAGTTTGGCACTGTTGATGTTTCCACCTGCAAGTTGGCACCTACACTTACGTACCTTAATATCAGGTTTTGTCCCATTCTGGTATTTTCTACAGTCTTGTTCAGCATTTCAGAACATTCAAATTTGTTCCTACTCCTAGAGATCATTTCTGAGACAATCCCTTTAAGTTTTGATGGTAGTATTCTTATTTTACTTCTCAGGGTATATTGAGCTGTCAAACAAACACAGTATCACTCCTTTTATTCCCAAATTGAAAGTTTCAAAAATTGTAGGCCAGAAAGTTTCTATTCCATTTAATCCTGTATCAAATTTACTGTTTACTTGACCTTCTAAGTCTCTACAATGCCCTGAAAGCAGGTTATAACCAGGCAGGGTTTGGTCTTTCTTCCCAGGTAACAAGCGATATGACACGAGGAAACAACCTCCAGTTGAGCCAGGAGAGGTTTTGATCAGATATTAGGAAAATCTTAACTGAAAGGGTGGTCAGGTATTGGAACAGGCTGCCCAGGGAAATGGTGGGTTCACCATCCCTGAAAGTGTTCAATAGTCACGTGGATGTGGCTTTTGGGGACATGGGTTAGTGGTGGGCTTGGCAGTGCTGGGTTAATGGTTGGACCTGGTGATCCTGGTGGTATTTTCCAACCTAAATGATTCTATGATTTGCATCTACTGGAAATGAATGAGTGAGTGAGTGAATGAATGAATGAATGAATGAATGAATGAATGAATGAATGCATGCAGATATTGCCAGCTTCTGTAATACATGCACTAGTTTCTTTTACTTGCAAGATCATAAAGATCTTTACATATCTCGGTTTAGTCAGTTCCCCAAATCGGGATCCAGAAGATCACACAAGCATTGTAAAAATCATTCAATAATACAGCTAGTAATGATACCTTTAATTTCCTTTTTCATGTTGCTATTTTTGCAAATTCCATCACATTTTCATTTCTCTGGACTTCTGAAGGCCAGAAATTATGATAAAATGCAACACAAAATCATTAAATCATCTGACTCCTAAAGTGACTTGAAAGGGCTTAAAATACTCATATATGTGCTACTGCTGATCTAGTTTTCACAACTATTTAAAACATGACTTACAATGATGATGCTTTTTATATTTCTGCTATGCCAAGCATACATAAAAAGAAAATAAAATTAAACTGAGGTATGTTTACCTCTTTTTAATGCTAAACTATAAAGATCCAGATATTGATACAAGTTCAAACTTCAAGCATCCAAACTTTATGTGGTATTATTAATTGATGTCTGCAAAATATTGCTTGTAAATATTTAATTATCATTTTCCTCGCATTACTAACTGGGGATAAGTATAAATGCCTGCTTTGAAAAGTGCCTGGAGACTGATTGATAAACATTCTAAATGCTAGTTATTTGTAAATAGCCTTTTGGAGACCTTTTATAAAAGACTATGCCACTCCCAATCTGAAATGAAGACATATTTCCATGTTGAGCACTCATTTTCGTTAAAATTCACGTATTTTTTGTGTCTTCCCTAAGATACCAACTTTCCTATCAAATAGGTTTCCCATGTCTAGCAGACAGAAAGGTGACTCAAAAAAAAATCTTAAAGCCTTTTCCATGTGGGGTTTTTTGATACTTACAACATTTTACCAATTGTCATGTCCTGTAAAACCTCTTTTCCTACGTTTTCACTTTTTTCTAAAAGACCTGGAAAGACTGAGAAGACAAAGTGCAGAAGAGACAGGTCACTGAAGTAAAATATTCCTATTTCTGACCCTCACATCGGTCTCTGCATCAGATCAGGATTTACTGATGTGGTGCCCAAGACAGCCAGAGAGTCACTGTAGGGACAAAATCTTAACTAGCAGGGAATGGGAAACAGTTATTTTTCTTTGTCAGAATCACTGTGATGTGGGTTTTCTTTTCCCTTTGTGCAGACCAATATAAAGTATTGATTTCTCAAAAATGCTCACAAACTCAAAAATTAGCTTCTGTTCCTTTCATCTTCTTTCTTCTCTGAGCGGGATTAAAATAACTGAAATCACTTTTGAAAATTTCAGTGACATTTCAACCTTTGAAATAATTTTTAATTTATGTTTCTAAATGAAAACCAAAAATCTGGAGGATTAGGGCAGGGTTTTTTGTTTTCACATACCACTTATCAAAATGAATCATTATAACAAAGAGAACAACTTGGTTGCCCATAATAACTTCAGATTTTTTGGCCCGTTCGTGATCATCTTGTCGCACACGTAATATTTAGGCTGATGACACCAAAATCCATTGCCTAAAAACTGATTTCTAGTGGCACGTCCCATATCCTAGGGTAGCTGGGACATCCTGCAGTCCTACATCCAGCTCTGGGGTCCCCAGCACAGGAACGACATGGAGCTGTTGGAGCAAGTCCAGAGGAGTCCATGAAGATGGTTAGAGGGCTGGAGCAGTTCTGCTACAAGGAAAGGCTGAGAGGATTGGGATTGTTCAGCCTGGAGAAGAAAAGGCTCTGGGGAGGCCTTAGAGCCCCTTCCAGTGCCGTAACAGGATCCGTGACAGCTGGAGAGTGACTTTGGATAAGGGCACACAGTGACAGGAAAAGGAGGAATGGCTTCCCACTGACAGGGCAGAGTTAGATGGGATATTGGGAAGAAATTCCTCGCTCTGAGGATGGAGAGGCCCTGGCATAGGGTGCCCAGAGAAGCTGTGGCTGCCCCTGGATCCCTGGAAGTGTCCAAGGCCAGGTTAGATGGGGCTGGGAGCAACCTGGGATAGTGGAAGGTGTCTCTGCCCGTGGCAGGGGGATAGAATTATGATCTTTAAGGTCCCTTCCAACCCAGCTCATTCTGGGATTCTATGATCTTCACAGAGATGGTATCCAAGAGATGGGACTTGTGGAAAACTTGCACACTTCTGGATCTACAGGTGGTAGCCAGGAACAATGACAATAAAAATTCAGTGTTTAAAAAACCACCTTATTTAGATGTTTAGATGAAAGGTGCAACAGGCCAAATCTATACCAATAAATTGAACACTACCATAGAAACATAGTTAGAACAGTGTTATTTTTGCCAATAATTGATTAGGATTGTCCATTAATTCAGCCTGGCTAAACCAGCCCTATGTGAAAGGTTTTCTGTTCATCGCTTGAGCATGGGTATTGGCCAAGGGTATTGGCCAGGGTCTATTCCCAACAGGAACTTCAGATCTCACCCTGTTGGATGGTCCATGAGTTTAGCAGCATGGATGTGGCCAAATCATGCCAATTGTGCTGAGAGCTGGAAATGGTATCCTTGGCTTTGCTGAATTTCCTAGTGCAGATGCAGTCATATCTTCATGTAGAATAACCAGGTCATGTTTAAGAGCTATAATATCACAGAATCATTAAGGTTGGAAAAGACCTCCAAGATCATCAAGTCAACCAAGTATAATCCAGAATCGTGAATAAACCACACAGAATTCCTTTTATTTACCCAAGAAGGGGGAGACAGACTTTATGATGCTGGAAAATTAGCAATGCCACTGAGCCAGGGGCATGGATTCTGTCTTGGCTTCTCTGAAGTCAACAGCCCTGTGTCAGTTTGCACTTGCTGAGAGTCTGTCCCATGGTGTTTCAGAACCAAGGCTCCACCAAAAACAACCTTTGAAGCTGTATGCAGTCTGCTCTTTGGCTCTGTTCCTTTCTTTTCTGTTTCTCCCACAGGTAATAAATAGTTTAGGGAGCAAATCTTGAATTTCACTATAGGAAAATGAGTGTACTGTAGACTCCTCGGTGTTTGTGAGCGCACTGATATTTATGTGTGTGTGTGAATTTCTTTCCCTTTTTTTTTTTTTTTTTT
>VZSE01007923.1:1588671-1608409 GCA_013398275.1 Promerops cafer
TTTTTTTTTTTTTTTTTTTTTCCTTCTGTCTCCTTCCCATTTGCAGTTTGATCACTCATGGTTTTGGAACTCCTGCAATATGTGCTGCCCTAAGCACTTTCCAAACTGTTCTCAGTGAAATGCTGAACTACTTGGAAAAGCACACATCGCACAAAAACGGAGGAGCGGCGGAATCCGGCCAAGGACACGCCAACTCGGAGAAAGCCCCCCTGCGGAAAACTTCAGAGGCTGCTGTGAAAGAGGGCAAAACAGAAAAGACAGACTAGCTACATCAAACAGAATCTATTTCGAGAGAGTCTTGCTGCTGATATTTTTTTTAAATATATATATCATTGAGGGCAATTTATCTCCAGTGGACCAAATCCAAAAAAAAAAAAAAAGGGGGGGAAAAAGGAAAAAAATAGTAAAAAGAAAATAAAAAGAAAATAAAAAAGAAAGATTAAAACAGAGAGAAAGAGAGAGCGTGCGAGAGGAAAGTATTCAACCCTAAGAACAGCAGTGTACAGTAATTGTGTGATGAAATTGTCACTTTTTTAAAATTTATGTTGCTCTAAACTGCTTTTTTGTGCACGTAGTATTTGATTGTTCTGAATGATACACTAACACTGTTTTTTATAAGCACTTCTGGACTTGGCTGAGGTGGCACATGAAATTTGAAGCACTTTCTTCTCCAGCAGCGGAGTTAGGGTCAGTGCATCAGTTGTGGGACACGCAGGTTCCAGCATCCTGACTTTGCTGGATAGATGGAAAGAAGGGCTTCCTCTGGTCCATCAGAAATGCCTGATCTACTCACCTTTGGGAAAACAATACAGAAATCTGGCAAAAGAGGAATTCTCGGGTCATGGGACAAATGAACCGCCCTGTACATGGGAATGCACAATAAAGCTGCCCTGGAATGAGGCCAGAACCTGTTGGGAATCTGTCCTGACCATTCAAGCAGCAGCCATGGTGTCTCTTGTGAAAAGAGCACGGCAGACTAAAAGGAAAACAAAACTTGATAGTCTCAGTAAGAGCCCTGATCCCTCTGTGAACTTCAGTTTAAATGACAGCATGGGCTTCTGTCCTCTATTTTCTCAACCCCTGGTCCCACAGCACTCTGCCATACCTGGGTCTCTGTTCAACACAATCAATGCAGGCAATTGGAGTCACCTTTTGTGTTGCCTTGATTTTATGATGCTTTCTTTTCTTCAACAGCTTGTTTCTGCAGCTTTATTGTCTTTATAAATCCAGCTGAGGTGCAGAGGTCTAACAGAATCCACTCACTGGAAATAAAATAAAAACAAAATGACAAATAAGACAGATTGGCTTATTCCACAACAGCTGAGTGGTAATAACCTTGCCAATGTACTTTTGAAATATTACTTTACCATCTACCACACATTGCCACACAGAAAACATGGGAGGTATAGTTTGAGCTCAAGACTCTTGAGTCTAGGGACTTTTTCCAGTCACATTCTAACTCCTTCTTCAACAAGACCTTTATGCCATTCTTTTTCTTGTTTCTCTGGCATCACCTTCTTGAGAAAGTTAGGAAGGAATGGTATTACTGGGAGGGCTTGGTGTTGTCCATCTAAACTCTATTTCAGATCAGCAGAACCAGACCTTTTCTTCCAAGGGACAATTCAACTCTTTCTGTGGTAGGAAAAAATATAGTTGTCCATGTGTAAATGTTTAGACCATTTAAGATGTTTTAGGTATCTACGACAGCCGCAGAGTTTTGACAGTTATGGCATGAAACCTTTAGGAGAACTGGACTCACCTGGAGGAGGAGCTGGAGCATCCCACAGACAGCACCAGATAACTGTGGGTGACAAAAGCTCTCACACACATTTTCACTTTCTAAAAGTGTTAGCATGTATTACAACTTGGATGATCAGTTTAGACTAAACCCAGGGACTGTGACACCTAGCTCTGGCGTTTAGAGCCAGATTCAAGGAATCAAACTGAATTAACAAGATCACCCTCACCTTTCAAATTACAGAAGCCAATAGAGTGATGATGGCATGATGCTGTTCCTCTCAAGGTCAGTAAGGACATTGCCATCACCATGAGAAAACACTCTAGAAGTTAAGGGGTCCCTGATTGTTTATTTAAAGAAATCTGGAAAAAAAATCCTGTGCTTTTGCCCAGATTTGTCCTTCCTCAGGGTAGGTGTATAACTCAGATGCCTGCTTTACTGCTATCCAGTCACCATCCTGCGTTGAAGGAAACAGGTGTATCTGCATGGGACTCCATCTCCTTAACATACCAAGATCAGATAAGTGCCTCAAAAAATTCAACTTTATTAAATTAATTTAACGAATTTGTACCAGTACTTCTGGAGAAATGCTAAAATCAAATGAACTGTCCTCAGAGATGTCTTCAGCAGAAATGTTGTGGAACTGTTCTAGAACATGAAATACTTGAGTGTGAAAGTAGGTAACCATGATTAAAAGTGAAAAGGAAACTCATTCTGCTTTTTCTATTGCCCAGATTGAGGGAGAGGAAAGGGAAAAGTCAAAAGTTTGACTGTGTCATATATGCAGATTTGCCACATCTGTAAAATATGTGCTGTAAAACAATTTAATTTGAACCTCTATTTCAAGATGTGAGTACATTTAAATTAGATTTTGTTTGGGCAAAAAAATATAAGGAAAATGTTTTTAAAATCCTTTTCAGTTTTTTTCCACTAAAACATCAACTTTTTGGGGAAGGTTGGGCAAATAAATCTGTGAAACTGTTGGGAAGCAGCATTTTATTACCATCAAATTAAAATGCTTAACATTGGACATAATATGTGTACAGCCTTATATGAAATATTGGCCTATTCAGGATATGGTCCAAGGTCCCAACAAGAATTTATTTCAAGCCTTGTATCTCTGGCTGTTACATAATCACTATGAGTGTCTGCTCTGCAGGCAACAGATTATTTTTGGCCTGGATTACCCTTTGATCTATTACTATTAATAAATCTGAGCACACTTCAAGCCCCAGAACTTCCAGTTTTTGGCTTAATCATCCCTGTATATTTTTGTTAATGGTCCATGCAGATCTGATTCAACCTGATTGAACTGCTATCTGTTCTTACCATTAAGAATTTGTTTCTATTTCCGTGTCAAACATTCTGGTTTTTCCCTTAGTACATTAGCACATTTTAAAAGCAAAATTCTTTTTAAAATGTGGCTGCAAGTTTGCTAACATTGGCAGGCTATTTTTTATTTCTAACTGCATTTATTAATTTTATGGAGTGAACAATAATTATCACTGCCTTCTCTGCTGAACTAGCTATCTGAGCAGTTTGGTGTCAAAATGCCTTTAGTTTTTGACATTGGAACTTTCAGTGAGGTTTTAAGCAATGAATTCAGTGATGTTGCTGTTAAAATCTCAGCCTAGGTTCTCATCCACTTACATTCCCACGCTGTCCATGGGAACATGCCCATGTTTCCATGTTGTAGGTTTGGGGGTTTTATCATTCTCTTGGTCCTTTTCTCTGTGGAAACATTGCCATCTCAAAACACATTCATGCCTTAGATAAACCTGAAGGAAGTTCATGATTTGAAGTTAGTGGGTGTTCTCTGGTGTCAGATTGAAGTATACGTATACCTCTTTGACTTGGAAATTTATCTGACCAGAAAAGGGGGGGAAAAAATCTTCCTTTAAGAGATTATGGAAGTGTTTATTCCATGTCAAAACCATCAAAGGAGTAGAGAAAGTCTCCAAAGTTTCATGGCCAGGACAATGAGTCGTTATGATTGTTGGACCCCAAAAATTGATTCATAACCCAAGTGCTGTTTGAGTAGTTGTATCCTTAGTAGCTGTGCTTCAGCCCATTGCTCAGCTCTGTATGAGTTACTCCTTTCCCACCACCAATCTCAAAACATTTTAAGTAGATTGCTGAACTTACTCCTTATCCTAAGTCCTGGCACATTTGAGTCACAAGGAGCAGCTTCTTACTCTTGGATTTATCAGCAAATTACTCATGGAGCACACACACCGAGTAACTACACACTTATTTTTCTAGAGCAAGGTGAGTACAAACAGCTCTTGTGCTAAGCTTAGAAGGTGAGTCTGGCAGAGGAGGAGTGATATTCTCACCTCTGCCCTGAGATTTGGCTCTCTGTTCACGCAGCCCTCGTTTAGCACTGTTACATGACAGACGTGTAATGTAGTAAAGGGAGAGTTTTATCAGCTGATGAGAACTGGAACAGAGTTCACGTGGCCTGTTAGGGGGAGGGAACCACAGACAAGCAGTGATGACTCTGCCACCTCCAGCTGAAGACTGTCAAGAACTTTGTCCTTCGTGCTGCCGTCTTTAACCCTAACTCCTTCTAGGTGTCATTCCGTTGCCTTGGAGAACTGGCAGAAGGGGTGAATTTAGACCTTTCATTTGCTTCCTTTTTAAAGATAAATGCCAACATTTGTTGGGAAAAGGCTTCAGCTCTCCAAATCAACATGGAATATGCTCTTTGAAGTTTCTCTTTGACTTTTCCTAAAACCAGAAAAATCTGCTACAAAGCAGGCACAATGTATAGTCCTTCCAAATCCTGGACCTCTGTGTAAATATTTCCCCAGTTCATCTCTTCCTTTGAACGTGACTCAGTGGCACAGGCGCAGCTCACAATTTTGCAGCCAGGCTCAAGAAGGGCTGTTTATTGTCCTAAGAGCCAGTTTTAACTTTACAATCTCTAACTGCTATTTTTTGGTTTTTTGTTTGTTTCCTAATACCAACAAGCAATTTTGGTCTTAGATGTCTTAGATGTCGAAAAGGGCTGCTGGTGTATTCCAAGGCCATTTGACTTTCATTTATCCTTTGGAGAAATAGTTCTGCTGCTCTGATTCTTTATTTCTAAGGACAAGAAGAAACAGCACTAGTAGAAGACACAAGCCTGCAACACAAGGAAGAATCAATAAATTATACAGGAACTGTATTTATAAAAGTATCCCTTGCCTCTGCCCTCATTACAGGTTTGACAAGAATTCACATACAGTTGTGTGGGGAATGAGGGAGGAAGATAAAGTCATTTTCCTTTGCCAGGTGAACGTCATTTGGAGAGGTCTGATCTTTTTTATTGCTACTCTTTTCTTTTCTTTATTTTGTACAATTTATTCTGTTCTGTACAGCAGCTGTTGTGATTGTATTTAAATGTGAGTGCGCACTTGGTCACCAACAAACAATGTCCTATTTATTGCTTTGGAATTTTGGTTTGGTTCTTTTCCTTCCATTTAATTTAATTTATAATTCAGTGGTGAAAAACATAATCTTTTATATTTCTATTTCCTATACAAGCTACCTGTTTTACATGAGTCTATGAAGATAATGACCACATTTGATCAAACATTTCACGGCAATAAAATCTATGTTGATTTAACCCTGATCTGTCTGGTGCTTCAAAGTAATTTCCATCTCTGAAAAAAGATTATCAAACTTGAGAAGGAACCAGACCTATGACATTACAAGACCTAGAATTTTCATCCAACAGGTAAGACATACAAAGCAGAGAAATGATAAAAATATTATTCTGAAATTACAGCAAGGAAATCAGTTTATACAGAGATTAAAGTTTAGATTTATCCCACCTCAATGTGACTATGTTAAATAGTTATCTGCCCTAGAATCTGTTTTTGTGTAAAGAGAAATATCTAATGCAAGGCAATTTGTATTGTCCTAAAGCAGGAATGCAACCTTGTAAGGATGATTTATATTAGATAAGTGGTAGGTTAGATTAGGAAAAGTAGCAGGAGTCCTCATGTCTATTAGCTCATAATGGATGCACCCTAGAAAACTTGCTAACCCTTGATATTTAATATTTAGAGGCCCTCAGATGTGCTTTTCCCATAACTGCATGGAAAGGTTGTGACAATGCTGGCAATCAAATCCTCATCCCCACAGCCTCACACTAATTATTTAATCTTCTCCCTGAAAATTTACAGCAGTTCATTTCCAAGTCCTACTTCAGCCCAGGGTCTGGGCTAATTGCCACTGCTCCCACTCGAAATTTTGATTTCAATATTGTGGCACAAATTTTGACTCTTTCCAGGCAGAAACAACAGGAAAAAAAAAAGGTCTTTAGACATAAACAAAATCCTCTTTCAGGTATGACTTAAAGCAACTTGAGCTTAGAGGTTTAGCCAAACTTTCCAAAAACAAATAGACCTAAAACTTTTCACCAAAAATTAAAAAAAAAAAGAAAAATGATGTGGTTTTAACAGCAATTTTATAGACATACATATTCAAAACTGTTTGGGAACCTGATGACAATCCTTCATTCTGTGTTGTTTCAGTGTCTCTTTCAGAACCAACTTTCTGAGCAATTCTAGATAGCTCACCAAGGGCAAAGCTGTAGTGGCAGAAACTTCGGAAGAGTTTCAGGTAGAAAAGGAAATGCATTGGGAGGAAATTCCCACATATTCAAAGCTATTTTATCCAACTATCACCTCTGTTCCCTAACCAATGAACTCTCAGTAATTAATATTACCCCTGCAATCTTCTAGGAAATACAATTCCCCAGGTGTTACAGTGAATACTCCTAATCAATTCTGTATGTGCTCTTCTCCAAAATCAGAGGAAATGCAACTGTGACAAATTCATCAGTATTTTAAACACAGTCACATAAGAGGCTGTCTTTCCTATATCTCTTCACTTTGGTGTGTTAATTTTTCCACTCAATCCATTAAAACAAAGACAATTCCACTGAGATTTGCAGGGGTGCAGTGATAAAGTACAAGTCAATGTGCAAAAGTGACCTCTAAGTTGTAGATAGTGCACCGTACAAGAAGATAAAAGGGAAGAAAAGTAATAGAAAAAAAATAATCTCTGTCAGATTTTATATGGAACTGCATACAGAGAGCTTGGGCAAATTTGCACTCAAAGCAAGTGACCAGCCAAAAAATTGATCACATTTTTAAAATTCCAAGTGTCCTGAACTCCAGGAATTAGCAGAGTTGTTCAAGTATGTGTGGCAATATTAGCTATTGTTTCAACAGCAGAGCTTCTCCTTGTTATAAAGGCTGGGTATTTATATTTTGCTGGAAAGTACAGTTTAGTTTCTAGGCAGGGCCCAAAAGCCTAATCTAACAAAATCTAACCTCTTAACTCCTGTTCAGGTTCACCTTCCCATAAAAAAACATGAATAAGAAATTAATGGGAAATTCAAGCCTTAATGGAAAGGGCATTTTGCTCAGGGCAGGGTTTATGTTGTGGAGTTTTTTAATGGAAAGATATTTGAATTAGTGATATATAAATGCAGCTCCTGAAGCAACTCAAAATGTCAAGATTTGGACGCTGGCCCTGTCTACCCTGTCTGACTCCCACTGCTTCTCTAGAAGGATCAAGGTCTTACAGCTTCACTGTCTCTGTCAATCCCTCGTCTGTACTTTGGATGCTCAAGGAAACCTGAAATGGTGCTGAGCATCATCTCTCAGCAAGAATAAATGTGCATGGCATTTGTCTGTCTACATGCACAGTAGCAATATTTTGGTTCAGAGGCCCCCACCTTAATCTCCATCTTAATCTGGAGAAAAGGAAGCTGAGGGAAGACCTTATTGGTCTCTGGAACTACCTGAAATAAGGTAGCAGTCAGGTGTCTGTCAGTCTCTTCCCCCTGGTAACAGGTGACAGGAAGAGAGGAAATGGTTTCCACTTGCACCAGGGGAGATTTAGATTAGATATTTAGGAAACTTTCAGCATGGAAAGTGTTGTAAAGCATTGGAACAGGTTGCCCAGGGACATGGGGAAAATAACATGTGGAAGTGTCACGTGAGGACATGGTTTAGAGGTGAACATGGCTGTGCTGGTTGGACCTGATGATCATAAAGGTCTTTTCCAACCTTAATGATTCTGCGATTCTGCAATCCAAAGTCTTAGACTGGGCATGCGATGGCAGGAAGACGATCCCATTGCTGCTATCACCCAGGGCTATCTAGTTTTCACATGTGGGTTTTATTTTATTAATTAATGCATTTAACACAAATATTAATGAACCACTCTGGGCCATCATTATGGTCAGACAAATTAAGGTGTTATCAAAGCACTGAACCTTTGCCTATTAACATGCAGTGTGAAGCCAGTAATAAAACTACACAGAAAACTAGGAATGGCCAGTAGAGAGCATGTTAGTGGAACTGTATGCTCTGTGAATAAACTGCTGGAAGTATGCCAAGATATTATCTCCTTATTTGACAAATTTAGATCTGAGAAATAAGTGGGAAAACTTTCCCTTGAAAATTGCCTATCATGTGAAAATAAAAATGAAAGATGAGCAAACAGATAAAAATATTGCACAATGAGTTATGGACAGGTGTATGAGGAAAACAGCTTAAAAATGATGATTTTTGAATCACATTAAAAGTTTATGTTTCTCCCCCTTTATTCCTATCAATTAAAACAGAAACCAGAAATCCTGTGTGGCAAAACCACTTTTGAAAACTGCATCGGGAAAATATGCTTGTGGTGATACAAACTGTTTTTAGTGAAAAAAAAAATCTTTCATGTCTGATTAACAAGCCAAATACACTGTGGGAGCAGAAGAAGCTTTTGTGGACCCACTCTTTTACTTCAGCAGCAAAATGAATTGAAAGGTATCACTGGCCTTTGCCTACTTTTCATTGTTACCATACAATTAGTTTTTAACTCCATTTAATCTGCCTTTCACTGAACCCCTAAACAAAAGCACAGCTTTGCTCAGGTCTCTATTTTTAGACATAGCAGTCAGGTATAGATTTAGACAGGTTGGTTAGAGCAACTCCATTAACTCTCGAGGAAGCTTAGTTTGATTAAACACCTAACTTTTAAGTAGAAAGGGAAAAACTAAACTTACCTTCAGTGAAAACTAAATGAGAGGAACTTTTAATCACCACTAGTTCAGCTCAAGACTGAAATTGGTGCTACTGAACAATAACTTTCAGCAAGTTTATCAGTTGTTCATCCTGTCCTCCAGTTTTTTGGGTTCAGTTCACCCACCAGACTGGACAGTGTTTCCAATTTCAGTCAGTTTGGTGGTGTTACAGCCTCTGTCCAGATTCTGCACTGTTGTTAACCTGCTGAGTTGACTCAAGGTTGTTGTCATGAGAAAAAAAAAATAATCAGAGCGCCTCAAAAATGGGCACTGCATAGAGAAACAAGAATGGGCATAGGAAGAATATTCCTCATGGAAACCAACCAGTGGGAAACCAAGCAGTCACAGATGAAGTTTTGAATAATTTGGTTTATTATTTGGTTGGGTTTTTTGCAGTTTTGGTTTTTTTTCATTAGTGTTTCCAAATGGATTGATCTCTGCTTCTGAGGCCAACTGTCATAGCATGACCACACCTGTACAATTAAACTTCAGCTGGAAAACAGACACGGAATTGATCCCTAGACTGCTGTAAAGGTGTTTCCACCACATAACCAAGGATGTGGTAGGTTTCCTGAGATGTGATGTGTTCTGCAAGAGACACAGGCAGCAGGGCTGGAAGATCTATGCTCTCTTCCAGCTATTTCAGTCAGCAAAACCAGTATTTGGGGCAGTGAATATATTTCAGTCTTTATTTATTAGTACCTTTCAGCTCTGTGCGTTTGGGGTTTTTTTTCGGGTTTTTGGTTTGTTGGGGTTTTTTTTGTTGTTGTTAATTGCCTGCCAAAACTTAAGCTGCATCTCATTCATTACTCATTCAATTATGATAGAAGATGGATTTTGACTTTTCAATCTCAGCTGCTGTTAGTAACTGCTGGGTAGCCTTTCTCAAGAATCTGTAAGCTCAGCTTTCACAAGCAGCTTCTTGCCACTTAGCTGCTTCTTTTGAGTAGTTGATTATGTTTCACTACATAAAATGTTCCTATCAGTCACTTCTGACACACAGATCATCTTGAACTTTGTGCAAAGTGCAGTAAAGACAGCCTGCCCTCAGGAAGGTCATTAAAAACATTCCATAAAATACCTGCACATAATTCAGATCAGACAAATGTGCCACAGCACCCAGCAACAAGGACCGTGTGGGGAGAGAGACAAAGATGAAGGCAAAGCCAGAAGTCAATCACAAATTAGCTTTTGGAGTAAGGTACATTTTTCATTTCAAAATGTTGAAATAAGTGTTACAGAATTATGATGTGGCTCTTTGCAGCTCCTGTGTCATGTCTGTCAGCCCCATATTTCAGGGAGTCTTGTCAGGATCAGAGGAAACCTCAATGAGGTGAACATTCCCAGCCTCCAACGTGAAAGGCTGCATCGACTGTAGCTGCTGAATGACCCCAGGATCAAAGTCACACCTTGTACACAAAATAAACAACTATATTATTCAAATGATAATAATGTGTGTCAATGAAGATGCTGTGTAAAATTATTATTATTATCAATAATAATAATAATAATAATAACAACAACAACAACAATAACAATATAGGCAGTCTGTTTATATCCCAAAATGCTAAAGCTTTCTTCTGATGTTAGCAGCATTCTAATAATTCTTGGGATGACAAACAAAAGCCTGATTCACTGTAAAATATTTAAAGATGATTAGATAAAGTGTGTCTATTATTTACCTTGGAGAACAATGTCCTCTAAATACCAGTTCAAAGAGAATGTCCGAGTTGCCTCCTTTCACCTAGTTACAGAATAGCCAAAAGAGTGATAATTCCTTTTATTTTCCAATATCACACTACATCCTTGATTTCTGGTACTCAGGTACCTTGGGGCTATCTTAATGACCCTGTTCAGCCTTTACTTGAGTCAATAACAAAATCCCCATGGACTTCAATAGGGCCAGGATTAATTCCAGACAGCTCTGTTTATTAGCAATATTTTTTCCCCTTATTCTATGGGGCTTCTTGTATTCCTCACAAAAGCAATACAGCATGGCTGTTCCCCTTCAAATGAGGTGGTTGCATCCAGACTGCACAAGAGGGAAGATCTCTAATATGTGCTTCCCCTTTTTCCTCATGCTTTGGAGACTGTCAGTTAATCCAAGCCAAAACTTTCCGGGAGCTCTTCTAGCATTAGAAGAGTATGGGGGGATCAGTAGAGATGGCAGAGCAATGCTCAAGCTATTTATTGTTTTCTTATTCCTTCGTGACTCCCCAAAATTCTCATTCTCAGAAATGACAATGACAACACCCCTGGATTCTCTTTAGCCCCTGAAACCCAGGGGGCTGTTCCCAAATACCTCCTGTCCCACTAAAAACCTGTCCTACAACCACAGTGTGTCCACTACACAGTGAGCAGCACTCAGCCTGCTTCTGGGAGGAGTGCACGCGAGCCCAGATGGAATTACTGGTCTGATTTCCATGGGTATTACCTGTATACATTCAGAAGTGTGTGTTATCCACACAAGGATGCTGTTCCCTGCATTTCAGCTGCTGCTCTGCAGAGGATCTGTCAGATCATTATAAGCAATTGTTCTGATTTCATACCCATGTTCAGGTGATTTTTGGTTTTCTTACATCTCACACGTGGGGATTTTTTCTACACTCCATCAGAAATCATGGAAAGCCCCTATTTCCAGTTTTGTGAAATTTCAAGAATGGGAAAAAAGGGAGAGGGAAGATTTTAATAGCAGAGATCAGTCTAGTGCAAGCCAGAGCAGCAGGTCCTGTAACCTCTCACAGAAATTATTAACTAGTGCCTCGAAAGAAGAAAACAAATTCTGTGGATAATAACAAAGGAATAATTTCATCTGTGGTTGCACAGTATCTTACAATATGACAACTTGGGGAGCTTTCACAGAAATGATCAGCTGTCTGGAAAATAAATACTTCTTTTTTTATAACTTGGTGAAGCATAGAAGCTAATTTGTTGCTAAAATTTTCAAAATATGAACAGAAAAATCCACATAATTAGATACTTAACAGTCTGGCATCAGTTCTGTTCCCACTAATGAATTATCTGACTGAAGACTCAATTAATAAAAAAATTAAAGGAGGATAATGTAATTAACACTAATCAATATGGGTTTACAGAAAACAAATGCTGGCAAATAAACTTGTTTTTCTTCATTTTAATGAGATTACAAATTTGATCAAATTCTAGAGCACATTTAACTTGCAACCACAAGGATGTTGACTACAAACATAACAATCCATCAAAATGCTAAATGCCATAAACAGATATAAATCTATCTATTTGATCCAGAAATGGATGAAAAAGAGAGAATAATGATTAAACATGTAAAATCCTAAAAGAGTCTCAGGTTTCAGTTCCTGCCCTGTCAATAGTTTATATTCTCATTGATGAGAATAAATAATATCATTGATGATAATGTTTGTCATTTGACTGAGAGATTGCAGAAAAACTGGTTAAGGGGAAAAATGTACCATGATCTGGATTGTTCAACAAGCTGGATGTCAGTAATCAACTTATTAAAAGATGAAAAAGGAATTTCTACATCTTAGAAGAAAATACGTTTTTTTTTTCCCTATGAAATGGTGGAGTCTGCTCTGGAAAGCAGCAGCTCTGAAAGGGAATTTTTGGTGGTAGGGGATGATCCACCAAGCATGAGCTTAAACTTAGGGGCAGAAGGCCAAGTGTTTTGTGTCTGACTAAACAAAAGGATATAATGCACTTATTCATAAAGGTCATGTTGGGTCTGTCACAGGTATGAAGCAACAGCACACGGAATATGGAGCTTATTTCTGACACATCCCTTTCATAAAGCTCTCGGTGAACTGAATAAAGTGATGTGGCATCCCTGGTGTCACCAGCACCGTGTCTGAATCTTTACAGAGAATACCTGGGCTCCTGGTATGGATGTGAGCCAGCAATGTGTCCCTCACACCAAGTGCTGTCCTGGGCTGCACTGGAGGTGTTGGAAGCAGGTGGGAGGCATCATTCCCCTCTACTCAGCACTGGTGAGCTCACAGCTGTGTCCAGTTCAAGCCTTCTCAGTGCCAGGGAGACATGGGCAGACTGCAGAGTCCAGCAAAGGACCCCTGAGGTGATTAAGGTTCTGGAGCATCTCTCATGGGGAAAGACTGAGAAAGCTGTGACAGGTTAGCCTTGAGAAGAGAAGGCTCAACAGGGATTTTATCCATGTACCTAAATCCCTGAAGGAAAAATGCAAAGAGAACAGAGCCAGGCTCCTCTTAGTGGTGTCCAGTGAAAGACCAGAGGTCAAGTGCACCCACTGATACACAGGAGGTTCCTTTGAACAGCAGGAAACACATTTTTATTGTGGAGGTGGCCCAGCACTGGCATAAGTTGCCCAGGAAGGTTCTGGGCTTCCCTTCTTGGAGCTGTTAGAAGTCATCTAGACATGGTCCTGGGCACCAGGGCTGGGTGACCCTGCTTGAGCAGGGGGAATGAATGAGATGGCCTCCAGAGGTCCCTTCCAACTTCAACCATTCTGTGATTCCGTGAAGTGTAAGAGAATCTATCAGATAATGAAAGACAAAACAAGCTTAATTTATTCATCTTAACAGCAAAGTGATGCAGGGAACTGCAAGGGTTAACAGATACACCCTATCAGAAGATTTTACTGTTCAAGGATTCAGTTTCAATAAAACCCAGAGCGGAAAACAGATTTCTATCTTTATCAGATGTAGTGATTAAGAAAGGAATAATTTATTAAATTAGGCAAAGATTTTATGTCCATGGCCTTAAAAAGTAAAACCAAGACAGTGTTATTATTATTAGTGCTTCTGCAGGAACACTGTGGCTCATCCAGCAGCTGTTCCATGCAGATTTTCTGGCCTGTGTTCTGCATGAGTCACATTAACTGAGCAATTGCAGCTTTTGTTTCCACAAAGCTGTGATCATCACACGGTTCCTGGTCTATCTTGTGGCTATTTTCATGGCTTACACAGAATAGATTTGCTGCTCTACTTTAGACTGATTCCATATTCAGAGGATGCACAAATGGAAACCCCTAGGCAATGAGAGAAGCTGACCAAACAGCAGCAGCCTTCATTTGCACGAGAGATCCCACGCGCCATAAGGAACGTTGACTTCATAGGGAACTTTGCTGGATGTTGTTCTTGGTGCTCCAACATCGATCCCTTCTAATTTTTGTCAGCCTGGAATCTTCCTGATGTTCCTGCCTCTGGGATGTGATCGAGTAGTTTTTGGTTAATTGTGTTCAAGGCCAGGTTGGACAGGGCTTGGAGCAACCTGCAGTGGTGGAAGGTGTTCCTGCCCATGGCAGGGGGTCGGAAGGAGATGGTTTTTAAGGTCCCTCCCAACCCCAACTAGTCTGGGATTCTGTGATTCCATAAATGATGATTAACAACAAACAAGGTAAGTCAAAATGGAGTTTCAGTAGGGAAATTGGTGTGGACAAGGTCATGCACCTTGCACAGGAGAAATCCAAGCGGGGCTGGGAAAGAAAAGCATTCTCCTAAATTCCAGTCCCCCTCTCCACTACACTGATTAAGGTCCCTTCATTTTTACCACATATGCTTCTAAGACTATTTCTGGTTTATGTTTTCACTGAAGTTTTACAGATTCATTATTAACTTATAATCAGCACTAGTTACAAGAGGGGCTTTGTTAAAAAAAACAAAGACTGAAACAAGGTTGGTCATTCAGGGAACTCTGACACTGCTCTTGTGATTCCAGCATGTGAGAAAACTCAGGGTAAAGCCTCTGGAAAAAAAAAAAAAAAAAAAAAAAAAAAAAAGGGTGCCCCAAATAAAACTTGTGATTAGCTTGTTGGAGAAAAAATTGACCATGATGAACCTCAATAACAAAGAGCAATGTTGTCAAAGTGGAACAGCAATTCTGTGAGCCATTTTTCTAGGGAGCATTGTCATTACATCTTGAGGAAAGTATTCTGAAACTCCATAAACAAATCTGTTTATCAAAGCGCAGATTTTCATTTTTTTTACATTGTACTCTTCTGGTAGCCAAATCGAACCATTAGATGTTCATTTCAAAACTAGGAGTGGGAGAAAAGCTAAAATTCAAATTTTCAAATTTCTCAATTTGAGAATGGAGAAAAAAATGTTTAATTCCAGAACTGTTAAAAATTATTCATTTACACTTACTCATTCTTATGCCTGTTAGGCAGGAAACATTGACTTTTATTGTGCTTTTGCATTTATAATATGAAAGCAATGATATACAATTACCTTAGGATTACAACTCCAAATTGCATGTTTATATTAATATTAATATCATGTTCTATCACTAGAATGAATATTGCATGGAAAGCAGTGAGGATGCAGTTAACCTAAATCAAACAATTTTTTAGTTTGCCTAATTTTTTAGGCTATATCTGAATTATTTGCCATGACTTAACTAGCACAGAGTAGTTTATATCCATATTAATAAACTTTAAGTGACTGAATGGACTCTAAATCAAGGTGACCATATTGATTCAGACTCCTGGGAATAATGTCTGGCTTTTCCTGCCCCTCAAACTGTGCCTGGAAGCTGCCTGAAATTTCTGATATGAGCCAAAACCATGTCAGGACCCTGTGAACTTCTGAGGAATAGGAAAATTGAGTAACCAGAAATGTTCCTTGTCAGATGGAGAAGGGAAGGGAAGTTTCAGGGAAGTTTCAGGGAAGTTTCAGGGAAGTTTCAGGGAAGGGAAGTTTCAGGGAAGTTTCAGGGAAGTTTCAGGGAAGGGAAGGGAAGTTTCAGGGAAGGGAAGTTTCAGGGAAGTTTCAGGGAAGTTTCAGGGAAGNCTGCTCCAGCGGGGTCCCCGCCAGGAGCAGAGCTGCCCCGGAGGTCTCCCGGAGGGCCCTGCGCACCCAGACCTCCCCGCCACGGCGGCAGCAGGGAACGGCGACGTGCTGGGCATTTCTGCTGGGCTGCAGAAACTTCCTTGGTGGCAAAGGATGGCAGGGCTGAGCAGAGCGGCAGTGCAGGGCACAACGGGCTCCTCTGGGAAGGGAAGGGAAGGGAAGGGAAGGGAAGGGAAGGGACCCCCCTCTATTACTTGGGCTTAAGTCCCTGAAAGTCACAGTGCAGTATATGAACAAACTGAAGGGAGAATCCGGGGAATACATTATGATCCAGATACATTATGAGCAATTTTGGGAGCCTGAAATGCATTTTCCCCTATAGATGCAGTTTGCTGACTTTGCTTTGTCTTCTTTCATGTACCCAGAATTTTTTCTCTCCCTCAAGCATTGCCTGTGGTCATATTTTGAGTGCCTACTGTGAGAAAGCAAGTTAAGAGAGTGGAGAAATTAGAAAGCAAAGGGGCTGGGAGTAATATTGGAGGGAAAAAAAGTTATATTCTCAAAACAGATCATGGACCAGGTCCTAATTATTGTTCTCTCCCCTTAAAACTGATCAACTCTCTCCTGCCATGAAATTTAAATATATAATTTGCTCTACTGCCTACATCCTAAAATGGAAAAAAGTTTTTTTCCTCACATAAATATAATTTAAATATTATTTTTTGGCTAAATCACATACAAACACTTTGTATCCACATAAGTATAGCTGAACTAAATTAAGTTAATAAAAAAAGAATCTCCAAACTTCCTGACATTTAAAATATTTACTGAAACTAAGATCTCCCTTTAATGGATGCAGTTTGCCCATTCTTGATTTTGTGACTCTATTTATGTATAGGGGGGTTGTTTGAGAATGGGAAAAATAAAGAAATAAAAAAGATATGCTTTAATGAAATACACAAGCTAATTCCAGTGATGATCCATATCCCAGCTAAGAGAAATGAAAGATAACCTGATATGACTGATTTCAAATTTTCGAGGAAACGAGTTCAGCAACTTTTCTGTGTGTTTTGTTTGGCTTCTAGGAGGAAGAAGGTTTAGAAAGGATTAATTCACTTTCAAGAGGGGGATGTGGAGATGAAGGATAGCCATGCAGCAGTGACAGCAGCTCTTGAGACTTCCCAGCCTCCCCTTTGTGTTCCAAGGGATAAATCATCCAGTGGTAGATCGTGCATAAGGTCTTCAGTTTAATGCTGTGCCACCTAACTCCTGCTTTTCCGGTCGGTCCTGGAACGCTGTGAAGTTGGCACTCAGTATTCCTGTTCAGAGAGGTTTTGGTCCTAAGACAAGGAAACAGAAGGCAACAACGTGGGCAATCCAAGCTGATCTGGTGGGGCAATACAACGTGAGCAAGGCTTTGAGCTCCCTGTCTTAGGGAGCCAAGCACTTCTGAGGGTCACTCAGCCTGAGCTGAGTACACACATCAGATCAAAATAAAGATTAAAGGATAGTGGAATGAGAACAAAAGGCCTGAAACGTTCTTCATTCTTCACCTGGGAGATCTGATTTTTGTTTCAGCTCCAGAGGGTTTGAGGTCTGTGGAACAGCTCTGAAGAGGGAATGCCAAAGCTGCATCCCAGCCCACATTGCCTCAAGGTCGGGGTCCTCGTTGGCATCATGTACCTGGATTTCTTGGGGAAAAAAACCCAGGCAGTACAGAGGGATAAAACACAAGAATTGCAAACAAAATTAATCTTGGATAAAAGAGTTCTCCTCAGTATGGTTATGCAACAAATTTTTGGCGATTTCCCATTTTCCAAAAAGCCCACAGGCTGTGTGAGGTTTGGTCTGGGAGAAACTGGACATGACCCACCAATGTGAGGGTTCACCAGCTGGGGTTCCTGACATCAAAAATTGGTCACTAAATGGATACCAGAGAGAAACAAGTGACATTTGAGCTAATTTTTTATCACAATTAGACAAAATCAGTGTCTTCAGTTTTGGGCCCCTCACTAGAAAAAAGGTGCTAGAATGGGTCCAGAGTGGAAAAATGAAGCTGGTGAAGGACATAGAGAACCTGTCCAGTGAGGAATGACTGAAGGACCTGGGGGTGTTAAATGTGGCAAAGGGTTTGGACCTGTCCATAAGGATTCAACACATGTGGCTGAGCTTTCCTGCTTTGTTAAAAGCTGCTCTATGCTGGGTTTGGTGATGCCCTTCCTGGAAGAAAACACTGGTGGGTTCAGGGAAATGTAAAATAATGGGGACAGAATTTTTAGCAGGGTCTGTAATGACAGAGCAAGGGTTTTAAACTGGGAAAAAAAAAAAAAGACAGATTTGGACTAGATATAATGAAGGAATTTTTCAATGAGGATGGTGAAACACTGGCGCAGGTTACCCGGAGAGGTGATGGACTCCTCATTTCTGGGAACATTCAAGGCCAGGTTGGACAGGGCTTGGAGCAACCTGACATAGCTGAAGATGTCCCTGCTCATGGCAGGGGGTTGGACTGGATGACCTTTAAAGTCCCTCTATAATCCAAATTATTCTATCATCCTACAGTTGTATGATTCTATGAAAAACCCTGGTTTTGTCTGGAGATGTAGTAGGAAACTTTGATTTACCAGCAAATACTACGGAAAGTTGGATTTTTAAGAGAAGAGTCTTGGTATTTTTTTTTTTAAAAATAAGGTATAAAGTGCTTACCAAAGCAATGATTTTGTAAATCCATTAGTATGCTGGCAGTAAATTTCAAGATACCTGCAATACAAATTAAAAGCTTTATAATTAAACTTTTTAATAAAAATACTGACATCTGAAATACACCTGAGAACATACAGGAGAAAAAAAAAAAAGAGCTGGTTTGGAGGAAAAGGTACCAAACACGTTCAAAAAGCCTGGATTTTACCAGAACTCGGAGATCTGCCTTTCCATGAGCTCAGCGAGCAGCAGAGGGCGCTGGGTTAAACGGATTTCTTGTAAACTCCGGCCAACAATACGGATTTGCTGGGAGTTGGATACTGAGGGAGATGGACTTTTATTTACAGAAATCCATGATAGATTTAAAAGGCAGAGCAGGATTTAAAGCCCATTTCTGAAATAGAGCCTTGATCAGGGGCAGGCAAAATTAAAAAAAAAAAAAATAAATAAATCTGGAAAAAGCATATGAAATAAAGGTAGCATAACTTACTGAACAAAAATTAATTTTTTTCAAGTTCTCAACAAAGTAGACATCCTGTTATTGTAGGTTCTCTCCCTCCCAGGGCTATTAACAGATATTTCATTGAGATAATTAGGGTATCCAAGGGGTACCTAGCATGTATTCTCACTATTCTATAGTGAGTAATACTCATGGTATTGAACATGGGGTATAAAAGATTTGTTCTGATTTTAAGGTAGAGGTTCAAACACTGAATGGCCTGTTAATCAAAAATCAATGTAAATAAGAACCTGCAACTTTATCCTTAAGGAGGAAAGATTCATATCAGCATCATTTCTAGCAGAGGAAATATCTGGGTGTTTGCAACTCCCAAATATGGGCCTGGACCTCTTGGAGCAAGTACAGAGTAGAACACGAGGATGCTCTGAGGATTGGAGCAGACAGGCTGAGAGAATTGGGGTTGTTAAGCTTGGAGAAGAGAAGGCTCCAGGGAGACCTTAAAGCCCCTTCCAGGGCCTAAAGGGGCTCCAAGAGAGCTGAAGAGGGACTTGGGACAAGGGCCTGGAGGGACAGGACAAGGGGCAATGGCTTTAAACTGAAAGAGAGGTCAATTAGAATGGATATTAGGAAGAAATTCTTCCCTCTGAGGGTGGTGAGGCCCTGGCACAGGCAGCCCAGAGAAGCTGTGGCTGCCCCTGGATCCCTGGAAGTGCCCAAGGCCAGGCTGGACGAGGCTTGGAGCAGCCTGGGATAGCGGAAGGTGTCCCTGCCCATGGCAGGGGGTTGGACCTGGACGATCTTCGAGCTCCGTTCCCAGGCAAGCGGTTCCGCGGGCGCTCGGCGGGCGCTGCTGCGGGAAGCGAGTCCCCATCAGAGGGCGCCGCTGCCCCGCTCAACGCGCTCCGAGCTCCCGAGCCCCGCGGGCGCCGGGGAGCGGGGGCTGCCTCCGCCTGGGCAGGGCTACATATAAAGGTATCCTTAAAAAAAAAATTAAAAATAATTAT
>VZSE01007923.1:1615186-1627322 GCA_013398275.1 Promerops cafer
TAACCCCCACCCCATTCTCCGGAATATAATATTGGAAAAGGAAACAAAAGACACTGGAAGTTGCTGCAGAAATCATAGCGCCTGGATTTGTTCAATACCGATGTTTCATTTTTGTTTGATTTGATTTTTTTAAAAAATTCTTTTTAAGGGGTAGACTCCCTTTAAGCAAAGATCCCCTGTAATTTTTATTTTGGCTCTTTTTTTTTCCCCCACTTTTTTTTTTTTTTNGACGCTGAATGCTAATTCAAAAATAAATGGAAAAGACAAAAATTAAAAGTTTGGGGGTTTATTTCCCTCCTTTCCCTGCCTGTTGTGGAAAGAGCTGTGTCTTTCAGTGCCTTGTGCCATCCTGAGAGAGAGATGAAGGTATCTCTGGGAAGCACAGCATCACGTCCCTGGCCTCTGTCTCGTGCAGGTGCTGATCCTGAAGCTGCCTTGTACTGGAAGCCCCACAAATCCCGATGCATCTTGCAGTTAAACAAACTGAGGGAGCCACTCTCTGCCACTCCAGCCTCTCCAGCTTCTCAGTTTCATGCCCAACAGCAGCTGGGCAGGTTACAAAAGCTCCTCTCGGGCAGCAGTAGGGAATGTTTGTGGTCCCCACCCTGCTTCTGTGCTCATGCAAAACCCAAGGGCAGAGACAGACACAGAGAAAGTGTTTGTGGGGGCAGATCCTGCTCAGAGTTACCCCAGAGGTAAATCCTAAGTGGCTTCCCTGCAGCCAGGAGAGTCACTTGGTAGGCACAGCTGGGTAAAGGAGCTTGGGCTCAACCCATTATGGTTATTTATGCCCAGATTAACAGAGAGCTTTGTCTACCAGCCACTGGAGTCTAGGATAAAAACTTGGAGATGGTGGCAGGCATGGAGTTGAGCCTGGATACAAGTGATGCCTGTCAAAAATCACCAGAGGAGCAGGTGTGTGTGAATGTGTGTACCCACACACATATATGGGGTGGAAGTCTGACTGCATGGCAGTTAATGTGAGCATTGCCACAGGCTTCACTGCACTCCCTGTTTATACCCATATTTGCATCTGCTTTCTGGGTGATAGAGTAGGCTTTCTGGAAAGGATACTTGCGTGCCATCAGTAATTATAAACAGAAATTAGCTTTGAATTTTCTCAGACATATATTCCACTAAAGCTCCATTCATTTAATCAGTTAAGAAGATGAGGGGCTGCAGCAGTGTCCTTAACTCCCAAATAACTTTGTCCTTATTTATTACAATTGTTTTATCTCAAACTTTGTCCTAGAGTCACAGGGCTCTAAGAAGAAAATTGTAAAAGTGTTGGTAGGAGCCTAAGGACCTTTATATAAAGAAACCAAACAGAAGCCAAGCCTGATTTCTTAAACAGAAAAATAATTACCTTGGCTTTTCTAGCAGCAGTATATTTTTTGGAAAGATCAGCTTGTCTTTTTTTGTTGTTGTTGTTGTTTTTCCCAAGTCCTTTTTCGTACAACTCACCTCGGAGTTTTCCGAGAAGTGCAACTTTTTTTTTGGGCTTTTCCACGGAAAAATGGGTCGGTGATTTTGAGTTACAGGACCTTAGCAAAGAGAATAAACAGATGTTGGGAAACTTTAGGCAGGAGAAGGGGTGGGTTGTCTGGATAGACGGGTGGTTTGGTGCTCTTAATTTTTTTTAATTTTTTTTTTCCTTTGGTTTGATTTGAAGGGGCTGTGGATTGGGAATTATACTACTGGTCTGAAATTGCAGATCGTACATGTATTTGGAGCACTAGTCCTACATTTTTAATTATGACATTTAGCAATTCTCCCTCACACCCCCCGCCCCTTCCCCCTCCTTGATAGTTCCTGGGAATAGACACGACGTGGGTGCAAAACATTGGAACATTTCTAATAAGTGGCGGGAGAAGGGGGCACATCTGAATCCCACTTTCCAGCTGTTCACGTCTTATTTTATTTCACTTCGGGGTGGGTTTGTGCTCCTTTTACTTTTTTGGCGGGTTTTTTTTTTTTTTTTTTTTGGTTGGGTTTTTTTGTTTTCTAAAAAAAGTCCTCTTTTTTGTTGTTGTTTGTATGTCATTCCGCTTGTAGGACCGGCATGATGGAGTGCCCAGCCACAGTTCCAGGCTGTCCCAGCTGGGATCCGTCTCACAGGGACCCTACTCCAGCGCTCCTCCGCTCTCTCACACCCCATCCTCGGATTTCCAGCCGCCTTATTTCCCACCCCCCTACCAGCCTCTTCCTTACCACCAAAGCCAGGACCCTTACTCCCATGTCAATGACCCCTACTCCCTAAACCCCTTGCATCAGCCCCAGCAGCACCCCTGGGGACAGAGGCAGAGGCAAGAGGTGGGATCAGAAACCGGGTCACTGCTGCCACAGCCTCGGGCCGCCCTGCCCCAGCTCTCGGGACTGGACCCCAGGCGGGACTACCACTCAGTACGGAGGCCAGATGTCCTCCTGCACTCAGCTCACCATGGCCTTGACTCCGGCATGGGGGACAGCCTTTCTCTGCATGGCATCGGACACCCAGGGATGGAGGAGGTCCAGGTAAGACACCGCCTTTCTTTCTCCTGGGCAATGCAGCTGGAGCCCCCGGCCCTGGGCTAGGAATGGTCACTGAGGGATTTCCAGCAATATTGCTGTGGATTGCCTTTCTTTTTCCACACCGGCTTTGTAACTGTGGTACTCCCCCTCCCTCTCTATTTTTCTATATTTTTTTTTTTAATAAGAGAATTTATTTCCTCACTGTCACGCACAGGCTCTGCTTTATAAACCCTCCCCTACATGGCAAAGCAGCAAAGTGCAGGGGGAAGGCAGACACGCTGCTCCAAATATTCCACGTGTTTCAAAAGCTGGCAGAGTTCAAGCTTGGCTTTTCAAATTCCAGTTATTTCCCATGCAATCTCATCTTCCACTCCCCTCCACCCTCCCTCTCCTCCCCCCAGCCAATTTCCTGCCGTTCAGAGATTTTGATGAAACTGTCGAATTACTACATTTTTCATCCGGGAGGGAGGGAAATTATAAACAAAACCCAAACCAAAAGCAATAACTGGTGGTCAGGAACAAGTCCCATATCCGTCCCTCCACCCCCTGATTTAAGTGTGCTTGGTAGGGTAGCACTGATTTTAAATAGTTTCATTCCCTCTTTTGGATAACAAAGGAGTTTCAGCGGGCTCAAAGCACAGTATTTCCCAGCTTTCTTCCATCCCACGCGAAACTCATCATCACGTGTTATTTCCTAAAAACAGAAGGACCCTTAACAACTTCGCTGCTGGGGCGGTTTGCACCTTGCTGGAGCAGGGCATGGCCAGCCCGTGGGGATCCCCGAGGCGGGGGCTGCAGCCTCCAGGGTCCAAGTCCTGCCTCAGGCTCTGCTAATCGTGATTTTGGGGGTTCACCTCATGCGTTTTTACCTTTTTTTTTTCCCCAAAAAAAATTCTTTATCATATATCATATCTGTATACGTATTTAGTCTTGGGATAAATAAAGGTATGGACCACTGAATGAAATAACGACTTCAAAGTTACAGAAAGGGAAAAAGAAAGGAGAAAAGAGGAGATGGGAAGATAAAAAATAGCCGTGAAAAAGGATGCTGCTGAACATGAGAGGAATCAGCGGCGGGGAAGCGGAGGGGATGCGTTGCTTTGGCTTGAGGCTGGTCTTAGGGCTGCACGGGAAAATCCCCGAGCTTTGCTGGGTCGAAATGTTTTAGAAAAAGAAAGGTTTTCTGTTTGGATTTGCTCCTGCCTCCGAGCTCAGTGGCCGCCGGGTCGCTGGTTTCTGCGAGTTTCTGAGGTGGCTTTGAGACCTGGGGGCAGCCCCTGGCTGCCACGGGTGCGATGCGCAGGTCTCGTCTCGCATTCCTGGCTCAGACAAAGTGGTTTGCAAGTCAAGGCGAGTTTTACCTCTGCGAGTGCAGATAGGAGATCGCTCTCCTCCTTTCTCTCCGCAGCCGATAGGCGCTAAGTACTGTTTGTGCCTGGATATTTACACTTTCTCCAAAGAATAGCCAGTAACTGTTGTGCTTTTGTGGCAAAAAGAGTAAAACAGAGGAGAGAGAAGGAAAGGAAAGAGACAAAAAAAAAAAAAAAAAAAAAAAAAAAAAAAAAAAAAAAAAAAAAAACAACACAAACCCAGAGAAGCAAATGATAAAATGCAGAAAGGACGAAAGGCGAGAGGAAAAGAAGAGAGAGAAGAGAGGGAAAAGAGGGGAAAGATAGAGAGAAAGACATAAAGAAGGAAAGAGAGAGAAGAAATAATAGGAAAGAAGGAGCTCAAATAAAGCAGCTCTCCATCCTTTTCCCAATAAAACATCCCTTCTGCGGGAAGGGCACTGCACTGGCGGAAAGTGCCTCCCCCCGATGTTCCCAGAGCAGAGGGGCCACCCGCGGCCACCCGCGACCTGCTCGCCAGGGCTGGCGGGGCCAGCGTGGGTGCGATGCCATGGGGATAGGATGGGACAGGCGAGGCTGTGGAGCAGCAGGACCGGGGTTCTTGGTTTGGGGTACTGAGACAGCAGGAAATTAAACAGGCCCTTTATTTCTGAAAGTTTGTTCCCAGGCTGGGGGAGGAGGGGAAGAGGGAGAGGAGGGTATCCCAAGGAGAAACACGTGAAGGAAGAGGTGTCCAACTGCAAGTTAACGCAGGCAGGAGGGAAAGCAGCCCAGAACTCGCTGCTGCCGCTCAGCATTTTCTATTCTTGTCCCTCCACTAGTAACAGATGAAGTTGGGCAGTTTTCCATCTTGATATTTAATATGGATTTATTCTAGATTGAAGGAACCTTTTCTAGCAACAGGAATTTTTATTTAGGCGGCATATACTCATTAGCCACCATCACTAGATATAATTTCCAGGAAGGGTTTCAAATACTGGGTTTTTTTCTTTTTTCAGTAGTCCAAAAAGTTGAACGGATGTCTAGATGTATAGCTGGATAAAGATGTTTCTCTTTGCTTTAGTTTATGTATGTCTGATCAAATACGTGCCATGAGAATGGGCTGGGCTGAGGAGAAGGAGACAGAGAAAGAGAGTGCGTGACAGAAAGAAACGGTGGTTATTTTATAAACACCAAATCCAGTCCATGTGTGAGCCATTGTCCAGGGCTAGAATTAAGTGATTGTAACACGATAGCGCTCTGTTATTGTAAACAGGACACACTGTATTGCTATTGCTGCCTCTCTCGAGAGGAATTTTCAATCTGCGATTTACAGCCTTCAGACAGGGAACTGAGACACCAAGACCGATTTATTGAACAAAAATTTGCATCATCTAATAGGGACTTTGAAAAAATCCACCATTGCAACCCCAGATATTCCCTCCTCCCACCCGCCCCCCGGCTGGGCAAAAAGTAGGATTACAGTAATAAAGGATTCGATGAAGGAAAAATGGAGGGGAAAATTCAGATTCTATAGACTCTTTGAAGGAAGACATAGAGCTCAGTTTTTAAGGTTTTCACTCAGATGTATCCATAGAAGTTGAGTAAGGTGATTATAAATAGTACCTAGGAAGCTTCATGCTGTCAGATTATTGGAGGAGGGAAGGGAGGAGAATCTTCCTCTCCAGATTTTCCAAGTATATCTGGAAGCTCATCACCTTTCCCCTCCCTGCACACACACCTCCGCTCCTCCTCCTCCTCACTCACGCTGCTACTACGTACTAACTAGAGACACGGAAAGTTAAGTTGCACCAAAACACCCAAGTCTCTTATAAAGTAACCCCTGGTATCACTTTTAACTAAAGAAGTCTAGTAATTAAAAGTCTGAGTTGTTTTTCCACGTTTCCGCATGCAGTCCTAATTAAATCTTTACGATCCTCTCTGTGACTATTAACTGCCAGCATGCTGAGCGAATATCCTGTACAAAAACCCAGCAGGAGGGCGTAATTAGATAGAAAATCAGACAGGAGTCTTCTCATTAACTACAACAACTAACCCACGTTGCTGATGGAGCGAGCTGAGTGCACGCACACGCATAAAGGGTGCGCGCAACCATCGACTCCAGAGATAAGGTGAGATAAGGAGGAAAGATGGGGGAAAAAAAAAAAAAAAAGGAAGGCGATGTTTCACGTTTACCTCCGTTTCTGTGCCATCGAGGTGCGCCACACCGCACTCCAGCAGGCTGCAGGATTTGCTCATCATCCCTCGTTGGGAACTGCTCAGGGAAAGGAGGGAAGACTTTGTAATTTTATTTTGTGCCCTTTAGGTATGTAGCCTATTGATTATGAGAGAGAGACACAGCCATGCCCAAACACAGCACATAAGGCACCGCTCTGTGTGTGCGCTCGTTTGAGGGTGGATTCAAGGAAAATGAAAGGAAAGCTCTCATAGAAAATATTGTTCCATCGCATTTTGAGGAGCTGTAATATTCTCCTAAACCGCGTTCCATCTGGAATGTCTCCGCTGAGCACAGAGACGGAGATAAGGGCCGGATCCGAATAAGCTCAGCTTCTCGGCATAGCAAAGATAAAGTTAAAATAATGGTGAAGTAAATCATTGCTTTGCTGTAAAGGTGCTTTGCTTATCAAGGAAAAACGTGACAACTCCCCAAATATTCGATAACACTGAAAAACACAAACTCTTTAGTAATACTAATGGGAAAAATAAAATAACAAAGCCAAGAGATCCAAAGGTCCCCCTTTTCTTCAGAATTTACCCTAAAACGGAACCTGTCAGAATTCTGCAATAAATTGTTCTTATGACACCTCTTCTTTTTCGGAGATGGCTTTACTGTGCCGAACGCAGATTCAGCAATAATTTTGGTTTGTTTGGGGGTTTTTTTAATATCCCACTTTCGTCTGGAGAAATGAAACCCAACATTTGCTGTGTCCTCTGTGCCCGTCTTTGTTCTCTTCCCTGTTAAAGAAGTTAATGCCATAATAACAGGTGTGCTCCTCGTCGGGCTGGAAAGAAAAGGGGAAAAAAGGGGAAAACAAAGCTTTGAAATTCGGAGACTTTTTTTTTTCCTAGGCAATCAATTTGATGGTTCATACTTTTGATAATGTGTATTCCTGCTCCTCCCTCCCCGTCCCCACTAATTCAGGACATGGAAGCAACCTCGGGAGCTGTAAATCTCTTTCTGCTCTTCCCCTGTACGATGTGGGCGTTGCGCTGCGCCCCAAAAGGCTCAGGCTTTAATTAAAAGTCCATAATGTAAACTATGATATATAAAAAGTAAATGGCCCTTGAATTATTAAGATCTAGCAGGGTTAAACAAACAAACAAACAAAAAAAAAAAAAAAGAAAGAAAAAGGAGGAGGGGGAGGAAAGGGGAGGGAACATTTAAGTTGTCTTTAATCGTGTTCATTTATGTCATGCAATAGATCTTGCAGATGTTGCCAAATTGCCACATTTTCAAAGGAAGAAATATAAAGCTTTATGGAATGCAAAGAAGTCTATGTGGTATCTATGTTTTATAAGATAACAAAACCAGTATTGCACCCCATATGCTTCACACCTCCTTTTGTTTTATTAGAAGACTATATAATTTGTAAGAACTTAATTTCCTTGTCGATTGGGGGAAATAATAGTAGCAACAAAAAAAATAATAATAATAATAACAACAACAACAATAAAAAAATCCCTCCTCCCCTAGTGAATTAATATAAATGGAAATAACAGGGACTCCAGTTTGGAATGACATGATTTATGTACGCGATTCTTTAATATCCAGTCAATTTGAATAGTGATGTTTTTATATCCACAGTCAGTTGAAGATGCCAATAACAGCGGTATGAACTTATTGGACCAGTCTGTCATTAAAAAAGGTATGGATTATTCCAACAAGCTAGACAAACTTTTACTGTGTAGCGATATCTTCATGATATATTTTGACTTTGGGGCAATGAATTTCTCCGGGAAGCAGGCACCCATGGCAGCAAGATGAATAGTTGATTGGATCAGCAGATAGAGTGAAGGGATGAGACGTGCAAAGGAAAAGTTCATATCCCCGCCTCCCCCGCCCTTCAAAGGGTTTAATTACACGAATGCTCTCTAATGGGGCACCCCGTGCTCCAATGCAGTTTCCACCGCCCCCCTTCCCTCCCCTTCTCCCCACGATCGTCTTCGGTGGGGACCCCTTGGCTTTTAAGGGGGAAGGGGTTGATTCCCTTTGGGGCTTAAATGCATTTCCCAGGCGAATTAGATGCGGAGAGGAGAGAAAGAGATGCCCAGGGAAAGGCAGCCTCAGCCCCCTTCCCCGCTCCCTCCAAGATTCCCCCCTTCCCCCAAGATTCCCCCCTTCCCCATGCCCATTTTTTACATCTTTCTACATATGCGCCCATGATTTAGTGTAACTGCAGAATCACCCCATACTGTTAAAGCGAATGTGATATTAACAAATGTTTGCAGTCTCTTGTACAGCTGTAAGCAAAATAATTAACTAATTAAACTAATTAAATGTAATTACAATAACTCATTTTGGGCGTATTGCAGCTGCTTAATTTTTTTACATTTCTCTGACAGTCACTCGAAGATGCTTGGCGATTAGTGTTGTGTTATGCTGATAGACATTAAACAGATCACACGCTGCAAATGGAGGGAAAGCTATCTTTAATTATCTAAGGAGTTTCTATTTCTAGATTCAATTTTAAGTACCAGAGATGGGGTTTAAAAACGCTGTCCCTTATGCTTACTATCAGCGGCGCTTATCTCCAGGACCTTGTTATTTGTCAAATGCACACAAATAGTTTAGCAGCGACGATTTTCCAGGATGTAAAGCAAAATAACAGGGAGGGTGTTTATCTAAAATGTGTTGAAGGCAGCATGAGGTCCTTCCGTGTATTTATTGTTTGTTTTCTTGTTGGTTGTTTGTTTTTATTTTTTTTTCTTAATTTAAATCTCCGTGTACGGTCTCTCTTTCACACACAAGATCAAGGTCTGGTTATTTGAGGGAGGACAAATGAAAACTTGAAGACCATTTGACAGCACCATTTATGACTATCGGTTGAAAGGTCGAAGGGTTTTGGTGTTTTTTTTTTTAAGAAATAGAAAGTTACTTAACTTTAAAAAGGGAAAAAAAACCCTGGTTGTATGTTTCTGCTGTTTTGGTTCAGTTTGAATGTTTGGTGGGGTCTATACTCAAGGTCTGTAACCTGATGGTTTCTGGTTGTATTTTTAAATTTCTTTTTTCCCTCACTCTCCTCCCTCTTCCCCACCCCCACTTGACACCTCCTACACTCCCTCTTGGGTGTATTTGATTAATTGGCACTTGATTTGTGGTCGAGAGGCTCCTTTCTAAGGTTGTTCCGTGCTGATCTTTCGCAGAATACACAATCCAAAATACTCTTTTTTAAAAATATTATTATTATTTAAACACGCACGCACGCCTGTGCCTCTCCCTCCTCCAGCTGACGAGGACAGCGGAGACATTCCCTGGGCGTGCTGGGTGGTGCAATTAGCGAGTAGCACCAGAATGCGAATGCCTGCAATTATTACGTATTAGGTATAGGGGTTTTATATGTATTAGGCATATATTTAGGTGTGTTTCGTGTCTGTGGGCATCGCAACGGCCCCAGATAGAGCAGCTGCTGCCTACAGAGACCCAGCCCCATCTAGGTGGGATTACTTGTGCCTATTTGCAGCCAGAAGAAGAGATAATCTGAGTTTACACATGATGAACAGGGGACACATGCTCTTTGGAAATAAGGTCACTAAAAAAGAGCCTGAGATGCATTTGCAACTGTTTAAAAGTCATTGTAGCAGCATTTTCTTCCCTAGAAGTAAGGCTGAGATCCAAGAAACTTTCCAGCATAAAGGAATATTGTATATATATATATATANGGTGCAGAGGAAGAGAAATGGGTAATAAACAGCAGGTCACATTTGTGGCAGTCAATATTTAATCAGGACGAGGGAAGGAGTAACACAGAGAGCGTTCAGTATCAGTTTCGCCTTGTTCCCTGCAGTTTGTAGCTGTGAGGGTGTCCTTTGAAACAAGAACAAGTTACTTAAACCCTGCGAGTCGTTCTTGCAGACAGATGGCACAGACAGACAGACAGACAGACACACAGGTATTGACGGATTTCTGTGCAGTGGAACACGCCCATGACTCATATTCGCTAGACGAGGCTTGCAGGGGGTCGGCTTCACCCAATCCCTGTTCAGTGCCCAAAATTCTTTAATTGCAAAGTAGTGGGAAAAGAATGATGGGGACTTGAAGCTTAAACTTAATTATATCACCCAGGCTGTGTCTGTTCCTCTATGGCTTCTGAGGCCTGCAGAGGGAATAATCTCTCTATGCAAAAGGTTTGCCAAAATATTAAGGAAATTATATAGGGATTCATATATGGCTATTGATTTATCTCACGTATCGATCCCACACAACAGAGTACACATACCCAGGCTCTTGTTATGTTTGCTATCTGAGCTTACTTGACATTTCTGAAGTAATTTAGTTAAGAGGAAATGAGTTGTTCCCAGTAGAGAGAGCAAACGAGTGGAGTGAAGGTAGCCAGCGTGATAAATGGCTCTTTCATTTGGAGATCTCCAGAGCTCGTTTAAGGCTAATTTTCTGTATTAGCCCCCTTTGAGCTATTAATGCAATAGGCAGGGACCGTGGCCCCTTGTCTCTTAGCTGCCCCATTAGAGCGAGCATTAAGCTACCAAGCCTGAACTCCACCGTGGTGGTGGTGGCGCTGAAATAATGAAAGGTGCTTTTTAAACTCCCCTAATCTAAACTGGCAGAGGGTGGTTAATACGATTTGAAGGGGGCTGGTCAATGAACAATCAATAAACTAATAATGAGAAGGATGCGGTACATTAACGGTCTAAAAATCCAACGAGACATTAAAAAATCATCTTTAACTCCCACTTCCATTAAGATTTGGGTGGTGGAAGTGGCAGGGAGGGAGTCAGACAAATCATCAGGATGATAATAATCACCAAGAACATTAATATCAGATTTAACTCAGCTTTCAGAGCTTACCGGCTGCACATTTTGAGGCCTTTCCCTCGATTTTTGCTGGAATAAAGGGAAGGTTTGCCATGTGTCAGGAATAAAAGACCGGGTCCCCTTGTCAAATGCTCATCTGAAATTTCCTTGGCACTCTCTATGGTGAAAGAAGTTGTCTTCCTGCAAAACCTTACATGGCCCGAGTCCCAAGTTAATTTTTTGTGACTCTGGGGCGCAGTCAGTGACCTTAAAATTATTCTGATGTATTTATTTACTTTCAGCTGTTTCTGACGATCGTCTGCACACTCACATCTGATTTAGCATGAAAGGCCATTTTAACTTGAAGACCTTAATTCATGGTCTTGCAAACACGCTCCGTTGTTCCTGCCGTTTTAAGGAAACACATGAAGGAAGGTGTCTCAACCCTTTGTTTTTAGCTGTTAATAATCCAGCACGAGTTTCCTCCCCACCCCTTGGAACAGCTGATAAATGATTAACCGGGAACCACTCTGGCCTCAGCTTCGCAGGTGATAGATCTGGGGCTCAAGAGATGGTGCTGCCCTGCCACTCAGTTCCGTGCTTATTCCTGGATTACCCACTGAACCTGAGGATCCCCTTTAATTAAATGCAAATCAGTCTCGAGGGAATACGTTCCACCTTGAAATTTAGTCCCAGCTTTCAGGGGACGGGGACTGAGGTGGAGGAGAGGGGCGAGGGGAGAGCAGGGGACTAGGGGGACAGAAGGAAATGCGACATGAACGCGCACTTTTTGTATTTGTTCCTTAAAACCGAGATAAGATCCGGGTCTCTTTAGTTTCGGCGTCTAAGACGCTGCTCCCGGATGTTTTAGGCTTGGCTACTGAGTCAGAGCGAACCACCACTCACAGCAAGTCCTGGTGTTAGCCTGGACAAAGAACTTTTTACTCATTTAAAGCCCAGTAGGAAGAGTAAAAAAATTTGAAAGCGGATTGATATTTTATTAGTAATTAAGTTGTCCAAGACTTTTTTTAGCAAGAAATACATGAAATATTTCTTCTGATTGATTATTTGACTGACTGTTCGGCTACGATATTATTCAGCTGGGTTATTGCAATGATAGCCATAGTTTAAAAGCTTATTAAACAGCTGTTTGCAGGACATAAATGTATTATTTCTTTAGTTTTACTGTCGTCAAAACAGCTTTTTTTCACCCCATTTCCACTTGTGCGTTCACATTTGTGCGTATTTTAACACGTTCGTGGCGAGCAGCCCAACAGAAAACCACCACAAAAAAAAAAAAAAAAAA
>VZSE01007923.1:1627328-1832328 GCA_013398275.1 Promerops cafer
AAAAAAAAAAAAAAAAAAAAAAAAAAAGGAAAGAAAAGAAAAAAAGGAAAGAAAAAGCCTAAGACTTAATGTATGCACAGAAAATTGTAAACATGTAAAGAACTGAAAGCTTCACGCTGAGTTTCGCCATGCTCCATTTCCCCACCATTTCCTGCTGTCGTTCTAAAGCGATCTCACTCATCTAGAGATCCCGTTTGCAGGAACAGTATGCTTATAATTACTAACAAATCAAGCGGCTACTGTTGCTCTCCCGGTTTATTGATAAGCTGAAGAGAAATGGAAGGGGGAGAAATGACAAAGAGGCTGGAGGTAACTACAGGAGGAGAGAAAGGAAAAGGAAAAAAAAGAGAAGAATAGGAAAGAAAAAGAGATAAAGGCATTAAAAAGGAGAGGGGGGGAAGAGAGACAAAGGAGGTAAATAAGTATAAAAGAAGGGAGAAGGCAGAGATTTTGAAAGGGGGAATTCTGTATTTTTGAGTGCTCACACACAAACAGCAAGTAGAGTTTGGGAGTGAAAGAAAATCGAAGAGTTTCTGCTGGGGACGACAAGAACTAAATGGGATCAAGTGAAGGCAGGAGTGCTGGGGACGCTGCGTGGATACGTGTGTGTTATTCCGTGTCATTTCAGCAGTTGTGGCAGTCCCTGACCAACTGGGGAAGCTGACATTGGCTAAAAATATTCTCTGCATTCGGGTTTATTTACATACGCGCAGGGATTTGACACACGCAGCTGCGCGCACGGGCGCGGGGATCTCCTCACCCACAAAAGCTCCACGTTCTGTTATCTCTGCTTTGCTGTATCTGCAAAGCTCCAGCCACGATAAACATATAGATATGATAGAGATAGAGATAATTCCGTGGCAAACACTTTTTTGAGGCAGCATTAGGTAATTTACAGAAGATACGGAGCCTAGATAGAATAGATCTCTCTGAAGCTATGAAATCGCGATAGATATGCTTACACCGCCTGGCAGCCTCTCAAATGCCTTCAGAGCTATCAGGCTCCAGCTGATGGGTTTGTTCATACCGTCCTTTCGGGGAAACACTGCGAGGAAAAGAGGCTGAGGAGCTCTCAGCATAGCAGGGAAGGGAGCCAGCCTGCTTCCCAAAAGCAATTTGCGAGGGGGAAAAAAAAAACAAACCAAACCACCGAGCACGTGAAAATCCATAATTCAAAGGTTAACTAATGTAATGAGTGCTCCAAAAGGCCAAAGCGAGCGGGGTGAGGTACATTTAAACATTGCACGGGTCCTTCTCTCTTTAGTGAGTTTGGACTAAGATCAGATGTTCGTGGAATTGCTGCCTCTTGTTTAATTTCTCAGTTCACTGGACAGTGACCTGATAAACTGGTCACTAAATATAGACACAGTAAAGGTGTGCTGGAACCATAGAGCCCGTGTATTTGTCCCAAGAAAAAAAATTCCAGTGATGAAAATCTGTCTGGTGGCACTGCTTTAATACAACTTTCTTCTTCTTCTTCTCTTTTCTTTTCTTTTTGTTTTTAATTTCTATTTTTTTTTCTAGTTGATGCTTCACTCAGATCATTGTGCATGAAATAGGAGATATATTTATGTATAATGAGGGGGAAAATAAAAATACAATTTTTTGGTCTGCTGGTACTGCCTCTGATATACAAACGAGTCTTTTCCTATAGAATCAATGGCAAAAAAAAATCCTAATAATAGCAACGAAAGCAGGAGCGGGCCTCTAACTCTTTTATAACTGTTTCTGAGCCATTCTCAAACTATTTGAAACCGCCTTTATGAGCTGCATAAAGTGCCTAACTAAAAATAATTGAGAAATAGGAATCCATTTCACTTTCCGATTCCCTGAAGTCAAGCCACTCAAAATAATTTGTTTATACTGGAGACTATATACAAGGCATACGAAGCAATATGTATATGTAAAATCGACATGCCTTTTGGTTTTTAGCTGTTATAGAGCTTTTATTGTGGGGGTCTGGTCTGGCAGTAGGAAATGATCTGCAATAAAAACAGTGAAACACGGTTGTGTCTATTCCATGCGCTGAGGTTATAAAATTGGCAATTGCCCAGTAGTTAGCACTTGGTAATATATTAGGATACCCGATCTTATTGTTTAGCAGCTCCAGACGACTTAAATATCCGCTCAACCCTAATGGTTTGATTCTCCAGATATGTTGCAAATAAACAGGGCTTTTATGACTTAACTGACATGTATTATAACTACTTAAATAGCTGGCATATGTGCATAATAGAACCTTATTATTTGCCGAATTGGTTTTGCAATTGATTGAGTGGAAACGGGAGATTGTGGAGCAGTATCTGCTTGAAGAGGGTGTGTAATCAATTAGTCCTCTCCTCTGAAACATGCCCGCTGGACTGCCAGGGCTCTCCCACCAGCAAAAGCCCCAATTCCAGCGTATATTTTCTATAAGGAAACGCGTGTTGCCGCGGATCCGAGAGGAAGCTGCAGTAGCAGCTGTCAGCTCTTATTAACTCCTGCATAAAACATACCTTAAGTATGGTTTGTTATCAATTACTTGCAGAAATGAAACAACTGGGAAAATGCAGCGAGGCTCCCTATAAATTAAAGTGATTGGGTGATTGATTAGAGCACCTGCTGTAAATCATAACAGTTACACACAATTATGAGGGAGCTATTTAAGTTCATTTGTAAACAAAATTCATGTCACAGGGGAATTGCTCTCAGTTTTAGTTTAACCAATTTTTTTTTTGTTGTTTATTCCTGAGTGTGTCTGGTTGCTATTATAGAAATTTGTTCATTATAATCCCTTGGTTACTCTTAAAATAACCTCACTGGTTTCTCACAGAAGAGAAATACTTATTTTTATCTTGGAGGGAACAACATGGTTTTATTTGGTTTAGTTTCACCTTATCATTCTCCTTTTACTTTTCCCTATAACTACCTTTAAATACGTGTTGCAGTAACTAAATCAGTTTTATTTAGGGGCAGGAGAGTTCCTACCAATTCACGGACAGCACAATATGATCAGAGTGGAGAGCACCATGGTTAGACCAGATATTTTTTTCCTAGTGTTCATTTTTCTGAAGGAAAAGACTCATTTTATTTCATAAACCAGACTTAATAAAAACACAAAGCAATAACAGAGCTGTCTTCTCATTGCTGTATCCTCCAGCCCTGATACTTATTTAAGACAGCAACTCCCTTTGTGTAGTGAATTTATTCCTGGCTCAGCTGAGCAGTAATGGAAACATTAGCCAAAAAAAAGTAAATTTTCCTCTTTTTTTCCCCTCCAGAAAGGCGCTGTCCGTTGTACAAAAGGCATCGGGGGGCTCTGGGTGAGACACAGGCTCAAACCCGAAAGTTGCCAGGTGCTTGCCAATATGTATTTTATTTCCCAATGATCAAACCCTGCATAGAGGCTGTACTGTACCACCCTTCTCTCCATCCATCATTCATGGAGCACTTTCCTAGAGGTTGGGGGAGCAGCACCCTTTAGGTTGCTGGAGGTAGCCAGAGATTCAAAACTCCCTTTCATTTTGCTGTTCTGTGCATGTCAGAGAGACTGTGGTTATCCAGTGCTCCTTCGTGGCGTGATGGTTTCTCTCTCCCCTCCTCCCCTTTTCTTTCTCCAGTTCCGGTTCCTCCAAAATCTGTTACTTCTTTGATGATGAATAAAGATGGCTTCCTGGGTGGAATTTCAGTCAACACCGGAGAGGTGTTTTGCTCTGTACCTGGCCGCTTGTCTTTGCTTAGCTCAACTTCAAAGTATAAAGTAACTGTGGGAGAAGTTCAAAGACGCCTTTCCCCTCCAGAGTGTCTGAACGCGTCCCTCCTAGGAGGAGTGCTTAGAAGGTAAGAGGCTGGGGCAAACGTGTGAATGTGTCTGGGCCTCCATGCATGCACCAGAAATCCTTGGTCAACAGTACAGATGATTTCAGAGATGCATTGATCCTGCTGTCAGAGCCTGTGTGTGTACTGCTGGCGCCAAGGCAGAAATGCGCTGTGTTCCGACACTGGGATGAATGTATGGAGAGCAGAGAAAGATTTGGCTTTGTTTAGCCACAAATGAAAGAACTGAGACAGAAAGATTTTCTCCTTGCCCATGCACACACTTTCTATCTTTTCTCCTCCTCACACTTCTCTCTTAGGAAGTGGACAAAATAAAATGCCCTGATGAGCGTGTTTCAGGCTGAAGTGCAAATATTTCAGGTTCTGATGTATGTCTGGGGATTTCCGAGATAAACCCACGAGGCTTGCTCGGTATGGCAATAACGATCAGGCAATTATATCAATTATGACATGTGGTGTCACACAAGAAATTGGCAGGGATCTGATAGGCAAGCTGTAAGGTAGGCAGGTACCCGACTAAAGAAAAGCCACCAACAGGTAGCTGTGAAAGTCAGAAACTTAGTGCTTCACACAGAGAAAGTTGCTACAGCTCACAGCTGGTCTCGAGGCCTTTGCTGTTTAATATTTGTGCAAATCACCCACTAATGTCCTGGTGGATTTTGCTGAAGACCTCAAAATAGTTGGCACTGTTGGTACTGAAGAAAGTGAGGAGCAAGGAATAACCTTGAGGTCCGGTTGTCACTCCATCATAACAAGTGGGAGACCGTGCTTTTACGTAGAAGCAACAAGAATTTAAGCTCTGAGGCCATTAGCTGGAAAGGCTACCAGGGGGAAAGGGCTTTTTCTTCTTGGCAGTGCCTGAGGGACTGTGAGTTGTCAGCACGGCTTGTCTGTATGAAAGGTGAGCTCAGGCTCTGTCTCCAGTCACAACAGCAGAGAAACCATGAGGAAACAAAATGAGGTACCAGTTCCACACTCAGGCTGAGAGGGTACAAGATTTCATTTTCTGTGTGCGAGGTATACACCAGACTGGAATAAAAATTATAACTTTTAGACAGGGACAGATGCATGCAAATTGACAATGAATAAACTTCATGTTTAAAAGTTGCTAATCTTAGAGGAGGAGATATCTTTAAAACTCCTATAGCAGCAACTGGGATACCCTGGCTCTAAGGGGCTTTAAAATAAAGTTGATGTTTGGGGTTCCCCCCTCGACTCCGCAAAAAATTCTGTGATGACGTCAAGGGCTCTGACTCCGTGTCTGGAGGCGAGGGGGAAAGTTCTGCTACATGCGGTCAGTCACCCAAATATACACGTGAGCATTAGGGTCCCCTGAAATAGCTGCTGTTCCATGTGAATGTCTCTAATCATTGTTCAGCTGCCAGGGAGAGCAGCAGAGATTTTTACTTACAGATGCTAACCTGCCTGCTCCTTCTGTCCAACTACAAATGGAGCAGGGAGAGCATCTGAGAGATGCTCTGTAGAAAATAGAATTACCAAGGTAAAGAAGCATTATTATTGAACTTCAGCAGATTTCTGGACGTGACCCAAGCCATAATTATTGGCTGCTGCTGACTTCAGTTCCTATCTTGAATCTAAATTTTAAACAAGATTTTGGTTCAGAGCAGATGAAATATAGAAAGCTGCTCTCTTGCAGTTCTGCCATCCAGCCCTATTTACTTCGATATAAAATAGTGGGAAACCAGTCCGGCTTCTCTGTAGTTTCTCGTTTCCTTTCTCTAAGTGTGACGTCTAATTCTTAAAGAAATTTTAAATAAGAATTAGGAGAGAGTCGGGATAGACTTCGTTCTTAGGTGCCAAAACTCTCCCTGACTTCGCAGGTGGCAAGATTTCATCCCTGGGGGTTTACATACGTATGGGCGTTCGAACAATAGCTCTGAATTTCCCACTCACCCTTTTATTGCCCTTATCAGTAACCTCTGACAGATACTCCAATCTTCCCCCAGGCAATCCCATTCCCTCTTTATAACCTGCCTCAGGTGAGCTCTGCCTCTCAGCATCGCCTCCTCGCACAAGAACACACTCACAGGCGGGAAACAGCTTAATAAATATTTCCCTCCTTTTCAATTTATCCACAGGCGCACACACACTCCCTTCCAAATTTTCAGATTTATTTGTTTTTTTAATCCCCTGGTCTTATTCTGGCTATTTCCTGGAATAAAAGAGGATTTAATCCTTCTCTACCTTCCTGCCCATCCCTTTACTACATCTTAATACAGGTTGGTGTCATACCCACTTACTCTCTAGATCAGAACCTTTCCATTAATTATTGCTGTTTGGCGTTATTTGATTTCCCTGGGTAAAAGCGGGAGAAAAGTGGGTTCATCCCCACTTCTACCCCTGGGAGAAATTAAGAAAATCTCAGCAAACCCGAGCAGAAATCAACACCCCCAGAGTCCTTAACGTGGAGTGAAAACCCTCCCAGGCTTCGCTGACTGCGCAGACTAAACGTTTCTTCCAGGAGCACTGCGGGGTTAATCACGATGTTAATTTCTTTGCAATTCTAGAGCCAAATCGAAAAACGGGGGGAGATCTTTGCGAGAAAGGCTAGAAAAAATCGGTTTGAATTTACCAGCCGGCAGGCGTAAGGCCGCAAATGTCACTTTACTCACCTCCCTGGTGGAAGGTAAGCCGAGGGTCGCAGCTCCCTTCACACCCCTGCTCTGAGCTCCTGTCTGACATTCACCAACCAAAAAAAAAAAAAAAAAAACAACCAAAAAACCAAAAACAGACAAACAAAAAACCCCTCAAAAAACCCCCACCAGCTTTCGGGATCGAAAATTTCGGAATTTTCGGTGGGAAAACCTTGTAGAGGTGAAAATCGGGGTGGGTTAGGAGGAACACCATCACGGTTTAGGGTACCATTCCCAAAAATGAAGTCAGGAGGGTCACTGGAGGATCACTGATCCCTGTCGGTGGCAAGAGTGAGGGAGTGTGTCTGTGTGTGTACGTGTGGATGTATGCGTGTACATTTGTGTGCGTGTGTAACTCTGCAGGGCAGTCCCATTCCTCATGCTATTAATTTCCACCCTGTGATCTCCGACTCCAGGTCTACTCTATCCTCCCGCTAATTCGCTCCTCCTGAGCTGATTTATGGCCACTACAGGATGCTCAGTGAGGAAAAATTATACAAAATTACTTTTTTTTTTTTTCTTTTCTTTTTTTTTGGTAAGAAAGCAGAGCAATTTAAGAGTAGCAGAGTTCGGTTTCCATTAAGGCGGCTGGAGCTGAACAAGGAGACCAGCAGCTCCTGAGGAAGGAGAGAGGGAAGGGCACACTGAAGTTTCAAGTCATAGCAAGTCAACTAATGTCATTTTGGTGGCCAGCGTGTTTCTTTGATTTGTTGTTGCTGTATCGACAAGGAAAAGTTAGAACCATTAATAAGTTTAGGGTTATGTGCGTGTTTATGCTAAGAGAAGTTGGACTTCCTCCAAAAAAAACCTAACCAGAATAGTATGGATGCAATTATGAATTATATGTATCTGCATTACACATACACACCGAGAGGCGTATAAATAATCCACTTATCTCTTCTCCGTATAAAGCGAGCATAAATATTTGCGCTAGATATTAACTTTTCAACTCTTTTGATTGAGTTATGTGAGCGACAAGACCTTGCCGCTTGCAGAGCTGAAGGAAGGCTCGCGAAAAGACGGGGCTGAGGGGCCGGAGCTCCTCCTGGTACCCGCCTGTGGCTGATGCCGAGAGTGCAAGGCTCAGAGCGGGTTACGGGTGTAGGGTCTCGCTATAGAAGGTGTGAAACATTTCGGGGGGGCACAAGTGCCCTTGAGCGCCCTGTTAGTGCAACTTCACCCCCACGGTGTGCGTGGAAGACCGCGCACTCTGCTCGCAGCAGCACCAGCCCCTCCCCGAAGCTGGTGTGAGGTTCAAAAGCCGGTGGGGCTGTGTAGTGATGCTAAAATCTGTGTCAAGTGTGCAGTAAGGTGTACATTCCCTTCCTCTCCCCTGGTTCCCTTACAAATCAACAGTTCGCCTCCAGAGAGTTCCCTCCTTTTGGAAGAAGCTGCACCTGATGGAGTGATGGAGTTTTATCTCCTTTTTTTTTTTTTTTTTTCCCTCCCTCCTGCCAGCAGCCAGGTTTAGCATAGCTGCTCCCGTATGGCCTGGAACAGGAACGCTCCGGTCCGTCCCGGCCCGCGTTGCCCGAACGCTGCCTGGGAGGACCCTGCCCGGCTCGGGACCCCCCCTCCAGGCTCTGCCGGGTGCCCTCGCCTTCATTAACCGGTTTGATGATTAGCGAGAAGCACTGGAGAGCAGGAGATGACGTTGGAAAGCAGCTCCTGATAGTTAAAAATAACGTGGTCCTGGAGTTATTAGACATACCTGCTTGCTGGAAATCTTCCCCCTCGTCCCTCGGGCGATGCTTTAAAGGGTTTAACGCTTTATTCTAGAGGGGATGAGCTATAATCTGGTGGAATCCCTCTAGAGTCTGAGGGGTTTTTTCCCCCCTCCTCTTTTCCTCCATGCTGCAGCTACTGTCTTCTTGTGGCATGAAGTACATCAGTAGGAGTTGGATGACACAAGCCTCTGTAGGCAAGAAACCTGAAACCAGGCAGGCAGGAAAAGTGAATTAGAATTCGAGTTAGAATAATAATTATTTTGTTCGCAAAAAAAGTTGCCATTAGTTGTTATCTTTCCACCCGGCAGACAAGAGTTCTTGTTGCATGATGGTCAGTTAAAAATGCAGATTGTTAAATTGCCATCGGGCTAAATGCAGTTATCTCCATAATTTTGCAGATGTGGTGATAGCTGTGATAATGATGCAAGTGCCCTGTGTGTGGATAAAGTGAGTCTATAACGTCCCACAAAGAATTAACATAAGTATTAATAATATATCCACCTCTGTAAAATTTTGGACAGAGATCTGAGGTATTGAAACATGAATGGTTTCTCTGCTCTTTGGAGAAGTTTGGGTCCTTAGTTTTCCACGATTTGACCAGTTTCCTCTTGCATTTTTCTTTGGTCCGTTTAACTTTGGAGTTGTGTGTGTGTTGTGTGTGTGTGCGAGCTCTTCCCTCCGTTCTGCACGAGCAGCTGATGGGTACAGACCGACCCGAGTGCAGCGTAGCAAAGATCAGCAAACAAATCTCATCAGCTCAAAATCTGTCCCATCGACTTCTGTCCCCAAAATAGGGCTGGTGGGGGGGAAACACACAACTGGAGCCTGTCCCTGAGGTGGCAGGGATGACAGGTTTCCAAACACGGCTCAAAGGAGCTGGTGTCCCCCAGGGGAGCCGTGGGCTCCGCCCGGTGTCCCGGCGGGTCGGAGCCAGCCCAGCCCGGGGCCGGCGGTGCCCGGAGGTGTTAATTCCGGTCTCGTTCCCTCCAGGTGAGGCCGTTCATTTAGCTCGGGATTTTGGGTATATCTGTGAAACGGAGTTCCCAGCCAAAGCTGTTTCTGAGTACCTGAACAGACAGCACACGGACCCCAGCGACCTCCACTCCAGGAAAAACATGCTGCTTGCTACAAAGTGAGTGCCAAGTTAACTCATCCCCTCCTGCCCTTCTGGGAGAAAATCCCCCCTGTCCTCAAACTCTTCCTCTGAGCCCGTTTGGAAGGCAAACGGAATTTCCAGGCTCTGAATTCCAACAGCCCCGCGGGGAGAAAGGATGCTCGAATGGCCCAAAGGACCTCTGCACCCCTTAGCAGTGGGGATCCTGCCAACAGACCCTGCCCCTATAGAGGTTGTAGGTGATGCTCCCCTAGCTCTTGTACATCGCTTCCAAGCCATCCTCAGTTAAATAATTTTCATGTAAAGTGGACCAAAAATTTATATTTTGCTTCCACCGTGTGTTTGTCTCTCCCTGCTGCTGCTCACACACACCTGCTACCAAATTACAATGCCTTTCCCATATGATTTAATTAAAAATATATATAAAAAAAAAATAGAAAAAAAGGAAGAATAAAACAAAAGCCTGCCACCATGCACTGCTAATGATTCTCGATTTGGGCCCCCCAACCCATCTCTCTCCCTTGGGACTTCCTCGGTGGGTGTGCTGTATGTGATGATTTACACCAGGCTGTGCCTCCCAGGCTACTCACGGGGCGCTTCACGGTTTGCTCGGGTACTCGGCAGTGGGTGCTGAGTGTTCACACATCTTCGTCTGCAGGGAAAAAAGGGGGGGGAAAAATAAGGAAAATAAAGAAAATTCCCAGCCCACACAGCTCTCATTTATTTCATGCTCTGGGACGTGGCTTGCCTCCGATGACAGTGTAATTTAAAGAAATATATGGAGGGTTGAAAAATCATTTGCTCAAATTTGTCCAGATGTTTCTTAGACGTGATTGGAATTTGATTGCCCTTTTCCGCAGGGTCAGAAGATATTAATGTCCCAGAACTTTAATTGCTCGCAGACCCTGCTTTGCTCTTTGAAGATGTAAAATGTTGGACTCATTACTGTTTGTTCTCCAAATTCAAAGTTTCCTCTCTTGCACTTTCTTAATGGATAATACACATAGAAGTAGACCTTTATCTTTCCCCACCCTCTGAAACCTTTAACCCACTGGGAATTTCAGAGAATTTCAGAGGATGAGAGCTGAATGTCTTTTTTAAGGGTTTCTTTTTTCCTTTTTTTTCTTTTTTTTAAAATTCTGGTCTTTTTTATCTCCAGTCCCTGGGTAGGCACCTGCCTTCAAAAACTGATTCCTTTGGGTATCCTTAAAGAAACTATTCCTGTGGGAACCCAACCAGCCTCCAGGATTTCTGCATTGCCCAGGCACCTGTTGACTTCAAGGTCTTTTGGACCAGAGTAATTCAAAATAAAATATTTGTGTGTGATTCATTAGAAAAACCAAACCTGATTTTTCAAAGGTGCAGCTAAACAACCAAGAGCCAGATGTCAACTCTGATGTGTTAATTGGGGTGTCATGCTCCCAGAATAAAATGGGAAGTGCTCGCTTGGCTTCTCATGTCATGAATAAGCCAGCATGGAGTCACAAAATCCCAAATTGCAAATTATTTTTCTCAGTAAGGTGGCCCAGCCTGAGCAGTCTCAGAGGCTCTGTTTTAGCCCTTCCCTGCAGCAGGTCCCTGTGCCACCCAAAAGCTCTCAGCGCATGGCTGTGCTTTCCTTCAGGAAGAGTCTTTCTGGGAGCTGCTTTGGGCCGGGGTCAGGCCTCCAGGAGGACGGGTGCTCGGCAGATCCAGGGCACATTTCCCTTTCAGCCTGGTTGTTTCTGAAGCCACCAGGCAGGGATGGGTTTTCACGGTGCTTCAGAAGCATCTCTGTGGCTGCTGGAGAGATTTTAATCTCCAGAACTGGTGTTATCCCCTGAAGAGCATCATTCTGAGCAGGGAGCTGCTGGCTCGCCATGGCCGTTCCCCAAGAACCTCTAGGGGAAAGGATGGTGGCAGAAAGGTCCCATCCCATGTCTTGGGATCACTTTTGGCCTGAACCTGCCCCTTGGTTGTCACAGATGAGCCTAACAACCGCTCTTCTCTCCCTCTCTCCCTCCCTTTGCCTTTCTCTCTTCCCTGCAGGCAACTTTGTAAAGAATTCACAGATCTCTTGGCCCAGGACAGGACGCCCATTGGGAACAGCCGGCCCACCCCTATTTTGGAACCGGGCATTCAGAGCTGCTTGACTCACTTCAGCCTCATCACCCACGGCTTTGGGGCCCCCGCTATCTGCGCTGCCCTCACGGCCCTCCAAAACTACCTGACTGAAGCTCTCAAAGGCATGGACAAGATGTTCTTGAACAACAACACTGCTAACAGGCACACATCTGGCGAAGGACCAGGTAGTAAAACTGGAGACAAGGAAGAGAAACACAGAAAATGAGAGAGAGAGAGAGAGAGAAAGAGAGAGAGAGAGAGAGGAAAAAAATTAGAATGAAAGAAAGGAAAAGAAAAAAAAAAGTTAAATAAATAAAAGGAGAAGAGAGAGATAATCTTTTAAAACAAAACCGTCTTAATTTTAGCTTTAAAAAATACTGGATTGGGCTTTCGAAGAATTCTATTAGGTAGGACAAAATAATAATAATAATAATAAAATACNTTTTTCCCCACTTCTGTTCTTTCACAGTTTTTCAAATAATGATTGGGGGGGAGGGCAATATAATAATAATTAATAATAATAAAAGAAAGAAATGAATAACTTATTGGAAGAAATCGGAGAAACATTTTTGGTGTCAGTGCTTTGATTTCTTGAGCTGCACGGTCTGTCTTGCTATTATATTTTTTTTTTTTTCCATTTAATTCCTTTTCTTTTTGTTTCGAACAATGTCCTGTCTCCACCTAGACTAAAACAATCTTCCAGAGTGTTCCTTTCTGAGCAACCCCTCATTCCCCTCAGCTCTTCCCACCTCATCTCACCACCCTGGTTCTGTCTAGACTAGGAAAGGAGGGGAGCTCCCAGACCCCTCACCAAGCCATCAACACCAGCTGCGCTCACGGCAGCGTCTTAACTTTAGGTGCCACCAGAAGGGACGTTCGGGGTCGCCGTGGCTCAGTCGAATCTGCCAGCTCTATTTTTAAAGAACTATTTTGTGTTTTTTTCCTGGCCTAGACAGACTCTCTGTTTAGATTGGCAGCGTTTACAGGTGTGTCTGGGTGCGTGCGTGTGCCTCTGTGTGTGCATCTGTGTATGTGCACACCCAGCTCCCCAGGGGGGCGCGGGTATCCTGTGTATGTTTGTGGATATATATGTATATATGTGGATATATACATATATATATATAAAAAATATGTGTGCGTAGCCACGCATATTCATGCATGCAAACATACCTTTGTAATTTAGTAATTTTGTCTTTGATGGTAAAATGCCTTGTCTATAATGGGTTGCAAAATTTTGGAAGTAAGGTCTGGTACAATGTCAGTGCAATCTGATTTCTTAATTTTCTGAGATCTCCTCTTTTTCTCTAGGGAGTTTTATATTCCTAACTATGCCAATGTTTCAGTCCTTAATTTCCTTGACTAGTGTGTGTGAGAGAGCTCTTCCCCCATTTTTAAAGAACTGTTAACAACAACAAAAAAATGAGTGATATGAGTATGTAATTCTTTCTCAGGAGTATGCACTATTTTATTTTCTTCTGTTTCCTAAAGCTTTGCCCGCTTGGCTTATGAGCTTCTTCAAAGAGGACTAGAGATCCCTACACAATATATCAGGTACAGAGAAAAAAAATCCACAATTCTGATATTCTGATACTTTTTATTTTTTGCTTTTTTTGCTTTTTCAAATCAAAGCCAGTTGTTACTGAATTCTGTAGGTGCACTTCTTTAAAGAAGCTCAAAGGGAATAATTTGAACGAGATAAAAATATAAGTTGAAATCGAGGTGTACTGTTGCAAAGAGAATAAGAGCTGTGTTGAATGTTACGGCACTTGCTTGGCACTAGGGTTTTGTACCCAGGGAGGAAAGAGCTGCCATGTGAGCTGGCTCCTCGTGATGGGAGTGGGGAGGGTTTGCCAGGGAATATCCTGATTTCTGAGCTCAGTCTGAGGAAATCTGTTTCTCTTAGAAAGCTTTTTTTGAAAGAAAAAAAAATGTCTTGTGACTCTTGCTTTAGAACAAGTTGGTGTGGTAAGGGGGGCAAAAGATTCTTAACTCCAATGTTTTTCTTCTTGGTGGTTTGGTGTCTGACAGGATGTCTTATGCATATGATTTGGGGTGGTTGGGGTGAAGGGGAAGTCTTATTTCTTTCCTCTCTCTCTTTTTTTTTTTCCCTCTGTCTTCTCTGGTAAAAATAATGCTGAAGTGTGAGATCTGAATTTCTGTTTGGATTCTGCCATGTCGGGTGGTTGCACGTGTTTCTCAGTGGGGTAGGGCTCCTACACTAAAACATCTTTCTACTTATGTCAGAACTGGGTGTGGGTAAATCTCCTGGAGTCACTGGCAAAATTCCAGTGGGGTCAGGCCTCCCCCTAGGATCCCTGTAAAAGCTGCAGGACTCAGCCCCACCATCTCAAGCAGGCACACCTGAACTCAAAACAAGAGAGAGAGAGAGAGAGAGAGAGAAACCTTAGCCTTGCTTTAATTTTGAAATACCTTCCAAAGTGGATAGTGAGGGAGAAATAATTCAGCGACATTCTCAACATCCCTCGATGAAATTTCTCAAAACAAAAGAGCAAATGATCCTCTTGTCCTCTTTAGTGCCCTTGGCTCTCTGAGAAGTGGTTACAGCTGAGGGCCTGCTCTGCTTTTCAAACCTTCATGCAGCCAGGCCTCAGCTCTTGTTCTCTACTTGTGATTTGGGCACACATGGCAATAGAAATCCAGGGATCCTCCGGCCCCAAGGAGCACTGCCCCCTCCCGAGCTGCTCCTCGCTCATGTACCTTTGGTTCTTCTGGGGCAGTGGGGGCTCTCCTGTGAGAAAATGGGGAAGTGAGGCTGGCAGCCTTCTCCATGGTTTGTTGGGATGAGTTGGAGGCAGTCTTAGACCCTGGCACGTCCCTGCCAGTGGGCTTGGTTGTGGCAGGGATTGTCACATCCCTGTGGATGTCACCAGAGGAGGTGTGGTGGCCAAACCATGGATCCTCCACCAGCAGGCTGGGGACCCTCAGATTGAAAAACAACTTCCAGGCAGCCCCCAGTCCTCCAAATCTTACCCCTTGCCAACCACCCCAAAGCTCATCAGGCTCCTGGGGAAGGACAATCCAGGCTCCAGCACAGGGCATGGCCCAGCAGTGATGCAAGGGAAGGGGAAAGAGGGGATATGGGGAGGAACAAATGGCCCCACCTGGAAGCACAGTTCCCTTCTCTGCCTGATGGGAATATCCTGTTTATTGGAGCACAGCATCAAGTGTTGGACGTTGCCTTGCCTTCCCCCTGCAGACAGGATTTGTGAGGAGCCTGTGGGTCCAGCCCTTCAGCATCACCCAGCCCAGTGGGGCTTTTGGGTGTGGGGAGACCCCAAATTAGCTCTCAGTCTTCCACGTGCCCCACAGCATGTGCAGGGCCATGGGAACCTGCCCCTGCCACCCCAGATCTTCCAGCTGAAGGCTTTGGGGCCATGTTGGGAATGGCCTTTCCTAGTCTTTGGGGAAATGTAGGGGATTCTCCTTTTAACTGCAGAGGATGGTATCCCACCACCACTGTGGGTTAATGGGGAGAGGGAACCCTTGGAACTTCTTGGGGAAAGACTTACATGTGTGAGGGCCTGATCCTGCTGCTGCTGAAATCCCCCCTAGACACAGGCTTGGTCACCTGGACCACAACCTAAACCTTGAGCAGGTTGAGGGAAGAGTTTCAGTCTGAACCTTGTGCCTTCTACCTGGAGGAGACAAACTGCAAATGCCAGACTGTGCAGTGCTCAGGCAAACGAAAGCCAAATTCCCATTGATTGCAGTGGGGTGCCCTCCCCCTCTTTGCTCCCCAAAGTGTGGAGACAAAATTCACGAGGTTTATGATTTAATGCAGTCAGGCAGAAAACAGGAGAGGAGCACATCTCTGCTTCCTTCCCCCCAGCCTAGTGTTGGTCCCAGAGGGAATTATCCATTGCTTGGTGGCTCCTATCAGTGCTGAGTACAGAGGTCCCCCCAAACTAAACTCAGCCTCCCTCTGGAAGGTATTTTCCTGCTCCCCTCTGCTTTCCCAGCCCAACTACTTCTGTTGGCGGGGCACCTCAGACGTTTATCTGATAATTGAGTTATTAAAAGATTTGGTTTCCTCGGGATCATAAATCAATAAACAGGAGGATTAACACGGCAGCTTTGCTTTGTAACTCAAGGGAAAAGTTTGAGGAGAGACCATGAAAAGTTTGTTTTCAAACCAAACAGGTGGGTTGCTGTAAATTTTATTTCATTCTTAGTCTCACTTTTTTTTTTTTTTAATAACAATTCTTTATTTGCTGTTGGAAAGATCTTTATTTTCGTATGCTCCCTGACTTTTTTTTTCCTGGTTGTTATTCACACAAGATGTGATGGAAACAAGAAGCCAATTTTATGGGAATCCTTTTACAACCTGATGGTTTCTCTAAAATCGGGTTGTGTCTTGTCCCACCTAATAGAAATTCTCTGTGAGAAGCTGTTTAAAGTCCCTTTGCATCCCAGACCAATCTCTCCCCAAATCCCCAAATTTGCATTTGGGGCTGGGAGGGAGCGGGGGAAGGATGGTTTTAAGACCTTTAGCTGTGCCCAAAGGGCTTATTCCCTTCCCCTGCTCCTCTCTTTCTGACCGGTTTATCACACAGACCTGTCCGGCTCTGTTTTAATGCATTTCTCGGAGAACTTGGTGCTTGTTTCAGCTGCCGTAAGCATTTACCAGATCGACCCAGACAACCTCCCCCTCCCCTCCGGCTTCCCTGTGTGAGAGAGACCGTAGGCTTTTTACAAATAGTATATTTTCTTATACAAAGGGAAAAAAAACAAAAGAAAACATCCCCAAACACACTGGCAAACGCCTGAACATTTCGAGAGAGACGAAACACTGTGTGCCAGCAAGAAATAAAGGCAAAAAAAAAAAAAAAGACCCAAACAAACGCAAAGCTATGAAAAGCGAATGAGAAACTGGAAAGATGAAAGAAAAAAAAAAATTCTCCTTTTATGCCCCAAACGATCCCTTTCACCTCCTCTTCTTGAAAAATCTGACCATGCAGTGAGAAATATCAGTTTATCGACTCTTCCTGAGAAGAAATGCGGAGAGGCATTCAGTATTGAGTTTGTATATATTTATTTATGCTTAATTTAACGGGAATGTGTAAATATGGCGAGCAAGTAGTTTTTGGGTTATTTATCTGTGACTCTATACCTCTGTGAATGGGTGGGGGAATTTAAAAACGAAAAGTATAAAAAAAACAAACAAAAAAGAAAGAAAAAATAAAACCAACAAAAAAAATCCCGCTTGACTAGATAGTATCCTATCTGAATCTTTTCTGTTCTTTATAGACAAGCTGTTATGGTAATGGGTAGAAATTGGTTTCTTGTCCAGTGATGACCTGATTTACATAAATAATAAGAATAAGAATAAAAAAAAAAGAGATTGTTGTGTTTTGTTGTATTTTCCTCTTCAGTTTTTTTGAATGTTGGTGCTGCTTCTATTCTGCAGACGGATTTACTTATAACGCCAAGAAGTCTTTATTTTCCCAATCTAGGCTTTGGGGAAATTCAGGACATGTCTCTACATTAAAAAAAGAAAAGACAAAAAAAAAAAAAAAAAAAGACAATAAATATTGCTTCTCAGAAATGTTGGTATTTTATTTCTGTCTGACTCGAAAGTGTCCATATTTTTTCCCACTCTTACCTCTTCATTCTAAGCAGACCTATAATAAACCTCATGTCATGTTAACGTGAGCTTTTGTTTCATTTTGCTTTAACCAGCTGAATTCGGAGTAAATCTTTTTCTTTCTAAAGTATGAGCCATTAAAAGAAAATTTTATGTAAGCCTGCAACTCAGCAAACGTTTTTTCCCTCCCCCCGCTATGTTATTGTAACTGTACATTTGGCTTATGCATACCTGGATGTCTGTAAATAGATGTATATTTATATATACTCCTGTACAGAGATCGGGAGTGATGTTCGTATTCACAATGCGGGTTTATTTTCTACCTGTGGGTCTACACTTGCAGCACCAGCAATTAGCAAAAGGAAATATTCAAACGAAAACTTCTTTCTCCCCCTTCCCTCTTCCCTTCCCCTCCGTTCCCAAATCGGCTGTATGTAGGTTTGCAGTCGCCGCAGAGCTGAGGGGAGATCCGGATCCCCAGGGCGAACCCGGAGCCACTCCGGAGTGACTCGGGGTTTACCCTGCGGCTGGGGAAAGGAGGAGGGGGAGCAGATTAGGGCCTCAGGATTTTTAAATTAATTGTTTTTTACTGGTATTATAGAAAACACCTTTTTCCTCCTTTTTTTTTTTTTTTTTTTTTCCCCTGGAATGGACTGTCAACTTAACCCTCCGCACAGTCACCCTGAAAACAAACGCACACGTGTGCTCGAACGGAGCCCTGAGGGTAGAAAACCGGTTTAAAGCCTCGCTTTTACTGAACTATTTCAGTTAAATAGCCGGTCTGAAGGCTCGTCTGGGTTGGGGTTTATCTGCTGGTTTTTAGAGAGAGCGGTCGGTGGTTGGAGAGGACAGACGGAGAGGTGCAGGAGCCCTGACAGGCGGCGGATCGGTTTTTGCAACTTAATATTCTCTCGGAGGGGATGGGGGAATAGCAAAAAATAAATCCATCCCCACCTCCACCTCCCAAACTACCTCCCTTCTCCCTCTCCTTCCAGCTTGGACCACAGGAGCCGGCTCAGCTGATCGCCCACGGTGTCCAAAATAAATCATCATCTTCATCATAATAATAAAACCAAAACCAAACACCATTGCAAACGACGACCCCAAAGTGTGTTCTATGGGAAAGCTTTCGAGGCTCGGCTGCCTCGGCTCCAGCCAGGCTTGGACTCAGCCGTGACCTACTTTCTCTCCGTGGTGTGATGGCAAAAACGCCCGGAGCAAGTTTGTGGGGCCCGGGATGGAGGAGGAGGGTGGGTGGGTGGATGGGGGGACGGGGACAGCAGCGCCCGGGGTCCGAGCACGGGGAGAACGAGGTGGGGGAACTGCGGGAGAAAGAGCAAAGGGAATCCCCCCGCTTTCCCTTTCCTAATTTTTACCGGGACTTTGCATGGAGGGGAGCGGGGACCCCCAAACCTCCCCTCCTCAGTCCCTCCGACCCAGCTGCGGGCAGGTGGCGGGGTGAGGATGCCGGTGGGCTGGGAATACCAGCGGCACCGGAGCTTATTCCCTAAAGCCAGGCTGCATGGCACGCTTTTTTAGTTTGTTTTGTTTGCTTTTGTTTTAATGGCACCGATGGTATTATTTTTAGTAGAGCACATGTTTTGCATGAAACCTTCCAAAACAGCCCTCGCCGTTCCCAGCGGAGTCTGGGGGGAGGTTGTTTGGAGGGAGAGGGGGGGATCAGGAAGTTTCTCTGTTGTTCAAGAACTGTGCAACAGTTATGTAAAAAGAGGATTAAAAAAACCCCAAAAAACAAAAACAAAACAAAAAAACAAAACAAACAAAAAAATTAAAAAAAACCCCAAACCCAAAAACCCAAACCATAACAAAAACAAATGCACCGGGAAAGCTCTCTTGTAACTCAGCAGAAGCACCCGCCTGTGGAAACCGAGGGCTCCCTTTAAAACGGGACCCGACGAAACGAGGAAGGGCTCACCCCGAGTTTCCCAGGCTCTCGGCGACTGTGTCAAGGTTGCAAATTCAAAGCACATCTATGTGTCTGTTTATAATAAAGTGCAGTTCTCTGCTTCGGGAGGCAGCGGTGTGTCCTGCCTCCTCCCGGGCCGTGCAGCCAGCTCGGACACTGGAACACTGGGCTCTGGAAACGTGGTGTCAGGAAAGCAGGAACATTCCTGCTGATCTCCTCTTCTCCACTACATTTTCCCTGAGATGTTCAACAAGACAGGATCAGATTGATATATTTTTTTCTCTCTTTCTCTCTCTCTCTCACTTTCTCACTCTTTTTCTCTTTCTTTCTCTCTTTCTCTCTCTCTCTCTTTCTCTTTCTCTCTTTCTCTCTCTTTCTCTCTTTCTCTCTTTCTCTCTTTCTCTCTTTCTCTCTTTCTCTCTTTCTCTCTTTCTCTTTCTCTCTTTCTCTCTTTTTCTATCTCTTCCTCCTCGCATCTTCCCCAGCTAAGGACAAACCCAGAGTGGCCGCAGTATCCCCAGCAAGCCCAGCCGTACCCCAGCTCAGCACCACCTCCCCTCCCCACGGCGCTGGGTTCTCATCTGCTTTCCCAGCCATGACCAGCAGGGATCTTCCCTCCCTCCGCCTCTCCTGCCTTGCCCCATTCTCTTCCTTTAAACTCCAGGTAGTTCTAGTTTCCATTACAAAACTTCAGCGTGATTTATATAGTTATAAACATCAGTTTTGTCTTTCATCCCTTTGGGGTGAACTCCTTCCTTTCCTTCCCTTGGCTTTTTTCCCTGCCTTTTCCCTCCCTACCTGCATGGTATGGCCCACATTTATAAGAGACCTCATAAATAACATCTGGTGTCCCTATGATGGAACTAGTCAAATGTCTTAAATAATCCCCAGGACCAATATATTCACCGAATTCCTTCGTTTTCTCTGTCTGTCTCGTAAACAGGCATCCACACATATTTTCCCCCTGTAGCTGGAAGTGTGTCTGTGTCTGTGCACAGCTGTACCAGGACTTTGTGTTACATTTCGTGTCACAACTGCGCGTAGCTCCAGAGTCGGTTCCACTACTGGCTTTTAGGAGTTAAGGGAAAAACAAAAATGCGCCTTGTCTTTGCCTTCGGAATTTAACCCTTGCAGGAGAGTCCAGCCGGTGCAAGGGGCAGGTCTTTCCCGGAGCTCTCCCCTCAGGGCTGGGCTCCGCTGCTTTCCGCACACCCCGGTGTCCCAGCGGAGGAAGGGCTGCCCCGATTACCCTTCCAGCAAAATCCCCCCTCTGCCTACGAACGCTTCCTGGGGCAGGGAGGGATAAATCTCTGGGGATTTACCAGTTAAGAGTGTCTCTATACTCTCTGCTTTATACGAAGAAGAAAAAAATCCAGAATCTCACGCAATTACGAAATGACCGCAATTACTTTAGAGCTTCCTCCAAACAACATTAAAATTAAAAAAAAAAAAAAAGTGTATGTGTGTGTGTTTGCACATGTATTTCTCACCCAAATTTTCAGAGTCATTTTACCCCCTCCGGCCCCGAATGGGGCAAACGTATAAAAATTTCCCCAACCAAAATAACCCCCAAACCACCCAAATCTAACATTTGCAAAGTGTTTTTTAATACAAAGGCAAACACTGGACCTCTGCGGTTTCCCAGCGTGGGGAAGTGCTGTGGTGGTCATTATTAGTCCTGTTAAGTACACAGCGAAATCGCGTGCATCTCCTGACAGCGTGAGAGGAGGATGCTTTCCTCAGGTCCAGAGGAACACTTCCTTTAAAACAAAAACCTCTGGCTCCTTCCAGGTGATAAATCAGTGCACGTTGAGATTGACTAAGAGCATTCTCTGCAATTGCAATTATATCCATTGTTTTACTCGTTTAAAACACCAATGTGAATGAAATGAGTGTGGGCATTTATTTTCCTTGTAAAAATCCGTCAAAGTACTAGGGAGGAATTTGTGCCTCATGAAATCAGCACTAATAATAGTTTCTCTTCGTGCACAAAGCATCACCTGGCAGTTTCTTTTTGCTCCTGTGAAACTCCCAGAAACTTAACAGAAAGCTGCAGTTTTCTCGAAAAGCTGACCAGCGATTGGGGTGAGATTAGCACCGGTCACTCCTAAACTCTGCTTTAGTGCAGGGCAGAGTGGCACCTGTTTTGGCTGGGAAAAAGGGAGCCTGATTCCAGCTCTGTATAGAAAATCACAGTGCAATAACTGGTAGTGAAGGGAAGAGGGTGCAGGGTGCTGGTGGAAGAACTGCAAACGGGGCTAGAAAACTTTTTTTTGGGTAAATGGTTTTCACGGAAATAGTCTGGAGTAAAAAATGCATTTTAAATTAGAGAGCAGGGAGGAACGAAGAGAAATACTTGAAAACGAAAAGTTCTGTATTTCGATATTAAGATGAGAGGGCGAATGTGAGAGGTGGTTCCGCTCGAGAAATGAAGTAGCCACCGGCTCTAACCTGCCCCCGAGCCGCCTGTTCATCCCTACACTCACACAACGCCGCGCAGCCCGATGAATGGGAGTGAAGAATGAGAGAGTGAAGGAGGCTCTGGTTAAACCCCTCCAATCCTGATTTCCCGGGACCTTGCCACCGCAGCCGGAGCCTGGAGGCTTTTCCTTGCGCCCGGCAGCTGCCGGGGGAGGACGGGGGCGATGGCCGAAGCAGAGCAGGGACCTCCTTCTCCTTACGCTTCACAGGTTTCTCTAAACTTTAACTTGGGAGTGACATGAGACGAGGGCAAGTAGCCGAGCCTCGACCTGAAAACTCGCATTTAGGAAAGAGATGGGTTTTCTACTCCCTTCTTTTATTTTAGTGTGTGTATATTGTTTTTCCTCACCCTCCTTGCTCTGGCTTAGAAGTTTGGGCTTGTTTAGAAAGTTTGGAAAGAATAACCATTAATAAAAAAGAGTAAGTTGGTTACAGAGAGTTTCCTGTCTGGATAAAAGGTGCTAATTGTAGTGGTTTTCTCGCTGATGTGGAGCTGTACCAGCACCCCAAATAAATACCCCGGGCTGGGGTACAGTCCCGCGTGTGCAAGTCAAGTAGGGCTTTTTCCCCTTCTTGAGCGGTAAAAATCGTGCCTGTGTGTTTGTGTACATACATGTGTTTGTGTCACTGACCTGCGGGAAATATTTCACAGCTACTTACTTCTCCCGATGCAGAAAATGAAGGGTACGGGGTGATTAGAATGAAGGGTTCAGGGTTGTTTTCGCCTTTCCGCACTTCCTTTTTCCATCTCTCTGTTTCTGTGCCCCATCCCGTGCAGGCAGAGCCTTTCACAGGCTCTCTTATTTGCCCGAAGCACCTGGCACACGGCTCCGGGAGGCTTTCTGCAGTCTGGGCTCCAAGCCCTGCCGGGAGGGACGGCCCGCTCTGAAACACGCTCGGACAGGGCTGACGGAAAGCGAGAATTAACTGTGATGGGGAAGGGGGGAAATTTGGGTTAACCCCAGTGACATCGGTAATCCTGACTAGGAAATAATAATAATAATAATAATAATAATAATAATAATAATAATAATAGTAGTGTTGCTGCCACCACAGATATAATAATAAAAAAGCCAGGAGAAGAGGGAGGGAGACCTAAGAGGGAGCTCATCCTTTTTCCACCCTCATCACCACCTCCTTCAACCCTGCAACCCTCTCCCCTTTCTAGGGGGGTCTGCACAACCCCAAAGCGGCCCCTTCTCCCCTCCATGCAGGGTGATAAGGAGATTGCCCTGCCCGCTCTGCTTCCCCGACTTCCCCCCTTCCCCTCGCCCCCTTCCCAACATCCTGTCAAGCAATAGGCTGTAAAATAGTTATCCAGCCCAGCACACAGGCAAGTGCCGTTTGAGAGTAATTTCTGCCCCGAGCACTTGGCCGGGGGCAAAGCAAGCGTGCTCTCTAACTGATCAACCTGGATATTTCATTATTCATTAATTTACTGTTTAACCAAATCCCACTCATTATCAGAGGCAACGCTTGGCAGAGCCCAGCGAACAGTAGCAGTTGGTGTCAGGCGTGGAGAATTGGCCCATTTGATCCTGGGCTGTTTTATTATTCAACACCACTGACTGAGAAAAAGGCCCATGAATAATAAAGAGCCAAAGCGTGTTTGAACTGAGAAGCATGACACAGCCTTACAAAACAGCAGTTAGGAAATTAAAGGCGAGGTGGCCCAGGCTTTGCATTTTTTATTCTCACTGTGGGCACAGGCATTGGGATTCCACATTTTTGTTGCTTCTGTGTTTATTGTTGTCGCTGTTACTATTTTCCCACAAGCTGTTTGAGAGGTGTGAACCCAAAATGTGGATTGGGATCTTTTTTATTGCAAAGTTACTCTCTCTGCTCTGTCCTGATCATAATTTTTGTTTTAATAATGGCATGTGCTGTGTTGCATGATTTTTCTCCCTTCCTTTGCTCTTTAGGAAATGAGCCCACTACAAATATCAGACATGGATCATTTTGGGTGTAAATCCACAAAAACCCTCTCAAGAGAAAGTTAACTGAGCACTGGGATGCCAGTGGTGCCACAGAAACTCTGCTGAGATCCCAATGGATCCTCAGGGCTGGGTCTAGTCTTTGAGGATCAAGCCTCCAGAAAAATACTACTCTGAAAGCATTTTTCATATTTTGATGAAAAATCAAAATAGGCAGTGATGGATCATCAGCTGAAAAGATGAATACACCTCCTAGAGAGCGACAACATTTAAAATTTTTTTTGGTGTTCCTAGCAAATGATGGAATTGTAATCCTTACTATCACCATAAAGATTTTCACTCTTCTGAATGCAGATCTTTGCCCCTTGCCTTAACTATGGCAGACGCTCAGAGGTGTTATCTCAGTTACAGCAGAGTCAAAGTGGATTTTCCAAAATGCTTCCATTTCTGTAGGATGCATGACAGTGGTCACTATGGAGTGGTGGCACTTAGCATGGCTTTAAAAAAAATGGTGTTTAAAATATGAGGTCCTGAAAAAGAATGAGGAGCAAGCAGCCAACAGCAGCTTGGAAAAATGTTGATCAAAACACCTCTGACTTATAAAATTCATACAAGAACATTGGAGCAAGACAACTTATCTGAAGCCACAAGAATCACAGGAGTGAACCTGGACTATTCACAGCAGCCAAACCTGAATCTCATCCTCTTCAAACACAAGATCTTTGCAAGGCATTTGCTCAAAATGTTCTTTCTGTCTTGTCATTGTGATCTTTGTTAATTATGACAATGCTGTGGTGAAATATTTTCTAATTTTTCTATGTTGCGTTACAGTTTCTGGTGTATCTTTAAAGTCATTAGGTTGTGGCAAAAATCTGTCTTTTAATCTTTCCACTAGGAGATGTCAGGATGCATTTAACCCATCATATTTTTCTAACCTCCTTCTGTTGGCTTTGCCAAGAATTATGTCAGGAGCAGTCATGGTATTTTAGTCCCTGCACGGAATGCTGGGCAGAACACACAGAGGTGGGCATGGAATGGGGGTGCCATCCCCGTGACACTGACACAGATGTGTCCCCCCTCTGTGGTTTGCATCTCTTCAGGCTTGGACAGTCCTAAAGATGTTTGGATGATGAAAAGAGATTGTTCCCTCTTTTTGTGTCCCTCCCTAATTTCTCTCTCCTCTGCTCTCCTGCCCCTCTGAGACACACAGAACTGGGATTTCTGATGGGTGGTAGATGTGCAGGGAATGATAATCATAGTGCCAAGCGCAGGTTATCTGCACATATTAGTTCTGGTCAGGATCAACAAAGACCTCCTAAATGATTTAGAGTTACTTGATGTGGATCAATTGTTGATTTAATAAAAAAGTGGCCAATTCAACCCCACACCACATGTCTTGTTTTATTTGTGGCCTGGCTTCCTGCAAAGGCATTTTTGAACAGGCCATGTGTATCCTATTGTGGTGGCAGGCACTTATCCATAGATTCCGTCTCGTCCTGCAGGGATTTTTAGGTTTGGATGGTTTTAGTTTTGTTATTTTTCGCTTCTTATTCTTCTTTTTCCTTTCTCCCACCACCTGCCACTACTTCTAGGAGTGAATTTTGTTGGGATCTTGTCCTGATTAATAAAAACTCCAGTCCAAATCTCTGTCAGGAATATACAATTGGAAATTTGGCTTCTTAGTCAGAGCTTTTCCTTATCTTCCTAAATCAAAACCTGCTTTAGAAATTACTTCAGATTCTCCGAGCTTCCTCTTAAGTCTGGTTCAGACTGACTGTGGGCTTTAAATACTGAAAAAAATAATGTGATGTCTGTGCATGTGGGTCTGTGCACATGTGGGTCTGTGCACATGAGTTGGTACAGCCTTCTCCCTTTATGCCTCTAAAGTGTCTGAACACAACATTTTCTTCTATCCTCTTTTCTTACTGATCTTTTATTAATATTCATGGCTGTGGTTAGTGTTCCTGGAATTGAATGCACCTGGTGAAACCAGTCCCATCGCCTCCCAGATTTCTTGTTAACATTTGTGTGGGCTTCACACACCTCTGAGGTGGGTCTTGTCTTTATGAGGACAAGGCTTAAGGGTGAGCTGATAGAAGCAAGGAGTCATGGAATGGTTTGGGTTGGAAGCAGCCTTGAAGGTTATGTTGTTCCAACTGCCCTGCCATGGACCAGACCACCAGAGCCCCATCCAACCTGGCCTTGGACACCTCTGGGTCTGTGGTCACTGAAACAACCCTTTTGCTGAATTTGGGAGAAGAAGGATTTCACCTGCCTGTCACCAACTGCTCAGGAGGGCCATGCAGCCATGCAGGGGGGGTTATTTGTACAGGTCATCTCAGGTGCCTGCACACTGCTTGGTGGGTGCTTGTCCATGTGTCAGGGAACATCAGGAATTTGATTTTGTGACATTCCCATGGATGCAACAGGGGATTGAGGAGGTGGCTATATTCCTCCATAAGAATCTCCATCACTCTCTCCAGATGAAAGACACAGCCTGGATCTACAGTGCTGGCACTGCCTTTTGTTTCAAGTACACAGCCTTTTGCATAATGATGCCTTGATTTAAAGTCCTGCCAGAAACTAAAATGAAAACCACCACAGCATACATTCTTCAGGAGGTATAAAATAAGGATTCAAGGTGATTTTCTGAGAGGGCAACAGTCCACAGAACAGCAAGTCTTTCTGTTCCTCAGTGGGAAGTGTGTGCCCTTTGTGCCACTGAAAGGAAAACGAATAAAAACCCCACTGCACTGTCAGAATGAAAGAAGAAACCCGGTGTTTCCATGCGTGCATGAATGTGACGAGCAGACGTGCATCCCAGGGAGGGCTGGTGAGCATAAGTGGATGTGAATGCAGTGGAGGGTTGTAGGTGCAGAGCTGCAGGTTTAATCACATCTGATGATAATTGACTGTGGGGGGAGGTGGGCAGCACTGGTGGTGTAACCGAATGGGGAGTGTGAGGGTGTGATTGTAATTAAGTGTGGGTGTGACACTCTGGACATAACTGGATGTGAGTGCCAGGAGTTGGGCATGTAACCCAATGTGAAAGTGTCTGAGTGAGTACATGTTAGTGCAGGCAGGAGGGCATGATTGAAGCTGAAGGTCAGAGTGTGTGTGTGTGTGTGTGTGAGTGTGTGATGGGGCTGGTGTGTGAGCAGAGGACTCTCAGTGCCAGGAACAAGGGCTGCAAAATTAGTGGATGCAATTAATGAACCCAGTAGTGAACAGTGCTGGGCTGCTCTACAAAACATTGACTTCTTGCTCAAATAAAATACTGCATGTATTTTTTTTCCCCTGTTCATGCTTCTAGTGCATGATTTTTTTTTAATGTATAGTTTAACCTGTAAGTTTACTGCAGGAAAATTTGCACAAACAAGGAATTTCCAATGACTGTTAGAGGATATTTGTGTCAGAGGTACTTGAAAATATTTTTTTTTTCATGTGTAACACGTGTTACTAAGAGCTGCATTAATCCAATCAAGGCAAAGAGCTAACACATCATAAACTATATGTAAAATCAAAACTAATTAGCACAGCTTGATTTTCATGTATCAAACACATACAATCAACAGCTCATAGACCTGAGACTGAGATGCCTCCAAGAAATTATTTGGAATGTTAATTCAGATAATGACTAAACTGCAACCTTGAAGACCATGTGTGAATCAAAAAAGAAAGTGCATTAATTCAATCCTTCTTTTCCCCTCCAAACTAGTTGTGCAGCTCCAGTTGTTTGTGTGCCAGAATGATTTAAAGTGATGCTACCAGCAACACACTCGTTGCCTTTTACCAATCTATGAAAGTTTCCTATTATTTTCACCTTCCTTTTAACAGCTTCTCATTGAGACAGGCACACACTTCTCTTCTCATGCCTTAGGGCTTCTTGACACTTCAGAATTTACCAGAATAGCTATTCCAGAATTCTGGAATAAAATGGGCTACATGGGGGCTTTAATTAAGCAACTACTTGGGAACCATTATCCAGAAATAGTAAATTTGCAGGAGTAGAAAACCTTTAGAGAAACAATGTGGCTGAGTGAGAGACATGGCATGGGAATGAGGAAAAAATGCTGTATTTTCTCAGCTCCACTGGAACAGCTGCTTTAACCCTCATTTTTAACGTACATAAATGGACACAGAGGGCCATATTCTGGGTGTTTGCTAAGGACTGAAGTTAATCTCACTAGATTTTACTTGACTATAAGGAGACACCTGTAAAAATTGCAAAGGTTCCCTCTACATGGATAGAAAGAACTTCCAGTGGGTGCCTTGTATCACCCTGACCTGAGTACCTAGATTGGCTGGAAGAGCATAATTTCTACATCTGTGTTTCTCAGTGGGCTTTACAGACACCCAGAGGACTCCAAGAAGATGTTATGAATTGCGTTTTATGCTTAGTGGTGCCCTCAATGAACTAAGAGGCTGTGTCTGATAAGTTGCTAAATTAGGCAGAGATAAGTGGCAAAAAGACAAATTTTGCTGCTTAATTTATGCTGAGAAGGATTTTGAGGTCTTCAGACATAAAAAATTGCACTTCCCCAGCAGTATTGTCACTACTGCAGAATTTTCTTCTTCCTCATGCTGTGCTTTTTTTTTGTGCAAGGGGATCCAACTTGTTTGGCCTAGGAGGATACACCTTTTGAGGCCCAACAGGTAAGACATGAGCTCAGGTTCCACAGCACCTTTAGAGTCCCACTTTGTTCTGACACTATTGCAGGTGCTTGGCGTCGCCCTGCTGCCACAGGAGCAGCACACAATGTCTACCAGCAGCAGAGAGTCTTTGGATGTGCTCTCCACATTTAACACTTGCCACTGTTTGTAATACAAAGACAGGTCTAGGGGGCACAGTGGCTGTCCAAAGGGAAATCAGACTCCCCTGTTTCCTCACTGCTGGTTGCACAGTCACTTAATTGCAGCATGAGGGGGTGATATTCTTTTTTTTCCTAAAGTAGCCTGGTGGTTTAAGGGGCTTTACTGGAAGACAGGGACCTGAAATCTTTCAAGTGGAACCAGACACTAACCCTAAATCTCCTTTTTTTTCTGGGAAAAAACAACTCTTAGCTCAGGTACACTTTGAATGGAAGTGGTTATGGACTGGAAGTGACACCATCTCTCATCTCTTAGGAGACATAATGATTTTAAACCCATTCCCCCTTGTCCTGTCACTATCTGCCCATGTGGAAAGTCTCTCTCCATCTCTTATAAGCCCCGTTCAAGTACTGGAAGGCTGCAATGAGGTCACCTCAAAGTCTTCTCCAGGCTGAACAACCCCAGCTCTCCCAGCTTGTCTCTGTGGACTTGGCTCCAGCCCTTTGACAGTTCTCTGATTTGTGATTAACGCTCTTCTCTGCTGTAGAGGCAAGCTCCTGGATTATGTTCCCAGCCTTCTCTGAGGTGTGAGAGTCTGAGGACATGGATCCAGGTCTGAGCTGTGGGCGTTGAGTCACTGAGCGTGGTGTCTGCTTCAACACCCACCCGTCACTGCCACAGCCTTTGGTGACATCAGTGGCCCAAGACTGGGGCCTTCAAGTGCAAATTTTAAGGAATGAATCAGTGCACACTCCCATAAAGGTTCCTGTTGGAAATGACTTGATTAAAAATAACACACTTAGGAGAGGTGTTTCAGCTCCAGCCAGACCTCATTAACAGAATCACTCTTGATGTTCTCCTTGGCAAGCCTGGCTTTAGGTCTGCTTCAAACTCGTTTATGAGGTTGTTTGAGGTTTGTGCAGCACACAAGATCTCCAGTTGGAAAAGTGTCACTGCATGAGGCTGTAATCCTTGCTGTGGTCAACGTGTTGAGAGTTTTATATTTCCTGACTGCAGGATCTTTCCATAAAGTAGAGGGGGGGAGGGAGATTATTGTGATTAGCCAGCTGGTTTATTAAAACTTCTGGAAGCCATGGTGAAGCTTTAATGAGATTATTGCATCCATAAACTGCAAAGTTTCTTCTGCTCTTTCTTATTATGGGAAAAAGAGAGGAACTGGCCAGGCCTTTCTCAGACCATGTGAAAGGTTATTAGAGAATGCAACTCTGGGTGTGAATGGTGGCAGTGAGAGAGGGAGAGGCTTTCCTGATGCACTCACCAGCTGAAAATTCGTGAGGTGTTTTTTCCTTTCCCCATGGTCTCTGGGGGTGTAAAGTGCAGCAGGAGCTTCTGGCAGCCACACCAGAAAAGGGGACAGGGGTCCCTCCTTCCCTCAGGTCTCCCTGGTTAACCTGCAGGCTGAAACATGAGCAAGTTTTCCACGGGCTGGCCCTGATCCATGGTTTGAAACCATATATTGCATTTATAGACCTTGTTTTGGCAGGGTCCTGGAGCACCTATGCAGCAGTCTGTGTGTGACTTCAGCCTGCTCTGGCTTTGTCACCAGCCCAAGGCACACCAGGCTCCCTTTTCACCTTCTGAGATCGATGGAGCAGCAGTTTTCACCATAACAACAAAATTTAACATTTGTGTAGAACAACACCTTTTTGGCTTGCTTTTAAACGTCAACTCACTCATTGCTCTGCCAGGTAGCAGAATAACACGATGCAGTGCACAAGGAAGAGTTGAAGTGTGACCTGGATTTGAGGAAAAGCACCAGTAAGGTCAGCCATAAGAATTACTTGGCCTTTCTGTCTTGATTCCTCTTTCTTTCTACTAACTTCAAATTAAATGTGAAAAAAATTGCAGGCTGTTCTAGTAATTTCCAAATCTTCTCACTTTGTTAATTATTAGATCTTAATTTTCTTAATTTTCGTTGTTCTTCCTTCTTTTTTGTTTTTTATCCACTTCATTTTTTATTTGTTTTTACATTCTTTTTTCTTTTTTTATAAAAGCAGAGTGGCATTTAGCCAGCTGTCATTTTGCTTGAAGATGTGGAAAGAACATCAGAAAAGCTTCACAAGAAAGAAGAAAAATATGCCAGGTTTTGTCCATTCTGCTGAGCCTTCCTGGACTTCAGAAAAAGAAGAAAAAAAAGATTCAAACAGTGGGAAACTCAAATATTTGTAACATAAGGAGTTATAAGTCCATCGTCCACAGCAGACAGCTTGGAGCTATCAGACCCCACTTCCTTGGCATCTGGCCCAAATGGCACAATCGAGTCATATCAGTATCCATATGGGGCAGATTATTCTTCATTTGGGTGACTTTGATGCAAAAATAGACAATATCACACCTTCTGGTGTCAGGCTGCAGCAGACAATGCTTCCATATCCACCTCCTTGCAATCACACTAATAAATGTAATTTTTGGAACAAATCAGGAGGAGAAGTGGTGAGACCCTTCAGTGGATACCCTCTGTACATCCCAAGGTGCCACAGGTCCTAGGAGCTATGCTAATAATTTTAAAACTCTGATTAAACACTTCTAAAAAGAAACTGGTGTGTGGTCTGTTTTATAATGGGTGTAATAAAAATTACTGGACCCAATTTATCCTTAATAAATGCAGGGCCAGAGGAGAATCCTATTTTTTAGTTGTTACTGTAGCAAATATTTTTTTTTTTTTTTTTTTTTTAGGCATCGGCTCAACAATTTCTGTTTATTTGTAGCACAAATGAAGGGGAAAGGATGTAGTTAAATGAATAAGCCATATAAATACAGGCATTATAAAGACACAGGGTTAGCTATTAAAGTGCTCAGGGAAGTAGTTATGAAGTCTCATTCAGCTTTTATTTCAATCAGGAGCAAAATTATAATTGATTCAGTAGAAAAAGGGCCTGGCCTTAATTTTTTCAGTGCTGTCCACTGTAGAGTAATTGATTCACATTTTTGGCCTTTTGATGCAACACAGAATATTCCTTAAATTTTCATAGCAAAGCTCCCAGTCATGCCATTTGAGATAGGCTGGAACCAATGTGACACAGGATCTCCTTGAAGAATGTGATTTTTATTAGCCTTGTGTAAATAACTTCCCTTGTAGTACATATATGGGGGAAAAAAAGCAAAATTTGGGAGTACCCAAGTTAGATTCTGATGATAACCACACAGGGCCGAGTTATTAGTAGGCAGAAACACCATCAGTGCAGACAGGGCTGGAAGCACCACAGGTGGACTTCCTGCAGCTCAGGAAAGCTGATGGGCAGGAGCATTTTATCCTCCCTGCTTTGACATACCTGGACTGGACATGATCTCCAGCATCTTTACCCATTTCAGGAATAAACCTACTTAGTCCTACAGTGTGTAGTACCCAAGAAACTGCAGACTTTCCCTCCTCTGATCCAGCTACTTCCAGAGATCCAGGTTATTTCAAGGGGACTGGGACGTACCGCGATTGACTGCCAGCAGTGGTGACACGGCACTTCTGCATCAGGGATCTCACACAGAAACAGCTGATAATTTGGATTGTTCCTTTCAGCTGGCCTTGAGCTGACACAGGAGGGTAAATTTGCTCACCCTTTGACACTGAATGTTTGTGCAAAGCTGGGGTCCATGTACTTGCATGCATGTGATTTAGGAAAGTCACTTCAAGACATTAGCCATGGCATTATATGGGATGGTTTGGTTTGGAAGAGACCTTAAAGATCATCTCATTCCAACCCTCTGCCACGAGCAGGGATGCCTTCCACTATCCCAGGTTGCTCCAAGCCTCATCCAGCCTGGCCTTGGACACTTCCAGGGATCCAGGGGCAGCCACAGCTTCTCTGGGAAACCTGTGCCTGGGCCTCCCCACCCTCACAGGGAAGAATTTCTCCCTTTATTTAATGTAATCCTGCTCTCTGGCAGTGGGAAGCCATCCTCCCTTGTCCTGTCACTCCAGGCTCTTGTCCGAAGTCCCTCTCCAGCTCTCTTGGAGCCCCTTTAGGCACTGGAAGGTGCTTTAAGTTCTCCCCAGAGACCTTATAAGTGGTCTACAAGAAGTTTGCAGTGGAGCTGTTTGCATGTCACAGAGAATAGGAAACATCCTGTGCTTGTGGCAGCTCTGCTTGTAACCTGCTGTAGACAGCCATGCTTTGAGACTGCTCCTCATTCCTGAGCCTGGAAAGTGCTGAGGGGACCTTTCAGACTGTATGAGATAATCCCTTACACTTTTGTTTGGCCAAAAGGCTGTTAATCACAGGGAACCCTGTGACTGTTGTTATACTCAGGGACAGGGTCTGATTTTAAGGTGAGGAAAAACAGCCAAATTTTCACTTGAAAAAAAAATTGCTACAGAGGTTAGAATCATAGAATATCCTGAGCTGGAAGGGACTCACAAGGATTATCAAGTCCAGATTCTAAGGTTTGTTTATTTAGTGAGTTACCACAGGACGTATCTTATTCATAAATGATAAATATATAATGAAGATGGAAAAGTTCTGCCTCCATACCCTCCTCACCATGGCCTCCAGTGTTCACCTGTAAAACACTTGAGCAGTCTGTGCCCTACAAACAGAAGTAGCGTGTGGCAGAGCAGCAAATTAGTGGGTTGGAAACCTTCAAGATTAAGACATGGGGCAGGAGTAACCTCGAATCACCAAGTCCAATCTGCTGGTGAGAGAGTGAGGAGTCTGAGGGGTTTTCAAAGGAAGTTTCCCAGCAGGAGTTGCAGATACCCAGAGTTCCATCTTCACCTCACTGTATTCTGGGCTCACACGACTCCGGGGGTTCGTGTAACTGCAGATTCTGAGGGTCAGGGGATGTTAAAGAAAAGGCTTTTCCCCCCCTGCAATTATCAGGCTTCCAGGGAAGTTCTGCATGTGGACACTGATTCCCTGCCAAAGACAATTATATTCTCTCCAAGTTCTCAGTGCATTTTTGGTGGGCAAATGAAGCCTGTGCCTCAGATTGCCCATAACATTTCATTGTTTTATTAAATCACCATGGCAGCAGTGGTTGTCTCACAACAGAAAACTTCTCCACAAGGAAAAGGTGTTTGGATCAATGTGTCCAGGGTGTGTGTACCCTCCAGGCAAAGGAGTCCTTGGCCACTCTGTGGGACTGCCTGGTTTTGTCCAGGACTGTCAATCTGCATATAATACATGTTAAAACCCAAAAAGCTCCATCCCTTCCTCCATCTCTAGCAGCAGAGAATTATTCCACAAGTTTCTATTTTTGCTAATTGGCTGCAGCTCTGTAATTATGAGATAACCGCTCCAAATGAAATATTTGGGATTGGGTTTGAAATATTGTCTCTTCCTGCCTGCCTGGGGGATTTATGCAAATGCAGAAAAAAAAAAAAAACTCTACCCTAAGTCAAAAGAATGGGTGGTCTTATCCACCTCTTCCAGGACTTTATGAGCAGGAAGGAAGGTTAGGGCAGTTTTTCATTTCCTATGTGAATGTCAGAACTCGGAACAATAATGGGGTCTGGAATTGCTCTTAATAAAAAGTATGTTGGGATTATCAGTAGAATGGAAGGGAAATGCACCAGGTGAGATAGGAGATATAAAAATAATTTTCCTGTTACAAAGTAGTTTTCTCCCTTTAAATGGCATGAAAAGCTAATCTGTTTAGTATCCAAGCAAGCTATTTATCTGGTAATTTATTTTCCTGCCAAAAAAATAGTCCATCTGATATTATTAGGATATAAACAGAGTGTGTATGTATTGTCTTCTTTTTTTTTTGTCTTTGGGGTTTTTTGTTTTTGTCTTTGTGTGGGTTTTGTTGTTGTTGTTTTGGCTTTGTTTGTTTTTCTTTCTGGCTTCAAATGATGATAAAAGCTGATTATTTTAACTGTGCATCTGACAGCCACTGTCCATAGGTCAGAAGCACAAAGCTATAGATTAGAACATTTGTAAGACTCAACAGACAAAAAATTAGTTTTAAGTGTGAACTTTAAAAGCTTCAACTGACTTCAGTTTGGAAGAAGAGATGAGAGAGGTTCAAAATTTTATATGACTTAAGTATCCCAGAACAAGCCAACTACAGCACCTGGGGGCAGGTGGTTTAAAAATAACCCTCAAGCATATAAAATTAATAATAATTTGGTAAGACTTTTAATTTCCAGCAGTTTGCCCTGGTCTGAGCAACCTGTACAAGCAGAAGGTGTCACCGCCCATGGCAGGGGATTTGGAACTGGATGAGCTTTAATGTCCCTTCCAACTAAAACCACTCCATGATTCCATGAATAGTTAATACAAAAAGTATTCCATGCCTGGAATTCAGTGCAGAAATTTGGAGACTTTGTCAGATTTCCCTGTTCATATGTAATCAAATGCCATAAAATGCATGCATGTTGCATTACACATGCAGATACAGTTAGTTCATCTATATGGTCTGTGTATGCATACACATGTGTGTTTAAACAGGGGAAGAGGAGAATGACAGTGAATCATTGTTGGAGAAAAAGAGATACACTTGAAATCACAACTTGCTTCTGGGGAGCATAACTATGAAAAAGCAGTATTTCTTACTTCAACAACACTCATGATGAGATTTTCAAATGAATCCTGAATATCTGGGGGGGAGATGAGTCTCATGGAGTGTCACATGTCTAGATGGCAGGTTCCTAATCCGAGCTGGTTGTCTAAGCTGTTGATCATCTCTCAGTAGTCAATGGAAGCAGACAGGATCCTCCAGAGAGCAGCTCATCTCACAGTGGGATGGATTAGGCCATTTCTAGAGGTTTGTGTCTCTCTCCACTGGCTGTAAGAGGAACTGATTAAACAGTGTAGGTGAATGTCTGACTTTCTGATGGTTAAAGCTGGGTGAGGTGAATTCACTCTCCCAGTGGTGAACACCTCCAATCTGAATAAATTTCTACAGCATTTGAGATTCATTACTTTAGATTGCTAATCTAAATATTAAGAAGCCAAAGGCTTTGACCTGTTCAGGCTTTGGTACACCTGAAGTTTTTAAGCATTATTTATGTTGCTACAGTGTCCTCCAGCATCTGTTCTTCACCTGTCCTTTTGCTGCCACTATTAGGCAAAATCTTGGAGCAGGAGACCACATTCCCACCACTTGGATAACACCTAAATCCTATTGCCTGCATTTTGGCATTGCCAGATGAAGCCAAGAGTGCAAATATATAAAGTATCACTCAGAGATAAAGGCAAGTGGGTTTCAGTTAAAGGCACTTCAGTGCTGTTTTCAGCATACAGGTGCCTATTGCTCTCCAAGTATTAAATATCCTGCTATGGGAAGTAGCCAACACTGTCAGTGGAGGAGACAGAGGGTGCCAGCTCCCACTCATATTTAATTTTAATCAGAAACCCCAAAAGTTCAAGTTGAGAGGTTAAATGTAGGTCATTTTGTCCCACTCCTGCCCTGCACTCAGAGCTGCAGCCAAGTTTATGAAGCTCCTCCCACCTGCCCACCTCTCATTTATCCCCAAATTGTACCTGGGGCTGAGTCCCTGCGGAGTCAGCTGCTCATCAGTGCCTCATCCATCAGCTGCTCTTGTGCCTCATCCATGGTGTCAGGTGTCCAAGCCAGGCTGTTCCTAGCTCTGCCAGAGTGAGTTCAGCTAAAACATCGAGGTCCTGGAGAACACATGGTTTGCCTTGCCCAGAAGGCATCTTCCACATCAAAATCTATTCTATAGCAGGAGATTTGGGGCAAAGGAGGAAAATGAAGGAAATAGGGACTTATCCTTCATTCCTAACACGAGGCACAGGCTGTTCTGCAGGGAGGAATGCAAATTATATGGGACCAGGGGAAAAAGAGGCAAGATTGCTTTGCAGCTGGCTTGTGTGCTTGGATGGAAGACTCCTGCTCCTGTCATCATGTATGCACCGTTAACTGAAAAGTCACAGAGTAAAACGTGCACATAGTCCCTGGAGAGCTCTTTGTCAGTCCTGATGGTGCCAGCTGACTCATCAGGGAGCTGAAATGTCATCATTTGGGTTACTCCATCAAGTGAGTACCTGCTGCTTTCTGTGGTGCCTCTTTTGGGTGTTTGCAATAAATGAACTGGGTAATATTCTAAGATCTCACTCCAAATACAGAGGAGCACACATTCCATCAACCCTTTACAGACCTTGAGCTAAGTTCTTAATCCTTTTTAATAACAGAATAATTAGGAAACTTCAAAAAGATCCACCTAAACTTTATTTACTCATGTTTGGAATAGCTAAACCAAAATCAGAAATGTGGCATTGGTATGACATCAATGCAAGCAAGGTCACAAAGAATCAGAAAATCTGATTTTAAGCTCCACTAAGCCTTTATGAAAATTCCCATGCAAATCTTCCAGGATACCTTGCTTCTCTCAGGTATTTGCTGAAGCTGTAACATTCTGCAGCGTGTTCCTCCCAGGCCCTGGATTTTCTGGCTGTGCACACACGCTCACTGTTAATGAAAGCAAATGGCTACAGGGGATTCCAAGTCTTAAATTTAATAATGGGTAAGAGTTAAAGTAAACAGTGACTTTGCACCAGTGCAAAGGCTCTGGCATGGACATGCCAATGGTGAGCTGAGCTCAGCACAGACTTGAGCATTACCTGGTCAGTTCCTGTAAAGGCAGAGAAGGGAAAACACATTTTCTCCTCACCCTCTTCTCTCCCTCCTCTCAACCTCACCCTTACTGCACCTGTGAAGTCTCAGACTGCTTTTCCCCCTTCTTTTTTCTTTCTTCCCTTTTCAACTCTCCAGCTGCTGCTGAAAAGGGAATTTCCAAAGCATCCAGGATCCCAAGAGCAGCGTGCTAGGAATAAATAGCACAAAGACAAGTCATTCCATGGCAAATACCACTCAGTAGGAAGCAGGAAAGCTGAAGCAGTAAGTATGCCAGTAATTCTAATCAATATGCCCTCTTTGCATGTCAGGCTACAAATGCAGAACAAAGTTGGTTAAAATGCACGTCCTGGGACATTTTAACATCTGGAACTTTTTATGTATTCATGAAGATTGTGAGTCAGATTCAAAAAGCTGTTTAAACAAGTGTGTTGATACACATAAGGTTTACTGTATATATAGAAAAAAAGCAGCATTGTTAACATGTTTTTTTGTATCCCTGCCAACCTCCTGCCAACTGGGGATGGAGTGTAGGTTGTTGGCATGAATTCCTAAATCTCTCATTGGAATGGAAACTTCCCAGTGCTGGTTCAAAGGTTAGCTGGTTATTTGATTTAAGCCAAATAGCCTTAGAATACAGGGATTTATTTTTTCATCAAAACGAGCATTTATGTTGGTAATTCTCACATTTGGTTTTGGTTGTTACTGGAGATGTTTATTTGGGCTTGAAACAAGTGGTCTGGTTGACTTGGTACTAAAAGAGCCTGATTTAATTTGGGTAAGACTTGCATTATAGCAGTAGCTGATTGTTTTTGAAGGGATTAAGCTCTCTTCATGCTGTTTGTGTATAGATTAGACTCCTAGTCCTGTTTAATCAAGAAGCAGCCTGCTTTAGGATGGAGTGAATCACTGTCTGGAGGTTCCGTTTCTTTGGTATTGAATCCATACACAGAAACTGGAAGACTGGCTTGGTCCAAGTGCTTAACACTGACTTTAGTGTCACCTTTAATAGGTGTTAGTGAGATGAGCTTCATGTGTCCCTCAGACAAACACCTCAAATCTGTTGAGAAATCTCCAGTTGTTTAGGAAATGAAATTTGTTTCCAAATCCCTTTTGGATTCAACAAATGGGAGTGAAGTATACATTTATTTTAAAACAATGTGCTTGGTGAATCTGCTCTTCATTTCAGGAACCCTTCCACCAAGAGTTTCAGATATGCACAGGTGACTGGTCAGAAGGGCTGGGATGAAAAGCTGTAGCCTGAGCCCTGTGGCGCACTATGGAAATGCCTTCCTGGGGGCAAAGCAGGAGGCAAAAAGATTTCCTTTTTACCCCCACTTATTCGCCAACCGTAAGGGATTCCATACTTTAGGGAACCCACCAGGTAGTTTTCTATCCAAAAGAATGAGTTTGAGCTATAATTAATTAATTAATCAATCACTATAAAGCACTCTGAGATTTTGCAAGAATTCAAGGCAAAAATACTAATACTTGGCAAGCATAAAGGTAATGCACACATAGAAATAGTATTTTATGAATGTGTTTACAGTATCCTCACTTAATACACATTTGGTTTGATCGCTCTTAAAAAACCCTCTTGAGTCAAAATTTATGTTGTGTTAGCTCCTTGTAGACCCATAAAACTTTCAATATAATTCATTCATTCTTAGTTTTCTTCCTTTAAAAAAATAGTTTTCCATGAACAAATATCTTATTGTAAATATCCTGTCAGAAGATGCTTGCAGCCAGGTTTCTGGTTAGAGTTAAGGTGTTAAATTATGCCTCAGTGCTTTTTTCAGATGGAATTTAGGTGTTTATAGTTTCAAAGTCTAAATTTAAGGAGGTTGTTATGGATTCCCTTTGTATGCAGTGGGGACGACAGGTAATTCTGAGATCAATAGACCTAAAATATGAATTTATCATAGCTGAGATGAAAGACTTGATGAAAGAGTCTATTTTTCTTAGTTGAGAAACTTAGATATTTAATTGCAAGTAATCACTAAACCTTTAGGTGTGTTAGCATGACTAAAGTCACCAACACTTTAAACACTCTTAGGTAAGATGAATCCCACCTACAGCTTCCATTTTTTAGAATGAGGCCATACAATAGATTTCTCTATTTGACCATGTTTGAGTCACAATAGTTACTTAAGTCTTCTCACCACAGAAGCTGAACAATCTTCAGTGTAGTTAACTTCACAACTGGATGAGGCCAATAAGTCAATTAAGCTCCATGGAAATTAAAATGTAGTAAGAGCTTTGACCCAACATCCAATTTGATACCACAAAGAAAGACAATGATACAGGAGAGGGATGGGTTTGAGTCTGTTCTTAACTCGAGACACAATCCCATCCCTGAGGGTGTTCAAGGCCGGGCTGGATGGGGCTTTGAGTTTGAAGGGAGCTTAAAGATCATTTTACATCAAGCCTCTGATGTGGGCAAGATGCCTTCACTAGAATGAGTTTAACTTATCTTCAGTTGGGCAGTTAAAATCAAGGTACACTGATGACTTGGGTTAGTGACTCACGTGTTGGTCCTCATCCCTTTGAAATGCTCCAGGATCTTTCCAACAGCTATGGAGCTGCTGGATGTGCCACAAAAGATATTTTAAACAGAGCTCTTTTGGAGTGGAGGCTGCATACACCTGTTTCTTGAAGTCTTGGGTTTGAATTGTACAAAAAATGTTGAAATTTCTGTGAGAAGATAATCTCTTCAGAGATTTCTTCAACATCTGCTTCTCATCCCATCACAAATGCTGCCCATCTTTGGGATGCTTTGGCATTTCCACTTCCAGTCTCAGCTTGCAACCAGCAGTAAAAGAACAGAGGAACTTGATGAAGTCTGGTTTGAGTTTAGGTGTAAAAATGACGGAGGCTCATCTGCTTTCTATCTTGTATGAATTGCTGGCTAGTTCTTCTCAGTCAAGATGTTCAAGTGAAGATTATTACATTTTTAAGGAGATTGTGTAGGGGCCTAGAATAGGGGCTGGGTTAAAAGAACCAGGAGATCCTTCTCTCTGTGTCTCCTCTATAAATCTCTCATTATCAAAATAATGTCTTGTTTGTGGTCTTGGATGGCTCTGCCTTGAATGAGTCATATTCCTTTTGATACAGATGATTCATACCCCTTCTTGTACAGCCCAGGCTTGATCTGCAGAAAAGCTTAGCAATGGAAAAGCTATAGCAAACAGGCTCTGCACATGCTCCAAGTTTCTGATAATCAGCCTTTATTTAATTAAGCTTCATATCTGTCTCATGAGGTAATTATTATTATTTTACAAGTTGTACTTGATTATAAAAAAGAAAAAACCCATGGATATTGAGATGGATGAAAGTGATGGGAGGTGTTATTGTAAAGATCTGGATTCAGAAGTGTCTCCCTCACTATTGTTCCTAAACAGACAAAGCCGAATGCAAGTTGTAGATAAAAATTCAACACAACACAAGTGTCTGTCTGCTCACAGACTACATGGTCATGCTTTCTTAAGCTGCTTCCTTCAAAGGATAATAATCCCTCCCTTCCTCTGCCAGTGAACAGGATTGTCCAGTCCTTAAAGTGGGAGGAAAGGGATGTTTTTCAATTTAGACTTTGTGGTTTCTGCACTCTTGCAGCACACAGCTAAGATCAAGTATGGTTTCTGCATGTGGAGGAGCTACCAATGGTGCAATTTAACAGGATTCAGCCTCCAAAAGCTGTAAATATATTTGGGGTGAAAGAAGTCGTGAATGAAACCCAGATGAGGGAATGTGTAGTTAAGGAGTGATTTGAGACAGTTTGCCCATTGTGACCCTCTTTGGATCTCCTTCAGTAACACAATCTCCACAGCTGAACCTGCCAAGTAAAGATGTGTGTTCCCTTGATCTGTTTGTCTTTCACTCTGGACCTGAAATCAAACAATGAAAACAGTTTTACCTTAAAAAGCTACCAAACAATAAAAAAAAAAGAGAAAGAACTAAGCATGTGCTAATTGTACCCCTTGTGTAAAAACAGTCAAAATCATAAGCACCTGTGAAAGTCCTGTACCTTCCCACATTAGAAAATAATGTATTTTTGTTTTCTTCTCCAAGTGTTTTTTTTTTTTTTTTTTTACATCATTAAAACAAAGATAAATTAGACTGCAAAGTCTAACAGCATTGGATTTCTTAACAATTGCTCTGATGTACCTGCAGATATGATCCAGTATTAGATTTCAACCTATTCATTATGACACCTTCAAAGATCAAAGTAGAAAATAAATCATTTTAAAATAAGAACATAAATAAGATACTTAAGTGATGTTTGATAATATCACAGAAAGAGAAAAGAGCTTACTGAAAACCAAGCTGCCCTGTCTATTCAGACACCCAAGATGGTTTGCACTTATGATTATTTTCCTGAAAGAACTTAGAAAAGATGCCTAATCTTCCCATGCCAGTATTTCCATATCTGACTAAGTGGGCACTTTGAAATAAATGAATGATGAGAACACACATCAGATCATTTCTATCAAATGTAACAATGCTAACCAAGCAAATAAAAAAAAAAAATTTGCTAAAAGAGCAGAAGTAAAAACTCACTAACCCTTCTTTCACATGGGATTTCTGTTCTGAATTGCTACATTTAATACAGTGCACTGTTAACTCATAGAAACATAGAATTGTTTAGGCTGGAAAAGACTTCTAAGGTCACTGAGTCCAAGCCTTCCCCCAGCACTGCCAAATTTACTACAAGTTCCCAGGTGCCACATCTATACATCTTAGAGGGCTTGGTGACTCCACCATGCCCTGGACAGCCTGTTCTAGACCTTGAATAGTTTTTCTGCTGCTGTTGGCTTTAGGTGGGAACCATTCAGAGACAGTGATCTCAGGTAGATTCCCAAACTGGGGAGACAGCAGATCTTGTAATAACTGGATATACATATAAACAGGAAATTGGTGCTTGGTTTGGAGATCATTGAAATTCATTTTTCTGTAGAGTTGTGACCACCTGCTCGATCACATGGACTCAATTGGCTTTCCCAATGCAGTCCCTTGCTTACCAATAGGCACATCACAGACATGGACATTGGACTCCATCACACTGTGAATATAGAGTCATACCGAGTCCAGTGAAATGGATGCCCTTTTTCTTCTAGCTGTGGGTTCACAGAAATATCTCAGAAGGAGCTGGCAGACTGGAAATTTGCAGAGATATTGTGTCTGTTTGCATGGATAAGCAGAGATTAATTTTCCAGGTCACCATCCTTTTGCAGAACGTACAATTCATGTTGAAAAGAAAAAAAAAAAAAGCAAACAAAAATACAAACCCAAAACTTCAGAGAATCTTAAAACAAAAGAATGTTTTGTCAAGAAAAGCAAGTCCTAATATCAAGCTATAAGTTAAATATCTAGAGAGAGAGACAGCTGTAATTAATTCAGTGATAATGAGGCAATCAATATATTGACACTTTCTGGTTAGACAAGGACGGTTACTGGATCATCATTTATCTCCCAGTTCCCCAGTAGTCAATGCCTTTAAAGAAAAGTCTTCTTTGACTCTTTCCCACTTGATGTTTCAGCTTGTTTGAACTATTAGCTCCAATTTTGTCAGGCTGGAATGTTACGGAGCGGGCTGCTAGGATACTGCAAGATTCATGGGTTTTGGATATTGTACCACAGTAAAACAGCTGGAGGGGAGGGGAGAACCGGTATGGTGAGTAATGGCAAATGCATCCATCACAACAAAGAAACTTCTATCATCCCCACTGGCAAAACTGTGAGTTACTGAACTATCAAGGATCTGAGGCTGAGGTTTTTGAATGATAGCTATATATACTTTCCCCTTAGAGGAGTGATCTCGGTTTGGACTGATGATATTTGTTGCTATCAATGATGACAATGAACATCTGTGCTCGGTGGTAGCTGCTTGTAATTTCTTTGCCAAACACATCCACTCACAGGACAAATAGATGCATTTTGAAATTAGCAATAAATAAGACCAAAAAACCAAGGAAGATGTGGTACTGTCCGGCCATCTTTGAAGGAATCAATTTTTTTCTACTGACGTAGTGGCGTCACTGAGTCTATTTATATCACCTCCTACATTTTATTATAAAGCTTTTTAGCAGTGAGGTACAATATTCCCATGGGGCAAAAGAACTACCAAGCTATGAGCTCAGTTTGTCACAGAATAGTTGCCTTTCTTCAAAACTGTACCAGTGCTTGTACAAAAAGCACCAGGAGAGAAATTGTGGGACAGTTGATGTTAATGGTGAAAGTCCCTCTGACTTCCAAAAGGACAAGAGCTCATGCACTGAGCAGAGCTCTGAGGCTGTCTCCAATTTTGGTATGCATTTGTGAATGGTTTTTGCAATAGTGAATAGAATTGAAGCACCTAAACCCAGTCAATTTGGTGTTTAAAAAGCTTAATTACCTTAGGGGGGAGTATGAGTTGAAATTTTGAACCAGCTTTGGTTCCCAACCCTTCATCTTGGTTTAATCATTTTGTTTTCATCATTACATTGCTTAAAAGGCCTGGGGAAGGTTATCATAAACGATCATGTTACATAACTTTCAGATGTATGTGTAAAGTCAGACTGGATAATTGTAAGGATTTTTTATTGTCTTAGTCACCTCTTTGTTAAAGGCTGTAATTCACAACCATCCGCCTTTTTTTCATCCCTGTCCCAGTTTCTTAAATGTGAACTAAAAAGTCTGCAGAATGAGGGAAAGACAGAAACATGACAGAAACATAAGGCAAGCAGCAGCGAGCACATCTCAGAACCCAGAAAAAATATTTAAGGAGGACATAGACCAGAGAGGGTGCCCAGAGACTATTTCATGCTTCAACACCGGTGTCAGGGGAGCAGTTAAAGCATACCACTCAAAGTGGGGCCATAATTATGAGAAGTGAACTAATAATGGATAAGTACATAAAAACAAAGACTGGGAAGAGACAGGCAAAATAAACTAGGGAATGAGGCTGCTTAAAGCATCGAGGTTAAACTCAAAGATCGAAATGGCACAGGCCCCTGGGAAGTGATGTAACTTTGTGAGGGACAGCTGACATTTTGTTCCCACTGCTCAGGACCCTTGAAATCTTTTCCCTCTGGGCTTTTGCAGTGAGAAGACTCTTCAATTCTTAAATATCTGAATCAAGTTTGTATTTAAAGTGCCTTAACATTATAGCATAGGAAGTAGCCACAGTCTGTATCCAGCATGAGAATCCAATGATGCAGGGGAAGGATGGCTGCCCTCTAAGTGGGGTCAAAGTTGATGCCTAGAATTATTTAGATTTCATGCACCTTTGCTTCTGGACTTTGCTCCTTGTTCTCCACTGGTTCCAAATGTACAAGATGAATAGGAACATATTTAGATGTTGTTTTGTGTGGGAATAAGCAAGAGAAAGAGATGGACATGTTCAAATAGCCCCTTGTGGGTCTCTAATCCGACTATGACAACATATCAACTTAAACTAGTGATGAGTTAATTTAGATTGTTATTAGGCCTGAAGGATAAAGCCCTAATCCCAGAGTAGTAAAAGGAGAGAAATTTTTAGTGTTGAATTTCTCCTCCATTGCAAGTTTACTCTCACCAACTGCATCAGGAGCCAGTGTCTATTCATTGCCATCTTCTTTTGGTGGTAGAGGGAGTGGTGAACTCAGGAATTCTAGTGTGGGATTCCCTTTCTGAATAATATATATAAATTTATTCTAGATAACTAAATCCTGAAACAAGCTTTACTGAATCATCTGAGTCCATGATGCTGCTGATTTGCTGGCTACATCCCAGTCAGGTTATTAGATACTGAGCAGCCTGCTCTAGCAGCAGATGTCTCTGTCCATGGCAGGGGGAGTGGAACTAGATGGTCTTTAAGGTCCCTCCCAACCTCAACCAGTCTGTGATCCTATAACGTGACACAGGACGTATAAGAGACCTGGACTCTTTTGATTAAATATCCTACATTATCACAAGTGGCACTATCACCTATGGCTGAGCACTTGAATCCAGCTCTTAGTTAAAACAGTCAGTGGGGCTTGGAGAATAATTCCTCTTCTTCTAAGGCAGATGTCTAAGCAACATCTATTCTAGGAAATAAAACACTGCCAGGACCCAAGGATGGAAATGGTTTTGGCTGAATTAGCACAGACCAAGGAGTCTTCCAAACAGAGAGTTTGAATCTGCCCATCTCATTTTGGAGGCTGGGAGAGTTTGAATCATACTCTGGCTAAACTGCATCTATTGGCAAAATGACCCTGGCATGACTTTACTGACTGTACTGTTTATATCTCCACTGATGATAGGAGCAGAAACAACTCTTGCCTGCTTAGACACTGCTTGTAGACATCAAAGTTGAGTCTCTTAATCCTGAACTGAATCCCACCTCTGGAGAAGGATGGGGGCAGCCTGCAGCCCAGGGTGTCAGGCACCTCTTTGGGGATGGCAACGTGAGCCCGTGAGTTAGAGTCAGAGCCAGGATCAGGTCCAGTGAATGTAACCAGGATTAGACACAGCCAGGCATGGCCAAGCTCAGGCCTGCAAGTGCTTCAGCTCCTCTCAAGGGTACAACAGCACTTTTATTGACCTGTTCAGTCTGGCAGATGATTGAATAAGATATTTGTTTGCCAGAGCTGTGATCTCACAGTTGCTCTTAACTGACTAATCTGCTTTCTGTATTGCAGTATGAAGACCACCCACCTGAAGCCACGCATCTCCCTTCTCTCTCTCATGCTGTTTGCTTGTGTGGTTGGTTGGGTTTGTGTTCTTTTGTTGTGACTGTTGTTTTTCACTGAGCAATCCTCTGAATTATTTGCCTGAACATCCATTGTCTCCCTCTCTTCAACCTCTTTAGCAAGACTGGTTTGGGGATCCAGCTCAGAGTGAGGTTCCAGCTCAGGGTGGAATTCCATGGTCCCAATGATAATAGCAAGGGAAGGGGCAGAAGAGCCTCGGGTGGCACGGCCAATATTTATGGGTAAATGTGCTTGGAGTGGCTCAAAGCAATGCAGAGCCCCAGAGTGTGGATGCAGGATGCTCACTGTGCTGGAATACAGCTGAGTCTCTGAGTATTCAGTAGGGCTTTTATTTTTGCAGGTATTAAGGAATTATTCAGGGAAGTAAGATAAAGGAGGAAATAAAATCTAAAATAATTCCACCAAAGCCAGAGTACATTTCCTAGGTAACAGTGAGGAAAATAAAAAAGTCTAATAATATAATTTAAGCTCTGTTAATGGGAATAGCCTCATCTTGTAATTATCTCAGCAATACATTCTCTCTCTTTTTTCTTTTTCTATTTACCTATTACCTTTTACGTTAAATAGCATCAGCAATAAACGGGAAAAAAACTGAGATATTTTCTATCTACAGTCACTATCTGAGCAGAAGTGCAAATAAGCAGCTTACTTTGGATTTTGAAGCTGGGATGTAATTGAATTTCAGACTTCAAATCTGCATCTGAATTTCAGTGGTAGGTCTAAGACAGGGTTTGACTATCTGGTGTCAGAACTTTTAGTTTAGACCCTATGAAGAGACAGTGGAAAGTATAAACTCCAAAACTCTCACCCAGTGGTAATTAATGTTTAAGACATGCTAATAACCTGCTGTCAAGATTACAAAATAAATGGAATAGTTATTCAGTTTACCTTTACGCTGAAAAAAAGTTTTGATCTCTCTTCTGAGCACTAATCTGGATTGGGTGGGACAGACATACCGTGCACGGCTGTAATTGGGATCCCATGCCAATCCATTCATTTCACTGCCACTGCTCCTGATTTACATTGGCAGCAAATGTTTTTCCACATCACTAAGAGATACACTTCTATTTAAGACAGATTTATTTCACGGGAAAGGGAAATGAAGTCCTCCTATGAATACTATATATATATATATATAAGGCTTTACCTCTTCTCCCTTCTAACCCCTGCCCCCTCTCCTTTTTGTAATGCTGAAGGTAATGAAGCAAAATTTGTTGCTACAGATCTAAACATGACAATTCGGCAATTTTTATTTCCTTAGTTCAGCTGAATTTGTTATTCTCATGCAGCTCTGTAATTGCCTTTTTTTTTTTCCCCAGCTATCAAGTTCACACAGGTAGAAGAAAGACTGCTTTAGATCTGAACTTGATGCTGGAGGTCGTTGGGAAGATTATGTAATACAACTCAAAAAAGCTTTACAAACTGTTCAAATAACAGAACATTTCTAGTACAGTGCAGGAACATAAAAGTGAAACCAAACAAACCCAAACCATTTTGCAATTACTGACAAAATCGTGCACTGGCAGAAAATGTGAAAGCATAACAGGAGTGGAGAAGTTTTTTTTTTTTTCCTTCTCCTTTCTTTCTTTTTTTGTCCTTTTTTCCCCCTTCCTTTTTTCTTTCCCTTGCTACAAATAAAGCAAATGCATCTCAATTCTTGAAACAACCTGCATACACATCACTTCCCCTGCCTCACCACTTTCCTTTGTATTCCTAGCACCAGGAATAGATAAAATAACATTAGCTCCACGAGTAAATTAAATGATGGATGTTACAGTTCCCTTTTTTCCAAACCTAACTCTTTAAGCCTTAGTTTAGAAGCTTAAATGTGGAATGAGAGACTATGTCCTGTTTCTCCCTGCTGGGTTCATTTAGGATAAAACCCAGGCTGTCCTGCATTTTAGTTGGAGACTTGCACACAGTGGGGGTGATTGGACTTTCTCTGCCCAAGGCACAACATATGCTACTTCCCATCACTTTAATAGGCATTAGTTCCGCAGACAGCACTGGTCAAATGTACATTATTCACAATCACTTTAATGCAAATATGCAAGGATGAGAGACAAAATATGTCACAAAGAAAGAATCGGCCATTTCCATTCTTTTTTTTGATTTTCTTCTTCTATCACAGCATCTCTTCTTTCAACACACCTGTCTGTCTACATAGATGTGCAATTGTATTTTTTTTTAGGAGGATTTTGTTTATTTTTTATGGAAGGTCTCACCATTGTTGGTTGAAAGTGTTTAGATGTAAAATATCAATGCTGCACTTTTACTGAAGGTGCTGCCTATTTTACTGAAGGTGCTGCCTATTGTGTTATTCTTAGCACTCACAGGACAAAGCTTTCTTTTTCATTGTCAGCCTCTTCTGTTTTGGAAGGTTTATTCTAAGCATTATTTTTATTATTTTTGGCCTGCTGAGTCCATTTGTGTACCAAAAGAATAACCTGTGTCTGTAAAAAAAAAAGCTTTCTAATTAAATTATTATCACCGGAAATACATTCATATACTTCTGTTTAGATGACAAAGAGTTCCATGTTTTTCTGCATTTACACCATGATTTCTTCACATTTATATTTTAGCTGTGTAAATAACATCTCTGCACTGTCACTGTGCTATAAATCCCATTGTGATACTGTGCTAAATGGGAGACTCAAAAATATTCCCAATATCTACCTGTCTGTTTGCCTGCCCATCTTTATTTCCTTATGATGGATCCTGAACAGTCGTGCTTCTTCTGTGAGGGTCTCAGAAACCCCTAAAAATATGAGTACAATTCAACAGTTTATTCAGAATATGACGTTGCAAGTCGTAATATGTAAGAATCTACCAGCTTTCATTTTTATTCTTCTTTTTTCCCCTCTCATTTCCTTGCCAAATGCAACACTTCACTCCCACCCTACCCATCCATTCCTGCAGGTGTCAAAGTTTTTCTAAGTTATCACATTTATGGTTGTTTGTTTCCAACCAACTTCCTACACAAGTCCAATGGATTTTTGGACTGAGTACCAAGTGTGAATCCAAGCTTATCAGGCCTTTGATAAAGTGGAAAGATGTTGCTCTATGGCAGCCAAAATCAATCTAACCTTTGGCTGCCACAGTGTTCCTTAAGAGAGAGGAATTGTTCCTCTCCACCTAATAACCAATGCCAGTGGTAAAACCTTGGCCAGACCCCAAATGGAGTAAATCAGTTCATGAACTGTATCAGCACAACCCGAATTGCCTCTCCAGGGAGGTTTCATGCCACACTGGAAGGCTCTTTATTGTGACAAAGAGACAGAGACATTAGATCCAGAGATCTTGTGGTTGAATAAATTGAAATCCCAGTTTTCAAGCCAAAAGCTCCCTGGATCCATCAGGGTAACTTTCCAGGAGAAGCAGTTGCTTCTAAAGATTTTATTTCTTTAGGTTTGTTTATCTTTTCTAAGAAGATATTTGGCCAAAATTATGTGTCCTCTGTAAGAAATTAATTATAAATACCCAGAATAATTTTGTGAAACTCAAAAAGTATATTTTTAAATGGTTATATTCCCATGAGGTATTTTAGTTCAGACAAATGGTGTTTTCTGAAGAGAAACTTCCCTCTCTCACACACCAGGTATGCCCACAATGTTCACTATGCTCATTTCATTAGTGTCAAGTGATTAGGCATTAATTGCAAAATGTAACATTGCATCCAGTTTGCTTTCTAATAGGTGACTTTTAATAGCACAGTGCTGTGCCAACGACTTCTAATTAATGCTCAATGTTGCCCTTTTAAGGATGGAAGGAAAGACAAAATGGTAGGTGTGTGAGTATATTTTAAAACACAGATAAAAGCTTTCGGCAATCCATTTATAGAATCCCTTGGAAAAACAGCACTCAGTGGTGCAGAGGGGATTACATGATGGCAACGTGATGGACAAAACTTGGTTCTTTTGATTATTCACTGGTACTTTACTGTAACCCCACTAGAATCAATCTAGGTTTACATCACCAGGAAGGAGAACCCAATTCTACTTTTGTCTCTTGTGTGTCATCGTATTGTAGAGTTACACAGACCACAATCAAGGCTGGCCCAGTGCCAGGTACCAGGGAGTCCTGGCCAGTGATGTCTGTGTTTTCCTGGCCTAGTGAGATAAATTGCATCAATTTCGTAAGGAGCAGCAACAAGGAGCAAAGCAGCAAGCGTTGCATCTGGTCACCTTTAACTTCTCATCTTAAATGAGCTCATGGCCAGTTACATCTGGATTAGCTAAGAGGTTTCTGTATCATTTCTAGTAATCTTTGTCCTCTCAGTGTGTAAAACAAGGTGTTTTATTGGATCTGTCACTACCTCGTAGAACAAAATAAAGGCCAATAAAAATAACAATTGAAATTACTATGCTCCTGCTCCTCCTTCTTTCTCTGAAGCTATTTGCTTTATTTATGTTTTTACCAATACCAGAAGATTTATATGAGTTTTTAAAAATGGTTTGGAACTAGCCAAGCATTGCTTCCCCTTGAAGCAATCACTTCATGGACCACTTTATTTACTACATAGTTCAGATGTCAGATATTTACATGGTAGGGGTTTTATTATTAATAGATTTTTCAATTGGGAAAGCCTGTGTTCTCTGAACTTAGTAGGACTTTATCTTTTCTTACAGGCGATGAGTGATTTATGTGGACAGCTCCTATTAATGTTAATGGAAAGCAAATGTAAATCTCTCCACAGTAGATAGATAGCAATCTTACAAAAGTGGTCCAAGCAAAGCTTGTCTTTGTATGGGTCTAACTAGCAATTAGCATAAAAGATTGACATCAGCTCTAACTCAGTATTTATACAAGTACTGTTAATCTAAGTACAGAATCAAATTAATCCCTCGTGTAACTCTGGTGCCTACTTTGGAATTTCAGCACTGAAGACTGTGACTTGCTCTGTGTAAGCTAAATCTAAGTGCACAGGTTTTAAGGACTAGATTCTGATAGATACCCTGTTCAATCAGGGTGGAACATTGTTAATTAAGCCTGCCTGTATAGCTCCTGCAAACCATGTGAAAATTGAGATTTATAAGGGATGCTGATAGAATTACATGCTTTTTGGGATTAGGCACCTAAAATGCCATCAGGAGGATAAAACACCACCTATCAGCAAAGTCCTTGGAGAACTAAGAAAAAAGCATGATTTGAAAGGGCCTTTCTGTGAAATTCTTATAAGAAAAGGAGCCAAGGCTTGGGTAGGAAAATGAAAAATATAGAACAAAGGCAAAAGATTTTAATAAAAAAGTCATAAAGGTTTTACAGCTGGATTGCTTTTGCTGAGAAGTGTTTTCTCTAAAAAATACTGAAAAAAAATCATAGAATTATTTGGGTTGGAAGGGACATTAAAGCTCACCTTGTACTAACCCTCCTGCCATGGGCAGGGACACCTCCCACCAGGCCAGGTTGCTCCAAGCCCTGTCCAACATGGCCTTGAGCACTTCCAAGGATGGTGAATCCAAAGCTTCTCTGAGAAATCTGTTCCAGTTTCCCACCACCTTCACAGTGAAGAATGTCTTCCTAATACCTAATCTAAATCTCGCTTCTTTCAGTTTAAAGACATTCCCCCTCATCCTGTCAGTCCAAGCCCTTGTCCAAAGATCCTCTCCATCTCTCTTGGAGCTCCTTTAGTTATTAGAAGGGATTCTAAACCTCCTTGGAGCCTTCTGCTCTTGAAATACCATTATACCTGATTTCTTACTGGAGCTACGGTTTAGGTAGAACTGAGAAACTATTTCACATCATTAAAGAATGGTAAATAATGGCCAGGGTGATACTGGGAGAGAAAATCAGGCTCATGGGTGAGTTCTGCGCAGCAGGCCCTTGGTGTGTCCCATTCCCCACTGCCCGGGCCTCAAGTTTAGACCAAACTCAAGAAGCAGCTATGGGGCATAAGAAGATATGAACTCATAAATTTCTGTTTAACTTCTCACATAGAGGAATAGAACGGGGATTATTCGGGTAGGAGAAGAGAAGGTTACTGGGTGAGGGCAAACAAGACAGAAGCAGACCCTTCTCAGCAGACCCTTCTCAGCACTGAGCAACCTGTTTGAGGTGACCATGCTCTGTGCAAGGGGGATGGGTTAGATGGTGTGGAGACACCCAAACTCAGCTGTTCTGTGATTTTGGGAACCCTCTGGTCTCAGTTCAGTTGCATAGACACAGGGCCAGCAGCTTTTGAGATCAATAAGTATCGGTATCCTGCCTAGTTTGCTTTTGTTTTTCCAGGTAGGACTTAGGTTGTATTTTCCAACCACAGAGAGATTTCTTACTTTTACACATAAATGAATGAAACTACCAAAAGAGCAGCTGGCCTTGCATCTGTTTTTAGTTACATCTTGGTGCCCGTGCCAAGACAAACCAAAATGCTGATGTTGAGTCCAGAAGCAACTTCATCCTGTGACTCATGACCTCTGCACTCAAAGTCTTGCCTTGGATGTGGAATGCCAATGTGTCCCATTACTGCTCTCGGCCAGAGCCATCTAGTTTTTGTGTGGTTTTGATAATATGCAGCCTCTTGTAGGTGACAGCTTGAACAGAGGTATGGGACAAGATGATATCCAGGTGTGTCAATCTCAACAATTCTGTGATTCTGTATCCTCAAATTTTCTTCCTTAAGAGTGGCTGGAAGCCAAGCTCATGCTTCTATATAAGGATAGTAGGTGGAACCATATTTTGGAACATGGTTGGTAGACCAATTGTACTGGTGTTTATAGGCCTTGAAATATTGAAGTATACAAAAATCTGCTCAGAGAAATTTGTCTCAAGACTCTCCATCTTCTTAAACTTCTCCAGATTCCAAAATCAGTGCTCTGAGGTGAAGGACTTTAGTTTTCCATTCCATCCTGACTGGCAATCTTTTCACGACAACCAAAGGCAGCAGGGAAGCATCAGTTGTCTCAGCCATAGCTGCCATTACTCAAAATCAGGTAAGGAAATATTCCCAAGGAACATGAGGAAAATATCAGCTCAGTATGGGTTGAATGCAAAGTGGGTCTGTTGGTCAAATGTCCTGTGTTTGACTGAGCTCAATAAAGGATGCATAAGGACTTGTATAATGTGCCAGGTGCATAGCACTCATTCCTATATAGCTCTTCCTGTTTCTGGTGATCCATGGCTCAGGGATCTCCAGAGTGTTTTTATTTATTAGTTTTTGGTAGAATTTTCTACCTTTTCCTACATGTCACAACATCATTTTATACTTTTTTCAACAGAGAAGAAAATTTACTTGAAGCGGTGATTGTATCCTATAGTTACAGTTGTATTTTAGAGAGACTGTCTTCTACCTAAAAAACAATTAATTAAATAAATATGAGCAGAACTAAGGAACAGTATTAAGATAAGTTATCCTGTTTAGTGCTCCAGTTATCTGCATGGTCTGCAGATGCCATTTTAGTAGTTACCCACCGTAGTAGTGTTCATTTCTGAAATCTGGCATGTTGTGCTTTCAAATGCCATCAGAGTGATCCTTATACGTTAAGGTGCTTTGATGCACTTCATACTCCTTTTTTTAAAAAGTAAAACAAGTAATTCCAGAAGTACAAGGACAAAGAAAAACACCGTTTCTGCTTTTATTCTGACTTGACTGACATTATAATTGAATTGGCTGGATCATTTCTTTTATCTCTTTATATACCTGTAGAAATGAGGCTGCCACAAAGCACTTGAGCAATGGCAATCAGGCTGTCACAGCTGACATGCAACTGTACAAACCAGGTTCAATAAGCTTGCAGGATGAGTTTTCCATCCTAAACCATCTTATAATATGAAATCTATAAAGCACGGAATTAGTCATGAAAGAATTAGTTGTATCAAATAAAGTAGCATCAATCCAAGGAAAGTTGCATGGCAGGTGAGATTCCTCCCCCGCTGCAGCTGTCTAATTCTGATAATTGGAGCATGGGAATTTGTATGTGTACTTGGTGCCCAGCCTCTCACTGCTGTCACTGAAAATTGAGAGCTCAAATTTGACTTGACATTGTTTTTTGGTGCCCACCTGAGACATTCAAGGACCAGCGAGGCACCCATATGGGATTGATAGATATAACCCTGGACTTAGAGGAGAGCCACGCTCTTCTAGAGAGACAGCTGGATGCAGGGGGTGGAGGCTTGGGAGGTGTCTCAGACAAGCTGGAGGCTTGGGGGTATCAGACAGTGCTGGGTACCTGTGTGTGGGTGGTTAATCAAGCACTTACCAGTGTTGTCAATGGGAGTCTGGAGAGCAGTTGCACACACCTGAAGGCAGATGCCTACTCCTATGTAGGTCTGCAGTCAAGAATGTGAAATTTGGATGTGTTCTTCTGCTCCTGCTGTCTAACCCATCATGATTAGTGGAGGTCCTGGCCAGACAAGTCAGTGGAGCCTGGAAAGCAATTCAGCTCACACAAGAAATACCTACCTGCATTTGGTCAGGTCAACTGCTCTCTGGACTCCAGTGATGGTATCAACTGGATTTTCATCTTCTCTGACTCAAATCAGGGACAGCACAAACACAGACATGCCCTTCTGAGACCCTTAAATGTAGGGGTCTGTGAATCCCACCTACAGTTCAGTGGAAAAAAGTGATCGTGTTTGAGCCTTTCATACCAAATTAACATGAGAAGCCTCATAAGAAGAAATGAAGGAGACTGCTAGGACTCATCACATTCCCACATGGAGATACTAATTCTGCTTTTGAATCACATTTATCTGCTATTTCCCTCACCCCTACTCACACTGTGACAACTTATGCTGTTGAATATAAGCCTCAAGTCCCTCCCCACCCCATGCCTGAACATATCCAAATTAATTTATTTAAGCCACTAAAAAGTCCTTGGTCTTAAATTTTTTTAACAGGAGCCGGTGCTTATTCTATTAAAAAATTAATCTGCTAGGAAGTCTTTAATCAGCCGAGTCACACAAAGACAAAATAATGACACAGTAACTTTAGGGAACCTTGACTTTGAGCTGCCTTTTATAAGCATGGAAGGCAGAATAAAAAAAAAAAAAATCAAAAGCAGTAAAAACTTATATTATTTCTGTCAGTAGCCCCTTTTCAGAAAATGTTGTGAAAACAATCTCTGTGTGGAGGAAGCAACATACTGAGCAACAAGCCTCAATCACAGGAAGTTCATTTTTTTCCTTGGCGCGTCGCCCAGTGCCATCAGAACTAATTAAAAACAGAGCCACGCTGGTAGGAAGCTCAGTGTTTGGGTTTTACAATAACGGAGTAGCAAACCAGGGGGACGTCTAATGAGAATAGTTCCCGAGTTTGTTTTCTAGCATTGGGCAACTATGTCAATTACTGGAAGTACAGCTCAGGGCCAGCAACCATGCTGAGCCACCAAAGAGGGTTATTTGCCGTACAGATTGAGCTGCTACTTTGATGCATGTGTTCTGCGTGTCACTTGTACACTGGTGCAGCTCCTTGGCTCATGACTGAATAGGAGGAGGCTGATGCCACCTTGCTCTTCTTGTCTGAGGCTACATCAAATGTTACGAGACAGGGCTTTCCCCCGGATCATTAGATATGCTCCAGTTAAAAAATGAAATATGTCCTCTTCTAAGGATTCTACTTGTAATGAAGGATCTGACTTGCAAAGGGAATTATCAGCCAGGGGCTTAACCCTTTGAGAGTTGGAGGAAAAGACAGGTTGACCTGAATATTTTTAAAGCAAGCCTCATAACTCAATCCCAAATGAAAATTAAAAATACACTCAAAGCAAGCAATATAAAGCAATATATATTCAAAGCAAGCACACAGCTTCAAAATCTGACACATGCAAGTTTTATTCTTGCAAATAACCTGCTTATTATAAAGCCTGTGGAATCAGTGTATATATTAAATATTTTATATTCATATTTTAGGATTACTTTTAATTTTATTACCAAAGAAAATAGAAATGAAAGAGGAAAACAGCCTGCAGGCAAGGAAAAATTTGTTGCAAAAATGAAGGAAATGCTCTCTATATCCACTGAGGTCAGAATGGGAATCAATGGGCTTGAACTGTAGCAAGAAGATTTAGGTTAGTCATTAGGTAAATTTCCTAAGTGTAGACTAGCTCTGCCTGGGCAGGTGGTGGAATCTCCACCAGTAAGAGGTTGTAGGAGTAGATTAAACAAACATAGACTCACAGAATGGTTTGTGTTGGAAGAGACCTTAAAGCTCATCTTGTTCTGCTCCCCTTCCACTTTCCCAGGCTTCTCCAAGCCCTGTCCAACCTGGCCTTGGACATTTCCAGGGAGGGGATATAGACAACTTCTCTGGGCAACGTGTTCCAGTGCCTCACCAGCCTTTGAGTAAAGTACCTCTTCCTAACATCTAATATAAATCTCTCATCTTTTAGGAGAGATAATGGTTTTAAACTCATTCCCCCTTGTCCTGTCACTATCTGCCCATTTGAAAAGCCTCTCTCCCTCTATTATAAGCCCTGTTCAAGTACTGGAAGACCTCAATGAGGTCATCCCAAAGTCTTCTCATCTCCAGGCTGAACAACTCTCCCAGTCTGTCCCCACAGAAGTGCTCCAGCCCTTTGCCAGTTCTCTGATTTGTGATAAACTTCCTTCTCTGTTGTAGAGGTGAGATCTCAGATCATGTTCCCAGCCTTCTCTGAGGTATGAGAGTCTGAGGACATGGATTGAGGGATTCTCAACATTGTATAAGATCTGTCATCCTTAATCCTCAATGGTCATAGTAACTGAGATTAATAGGCTTACTACCCATTGTAAACTTACTATCTGCTGTAAAGTACTATCCCCAAGCATCTAACTTGTTAATGAATTCAATCCACTCTATTCAGTCTTGACAAAAAATTTTCTATTTCACAGTAAATATTAAGTTTGATATATTCTGAAAACTTCCTTACCATTGCAGTTTTGTTTGTGTCCTTGTTGCTTTCTTCAGTTGCATGATTGTCATTTCCTTCATGTTGCCCCTATGATACCCATGTTGGTATCATAGGCTGTCATCTAGAAATGTGGGTGAGATACGGAGTAACAGAATAATGATGGAGGTTCACTGCTGTAAGATTGGTTTTTAATGTATTTACATCACTGTTATTGGTCATTAGTGGCTTTCTCTTGACTCTGTGGGTCACCCCCTGCATTGCCCTCCAAAATCCTCCTGTGTGCATATCATCTTCCATTTGTGCTACAGGCAACACACAAATCTCTTTGCTGTGGAGATTTGCTACCAGGATGGTAATTGCTTTTACTAATTATACAGTCTCCATTGACTAAAGAGAGAGCTTTAGCTGAAACAAGCTGTTTAAACTAGTTTCCTAACTACACACTCAACTTAGACAATGTGAATCCTGGTTGATGCCCTGTTGTGCTCCTAAGCAGTGTAATAATATGAGTAAATGAGATCCTGGGACCATGAGATCAAGTTATATGCAGCTGGTGGGACTCATCCTTATTTTCTGTCTGTGTGCTACGGCTCCTGCTACTTTAGATGTGACTGGTGAGGCAAAGCTGTGGGTGCTGTCGGAGCTTCCCAAATGTGACAGCAACTCTGAGACAAATTGTGCAGCTCTCATGAGCCAATGGAGGCTTTCAGTCCGAGTAACTAATGCCTTCAGAAGGAATTATATGTAATGGTACAAGAGACTCATTAGTATCAGACTCATTTTGTCTTTTAATGCAAATACTCCATGTTATCTTGAAGGTATTTGGCCTCATTATTTTTTCATCTTACTTCTGTTCTGCATAAGATGAGTTAAAAAATATTTCTCTGCATTTACAGAAGGGGAAAATATGTAATTATTTATCATGACTGCTGAGATAATGTGCCCCTAAACCTCTGTGACTTGCTGATATACCCCAATGATTATTATTTCACTGACTGGTCAGCTGTTTTGCTAACTGACACTATCACCTATGCCAGGAACTTTGAGCAAAGCCACATCTTTGGTCTCTTGCCTTTATGTTTGACTGACCTTTTATTACTTCAGTAAAGGTCTGGGTCCCAATTCACCATGAAAGCAAACAGATAGAATTGTGTTGACTTCAGTGGAATTGCACACACTTAAGCCAACGGTGAATTTGGACCTCAGTAACCACATTTCCTTTTATAAGGCTGGTGGATGAGTGCTTGGGGAACAGTTAGCTTGTCAAATAAAGGCAATAGCTTTATCTTTCTACACTGTATTTATAGCACACTCTTCCTACTAGACTTTGCCTTGCTGAAGCCAATTGTTCCAGGTTTTATTTCAGTCAGATCAGGGAAAAAAAAAAATAACTAAGGATGAAATAGGAGACATTATAAGAATTATGTTACTCACTGATTGAAATATGATGGTCTTGACGTAAAACAATTTAAAAGGCATCTGAAGCTCTCCTGTGTTCCCTGGTTATGTTTGCTTTCTTCAAATCATGCTGATTAATATGCTTAAGCCAAGCTGACTTTTATTTTTTCCTTTCTTTTCTGACTGACTGCAGGGAATAGGGAAGTTTGACTAAGCCACAAAAAAAAAAAAAATTTGGACTAAATTAAAAATTAAATATCAGGTTGAAAACCTTTAAATAAAAGCGGTGGCTCGTTTCTTTGAGTGTGTCAATGGTAGCAGAATAAACAGTCCTCAAGCTCAGATTCAGGCACCAGAACTCATTATGGGCTCTAGTGCAGTTTGTTTCATGAAAAATCATAAGAGTTTAAGCAACTCCTGGACACAGTTCACATTCTGGGGTGGGCCTAGGACAGTATTTCTAACAAGCAGGTTGCATGCAGCCACCTTGATTTTAGGCTATGAGGGTCTCATGGCATGGAAGTGACCAGCTCTTGTCGTTGGCCAGAAAGCAGCACCTGAAATGATTTAGTTCACTGGTGTATACATACACCTTGTGGCTGAGTCAGGATATTTGGGCGGGTTGGGATATTTGGGCTTGATCCTCCCATCTGTTTATGAAAGAGAAAGATTTTAGCCTCTCAGGAAAGAAGTCTGGTTGTGGACCGGTGGTTTATCGTTGAATCGTTGAATCATCAGTCTTGAAAAGGATCTCCAAGATCATCAAGTCCAACCTGTGACCAATCCTCACCTTGTCCCCCAGTCCAGAGCACTGAGTGCCACGTCCAGTCCTTCCTTGGACACCTCCAGGGATGGGGACTCCCCCACCTCCCTGGGCAGCCCCTTCCAATGCCTGACCACAATTTCCATGAAGAAATTCTTCCTGATGTCCAACCTAAACCTCCCCTGGTGCAGATTGAGGCCATTTCCTCTTGTCCTGTCCTTGTTGCCTGGGAGAAGAGCGTGACACCCACCCGGCTACAAACTGCTTTCAGGGAGCTGTAGAGAGAGATACTGAGAAGGTTAAACTCAGGAAAGGTGGTAAACTTGGAAATGGGATCCGAGAAAGAAAGTAATAGAGACAAATGGAACAGACAAGAGAAGCAATTGCTTGTCAGAGTTTCAGTAGTTTAAAGGAAAATAAGCCATGTAAAGCACCAACACATAAAATCCTGTCCAGGCAGGGCCAGACTGGTTGAGCAAAGCAGTCATACTTTATCCCCGCTCCACAAAGTGGCAAGACAGTCAAACTATTAATCTGGCTACTTCTAGAGATATAAAACTAATTTAAATAACAATGATAACATCCCACCATCTACCTCACGTAGCCAGCAAAAAACCCAGTCTTCCCTTTCTTTGCTGAACTGAGACTCTTGCTTAATAGCAGAAGAGGGATTCAGGGAAACATGGCAGCAGCTAGAATTATTTGTTTTCCACTGTAATTTTAACCAAATGTTTCTTTCAGGCAAGGTATTTCTCCAAGGACATTGCTAGAACTTCAGACTATTTTCAGGAAAGTAAAAATAGTCAAAACTGAAATGTAAAGAAGATAGAGATGAATACAAGTGCATTTGGGCTGCCTTTGCTCAGCGGCAGTCCCTCTTACAGGTGGCCCAGAGTTTTCTTCTGCAGCCCAACAACATCCTGAGGTTGCACTGTGACTGTTTGAGCTTCTCCAGTTAAAATTTGATGAAGGAAAGGGGTGAACAGACTTCCCTTTATATCTTTATATTACCATGTTAACCTGCAGGTAAATGATGTGATAGCAATTCTCTTCAACTGCAGAGGTTCACAATCTGTTCAGTGTGGATGGAGTCAAAGCACTGAGGTTAAAATACCAAACAAAACTATGCCAGGTTTCTAACGATGTCTCAGTAAAATTTGGCCTTTGATTTTATAGCATGATATTAATCTTTGAAAAAAAGATGAATTTTGTCTTGCTAGGAGTTATGAATTTACCTAGGGGTGTAAACCAAGGGAAAATGTGCCCTATTATTTGCTTGGGACATTGGAACAGATCAATTGGTCGTGTTGGTCAGGTTTAGTGTGACACTCAGCTAAGTGGAGATGCCTGCAATTCAGATGTCTATAATGCAGATGTCTGTGTTGGATTTGATTAGTTCCCCTGTAATGAAAGCAGAGAGGAGACTACTCTAGCGTGGGATTGTTTGCATCCTTAGAAAGTGAGTAATGTAATCACACCCTTAAAAGTGTTTTTTTTTTGTTTTTTTTTTTTCCCATTGAAAGGAAAGAGAATGTACAGGAAGAAATTTGGAAGTGCAATGCAGACAACAAAAAGTAGGTGAAATGTGTTGAATGTCTTTTCTGAGATTAGCAAGTTTGGAATATCCTAGAGGCAAAGTCAAATCCATCTGGAAATTTGCTTTCTTCTATTTTTTTTGTTTGTTTTGTTTCTTCCTGGGGACAGCTGTGAAAAACTGTAGGGAACGGGAGGATATTAATAAGCATGATTGGGAATGTGTTTGTGGAAGGATGGAAAATACACAGGTGAAGCAGGGAAGTCACTGAGGGTTACTGAAAGATACAGCAGAACAACCATGGGATATCAGCATCCCATGTGCCAGTTCTTTCCAGTGGGAGTGAGAAGTTTATCCTGCAGCAGAAGAAAGAAAGAGTGGCTGGAGATGTCATCTAAAATTTCTTCCCATAAGAGGAAGACAGTGAGGAGAGAGGAAAATAGAACATGAGACTATCAAAGATAGAGTTGGGAAAAAGTAATAAATTAGGATACATTGATAAAATTACAAAGACAGCTGGGAAAATTACTTTTGTATGGCCAAAGCCTAATTCAGGCTCATAATTTCAGGACAATCATATGTGCACTATCCATAGCTTGTGATGAAGGCACCTTTTATTCCTAAAGGATATGAAACAAAACTTGAATTTACCTTATTTTTCCCTTGAATATTGCAGTCAAAGCCCTGCTCAAAGATAACTTTTCACAGAGTTTCCAGTGCAAAAAAGGAAGTGGAGATCTCAGCTTTGCTGTAAGATTCCAAAATTTTTCAGTCCTGTAGTATGCCCTCATAATACCATCAACACAAGACAGAGGAAAATCCATTTCATGTCTGGGGTCTTCAGCTTGGAGATGTACTTTCCCTTTTATCTGGTTTTTGTGTTGAGGTTGGTAGGCAACTAAGAGTCTCTTTTTTTCCAGCATTCCGTGGTACCTCTCTGATTCCTACGGAAGCAATTCACCCTGTGGTTCCTGCAGCAGTGTGTGCACGCTTGCTTATGCCTGGGATTTTATTCATTTGCCCTGGGTATAAATACGCAGCACCGTCGCCAGCTCAGTGTACACAAGTTTACAGAAGTAATCCACATAATAATCCAAATACGTTCAGAGTAGTGCGACAGGCACTTTCTTACTTTTCAGCATTGGTAATCCTATCTTTTCACTTCCCAAACCATTATGATTGTTCAGCAAGATAAGGGTTAGCGGGAAAAGATATATTCTCTTTTAAGTGCTGTTCCCAAGTTAATCTTATTGCAAAGCTCTCCATAATTTATTTACTGAAGATTATTTGAAAAATCAGATCAGGGGAGGGAGAGGGTGATGCCTAACTTGTGTGCATGGAATAAATAAGCATTCTTATTTTAGTATCTTCTGGACAAAAGTTGATATGACAAAAATAATCCCTGTGACTGGGAATATGAGGGGCCCTTTCTGGCACACCCATCTACAAAGCCAAAGACTGAATGAGGATATGAGGGCAAGGAACTGAGATATTCTTTGATCCTAAGCACCAGGATATAAGTGTAATATTTTGGACAATGTGGGAAAGATGATTGTAATTGCTTCCCATGTTCTGTGATTAAATAAGGGCATCAGTCTCGCAGGCAGACAGTTTTATACCTTTCTTTAGTTCTGCAGTGGTTGTGTAAAGCAGAAAAAATATGTTTGTTTCATGGTCATGAGCTATTGAGTAAATATATTAATTAACTGTTTCTGGCAGATAATTGTTGGGCCCACTTAAACAGCTGGGTAGGATGATGTGTCAAAGAGCACACTGAAAGCATTGAATGAAAGTTTCCAAAAATATCCAGTGTTATCCTTTCCTGAGCTTTTTACCACTGCTTTGACTGGGAATAGATTTATATCTCGCACAGATATTTTTGTGAATCACATCCACAAGACTAACCATCTTATATGTCAACTCTGGACATGGCTTCATCTCAGTAAATTATTTTTAATATTAACATTACAAAAAAAGGAAATTTTTACAATTTCTCAGGAGGTATTTGATGATTTTTCAGAGCAAGGTTTGACATGTTATGTACTGTCTCCTTGTTCTCAATAAGTTTCCCACGTTTACAGATGTAAATGATCATGCTATTTTGAGGGATGCTCCATATTTGTCATTTTAATGACAAAGATCATAAAAAAGAAAGGCAACTGTTGAGGCTACTTTTCTACCATGCTAATGAGAGTGAGAAAGCAGCTAACGGCCACTCAGAGGTGTTGAAATTGCAGGATAAGGTCTGTACAGTCGCTCTCTTTACAGACTATTGCAAAAGGATAGAAAATGATTCACCCTGGATCCTGAGTCTCCTCCAAAACAACATTAAAAAAACATAAAGAAGGTAAATTCAAAACTATGTTACGCAGCTAGAAGTTTTCAAGTGACAGATTTGGGAATGAGAAAGTGTTGCCCTACTGAACTATCTGGTAGATGGGATATTTACCCTGGTTGTTTGATTCTTTTTGGCATTTTCTTTTAATTTTCAGATTTAAAACCTTTTAGGTGGTTTGTAAAAAATTATTTATTTGTATTTATTTTGTAGTATCTAGACCATCTCACTATTTGGAGGGAAGGTCACATTATTAGTGCGTGCTTTACTGATGTTGCCTCTACATCTCCTTCTCCTTTTTCTTCTGTCCCCATCCTTTCAGATATAAATATAACCCAGTGAGGGCAAAATGCTGCAATCCAAATCCAGAGTTTTTTTCTCAGAAACATCACATTCTTGATATTTAAATAAATGAGATAGACAATAATAATAGAGACAGGATGATTAGAGGTGAGTAGCTAAAACAGAGCAATGAAATATTCTGTGAAATGTCAAAGAGGCTTATAGATCACAGAGGAATGATTCCATCTGTGACTTCATTGGGCTTTCCTGTTTTTTAGCATAAATTAAGCAAAATAAATCAGAAAAGGAAGAACAGACCCACGTGACTGTGAAGATCATTATTATTACATTTTTTTCACATTCCAGGTTTGATAAAATTTTCTCCAGATAAAACTGGATGTTTCTAGGACTGTCCTGGCTTACCCATGAAACACGCTGGGACATTGTCTGGGAGAATAGGAGCTGGCAGAGGTCACATCCATGCAAGGGAGTGTCACAACAATTAAGCAGTATAGAAACACAAGGACCCCGGCTTAGGCCATGTCCAAACCCTGTCGAGTTGTCAGTCCAGAAAGAGCTGAAAAAAACAGTAATCTTAGACCTTCACAGATTTCTGTTATGAAAATAAGAGCCTCAAAGCTTTATAATGCTTTGTCTCGGCCAAGTTCCATCTCTTCAGGAAGGAGGAAAAATACCCAAAAGAGTTTGGTGGGAGACAGAGTTACTCAAACTGTTTTTCTTGCTCTAATACCATGACTTAATGCTAGGAAGAGCTAAAAGGACCCCTAGCCTTTGTGGGGTTCTGGAAGCAGCCTTTATAGCTCCATAAAGTGGAACCTTCTAAAGCTTGCCCACGTCCACAGGAACATTCCCCCATCCATCCCAAGAAATATAAAATCACCTGCTGTCTGTAAAGGCCAAACATTGCTTATGCAACCAGTACTACTGCAGAACAAGAGTGGGCGATGCAGCTTCAGCTCTTTGCTGGAGACAGGCTGGAGCTCTGTTGCTCCAGGAGATGAGGACAGGAAGGAGATGAAGACCAGGAGCCTTCATTTCTCCCACTGTGTGGAGGCAGTCAGCAATTTGCTGTACCACTGGAAGAATAACACCCCTGCATTACTAGGAAGAGTTTCCACTTGGTGGAGATTCCTGGAAGGAGCCACTCTTTAAGCTGCCTCCTATCCCTTCTTTCTTCTGCTCTGTGCCCATGGCTTGGGGATCCCTGGTAAGGGGTGATTGTGCTATTTAGGTCATGGATTGATGCAGACAACTTGCAGTACTTGCTTGCTAAGCACTAAGCAAGCTGTATCCCATAATAGTATTGTTCTATTGTCTTTGTCTAAACCTGTGTTTAGAGGAGGAGTTGTTTGATTTTTGGAGGAAGAATAAGGAAGAGAGAAAATGCCTAAAGCATAATTAAAAAGTTGTTGCTCTAATTTTTCTCCTCACTTTAGAATCCTCTGTTGGCTTCAATTAACTGCTTGAATTAAGATCGTAAGGCAAACACCATTTGATGTTTTTTCTTTTTTTTTTTAAATGAATGCAAGCTCACTCACCAGGTGGGTTTCTCCTCAGGTGCTCGCTGCTCTAATATAGAAAATCCACACGGGCATCTCTGCAGGCAGTGTGCTTTCTTCCTGAGTGCTCGGGGGCTCCAAAGAGGTGCCTGTCCCTGCTGTCCCCAACTGTTTTGGAAGACGTTGGCAGCTCCGCAAGCGTTTGAGGATGTGCACAGTGAGGAGGGACGGGGATCCTTGAGGGTGGCTCACGGATTCATAACTGGGGGCAACGAGATGAAATTGAGCAAAAGCAAAATGAGGTTGGGTATCTCGACAAACTTCTTAAGGGTCTGTTAGATCATTTGTGAGAGAGAGTCCCAGAGGTGCCCAACAGATGCTCTGTTGGTTGAGTAATTTAAAAGTATCTGTCTAGGTCATCACACGCTCCCTATTGCTGCAGCGTCTAGAAAGCAATCACAGAGGCTTAGGAAACTGGGCCAGGAGGGACTCGGGGAGGTCATTTTGGCCTCAAGAGATGAATGATTCTACTTAAAACATCCCCAAAAGACATCTTTCAAACAGTAATGAGCAACACAACCCCTCACGGGGAAAAGAGCTATTATTTTTCCCATCGTAAATATGAAAAATCAAAAATAAAGGCAAGACAAAAGTTTTAACCAAGTCACACAGAAATTATAGGGTAGAGATGGGAATTGAAGTCAAAGCCTTGCAGAGTAAATGCAGCACCAAAAGAACATTCTTCTTTGGTCTAACTGGTCTATATGAGGCATCTTTTATTCATGCGGAACTGTTCTATTCTGTACTTTTGACTAGGCATGTGGACCTCTGGTTCTCCACAGTCCCCATGAAATTTCTTATTTCCCCATAAATTCTTAAAAAAAATAGATTAATCATTACTGTAATTTGCCAGTTTTAACAAAAATACCATTTATTGCAAACATAGTAAATTATTTATGCTTGTGATCTTTTAGAATTTGTCATTTTAAATTTCTTCCTAGGGATTTAGATGTGGGCCTGGCATTGCTCGTTTGGTGGCTGGGCACAGTGATCCTAGAGGTCTTTTCTAAACTTAATGATTCTGTAGTTCTATGAATTGCCACCTACCTTGCTTTCCCTGACGCCTGAACACTCTTCGATCCTCAAGAAAGAAAATATTCCCAAGCAAAACTGGGAACCTGAGAACTGATATTAACTGGCTGATCCTATCCATCTCTTGTTCCTATTCTAGCCTAGCCATGACTAGGAAGAAAGTCAAAAATAATGGACAATTTCTAAATGGAATTTTGTTCTTGTTGGGATCTCTTCCAGATAATTTTTTGCTGTAATGATAGTGAGGTGTTGCAAACATTTCCCAAGGATGTTGAAGTGTAAACTCCTGTTGATGGACAATCTAGCCAAAGAGAGAAAAGAAATCAGAATTATCTTTTCGATGTAAGTTGCTTGCTGAGACATCTCTTGGAAATTTGGACAAAACATTTGAATATTTAAAACTTTATTGAGACTTATCAGTAATCAGTAATCGGAACCTGGACTACTGGATTTGCCAACAGTCCAAGAGCCAACACCTGTTTCATCAGTGGAACTATTCAAGTTATTCTGGATTTACACCAACGGCATGAGGTGATGATATAAGCTATGGCTTTTGAAAACCTATATTTGAAAACCAGCTACTTTGGGTGTCTTTGGTTTCGGGTAACAACTTTGCTTTACTTGCTTTGTTGTGGGTTAACATGTGTGATCATCATTTTATGCAAATGAGGCACCTGTTTCACACTTGACACTCAAAATATCACAAGGCCAAAGTGATTCCAAATCCAGATTCCCCAGGTTGCCAGCTTGTAACGTGATCTGTGGGGGGGTAATGTGCATGCACTGATTGCAGCAGGACAGGAATGAACCACTCAGTCTGCAGACTGGGAGAAGGAATGCACAGAAGCTACTCAGGCTGGGACACTTGACAGGCTTTTCTTTATCCTGCCTGCTAATTCAACCTGAATTAAACTTTTTCTTTTTTTTTTTTTTTTTTTAGGATTCATGTCATCCAAATATTCATGTCAAAAAATTAGATTTCCATGAAAGACTGTTTAAAATTGATGGAAAGAAAGAGGGACTTTGGAGAACCCGTTTGGTGACTTGTCTACTACAGAGAAATGAAGCCCCTCAGGAATTGCTTACTTTTTCGTGTTGATTCCAAACAAAGTGGTCTAGACTAGACAGAAACAACTAGCTTTTAGATCCCTAGCTCCATGCAAAGTAATTTGTGTGGTTTTAGGAATCTGTTTACCTCTTTTTGAGTTACAGATGCCAGTTTTGAAAACACGGTCAGAAAAAACATTTCTCAGTGAATGAGCTGAGCAGCTCTAATAAAAGTATACTCTAATACAAGTATAATCCATGCCATCCTCAAAGGCACTCAGAAAATGCAAGCGTGTCTGGTCCTGACTTGTTAACAACCATAAAGACAGCACTTGGAAGTATTTAATACAGCTGTATGAACCGTGCACTCTCAAATAGCTTCATCTGCTATATTTCCTCCCAGTGGCAAATAAAAAAAATCCAGTATAATTAGGGCATAATTCTGTTAAATTTGTGCAATAAAAGCATTATTAAAAGAAAGAAAAGATTGCCCTTATAGGCTGTGCTGCAGTGGAATCAAGCATAGCTTGTTAGAGTTATTTTTGTTATTATTGCATTACTTGGCTATTGTGTTACCCCTGAAATGCTGTAAAGGAAGGAAAAGGCTGTGTAGATGGAATTTCAAAGTGATTCCTTTATTCAATATTAAAATTTCATTGGCTACATATGTGCAGAGTGAGATCTTGGAGGAGTTGTTTGCCATGTGTGTGACTGAAGCTCAGCTCCTTGAGACCAAATTTCCCATGGACACAACCTGCCCACAGACCCCATCAGAACCTGGAATCTGCAAACTCTAAAAATGTTGCTTCAGCCAGGTTAGTGATTTTTTGAGGAAGTTAAATTAGTCTCAAATCTGCCCCAAGTATAGTCTTTGCAGAAGTACAGACAGAGACGTCCTGCCTATTAGGGAGAGAGATAGAAAGCTTTGAAAGGCACGGATGTTCAGCAGGATGTGACATTTCCTGGGGAGAATAACATTTTACCAGGCTACAGAGAATGTCTACGCAACTCTTCTCTCCCCTTCTCTCAGACAAACACCTTCAGTCTGCTGTAGATGCACTGAAGAAATGCCTCACGTGGACTCAGGTGACATTAACTACAGGAGCATAAAGGGGGATATGCAGAATCTACTAGACAGGAGACCTCTGCTGAGTCCTAAAGGTGCAGATTTGCCCCTCTCCTCCATCCTTGTGAGACCCCAGCATTCAGCTCTGGGGCCCCCAGTACAGAGAACACATTGGGCTGTTGAAGTGAGTCCAGTAGAGATTCAGAGAGATGATTAAAGGGATGGAGCACCTCTCCTATGAGAAAAGGCTAACAAGAGTTGGGATTATTCAGCTTGGAGAAGAGGAGACCTTGCGGTGACCTAATTTTGGCCTCCCGGTGCCTGAAGGGAGACAACAAGAAAGATGGAGAGAGACTTTTACAAGGGCTTGGACTGACAGGACAAGGGGGAATGGCTTCAAACTGACAGAGAGTGGGTTTAGATTGGATATTGGAAAGAAACTCTTCCCTGTGGTGGTGGCGAGGCCCCATCACAGGTGGCCCAGAGAAATTTTAGATACCCCATCCCTGGAAGCACTCAAAGAGAGGTTGGATGGGGCTTGAAGCAACCTGATCTGGTGGAAGGTGTCCCGGCCCATGGCAGGGGGTTAGAATTGGATGATCTTTCAGGTCTCTTCCAACCCAAGCCATTCTATGATTCTATGAATCTGCAACAGAGCCCAAAGGGAGGTTCACCTCTGCTCTGACCAAACATGTCATCTGTTTCCATGTAATTTATGTGTGAGTGCCTGAGAGACCAGTGGAAATAGTGGGGACTTTACAGCAGAGATGGTCACTCCTAAACTCTGAAGAGGAGATTCATCCAGCAAACACTTCAGTTCAGTTTCAGAACCACATCTGTCAAAGCAGTGCCTTTATATGGGCTGGGAACTGATGTTCCCATTAAGTCAAGGGAGATCTTATCAATACAGCCAACAGAGCTGGGGCAGGTAACAACCTCATCTTGGAGCAGACACCTCCGTCTGCCCAGGGAGGTTTTAAATCCTCCCTCTCTGGAGATATTCAAAACCTACCTGCATGTGTTCCCAATGCATCTTGCTTTAGGTGACCCTGCCTTGGCAGGGAGGTTGGACTGGATGATCTCCAGATGTTCTGTCCAACCCTAATTATTCTGTGATTCTGTGATCGGATCATCTGGACAGTCAACTAGACTCTTGGCTACGTTGACTAGATAAAAAATTCATTTCACTTCACACATTGTGCCACTTCTGGCACTGCAAGTTTTTCCATTTGGCCTCCAGTTCTGCTCCAGACCTTGTGGGTCTCCTGTAAGGCTTCTGCCACATCTGCCAGTGTTGTGCAGATGTCTCAGGAATGCTGGAGCATCTCAAACATCACTAGAAGCCTGTGTTTAATAACTGAATAGCTGAATCCTATTAGAGTAGCAGAATTCGGTTGCCTTAACACAGGCTTCTCATGCCATTGGAGGCACTTCTGGATATCCAAGACATCTGCACGGCACTGACAGCTATGACACGGGACTGATGGAAACCAGCAGCCTTCTGGAGTGGCAGCTGGAGGCCAGGGGGGAATCCTATGAGGTCTCAGATGGCACAAGCTGCCAGTGAGAGAGTGACTGAACAGATCCATAAGTGCTACATTGGAACCTGTTTCCTCCAGTCCCCCTTTAAGTCAAAGGAGAGAAACAAGGAGTATCACTTGTTTTCCTAAACTTAAGCTTGTTCTCCCCTGACCAACTGCTGATGATTTTGGAAATGGTTATCCCTTTTCTGATACAGTGGCCTTGCATTAGTAAGTCCCAAAAACAGGGACCTGCATTTCCATTCTGAAAGGAAAAACCTTTGAAAGTTTTTCCTGTATCAAAGCCAGACAATCCTGAAAATTTGATTTTAAATGTAATAATTCTTATAAGGATGAGATGATAATAATAATAATAATATTAATAATAATAATCTGCAATGCTAATTTTAATTTCATATTAGCAATTCAAATTGCATGCTCTGCTTTGAAAAGAGTATATTGCATTACATAGTAATTATGATATAATAACTTAATAGTAATAATGTTAATCTTCTAATTCATCATGAATTTAAAAGGAAAAGAAGCATGGTCAATAGCGATTGTTCACTTGAAGACTCTTGATCTAAATGCAATGCAATTTTTTTCCAGTTTTAAAATTTAACTTATTTTCCAGTGTTTATTTGTGGAAAATAAAACAGGCACATTTTGCACTTTTTTAGGACTTTCCACTATGATTCTTTGTGGCTTGGCTTGTAAATCCTTCACTTCCAAAGATGTTTCATGGCCCTGCTTCTATTTGCAGATCCAAGGGTGAGCTAGGCCTTGCTGGTCTGCCCTGTGATGTGATTCTTGTTTCAGGCAGGGAAGAAGAACAGCACCTGAACCAGGTTAATTAAACCACATCTTCCCCTAGTACCAGTGGTTCACAGTGATCTGCTTTATCATGTGCTGGATTCCCAGCTGGCAAAAACGAGCTCAGTTCTCTACTCTCCCAGTTTTCACCAGCCCTGTGCAAGCAGGGAGGATGGCAGAGCAGATTCCCTGAGCTGAACAGCCTGGCCAACTGTTTTAAAGTGTAATTTAATTTTTGTCTCTCTCTCTCTTTGCATCTGCCAGTTCTCATGGTGCAGCCTTTTGTTGTGCTACCCAGGCTGAGAAGTGTCCTCAGCTATCAGCTTTCACCAAATTGCTGAAGGGTGAAATTTCACCATTTCTGCCAGAAAAAAAGCAGGGTTTTTTTTCCCTTTTTTCCTTCCCCCACCACCCCCTCATCAAAGGAAATAGCGTCATTTCCCTAGAGAATCAGATCCTCTGTAAGAACAGGACTTTTTAATTCCTTTACCTCAAATGGAAATCTGTTGTACCTTCTCTCACTTCTCCTCCCCTGTACACCCAGACTATTCAGTAAAGAAGCAAATCCTTTCTGAAGCCAGGATATATCAGCATAAGCACATGATTGGGGGTAAAAATATTACCAAGAGGCTAAAGCTCTGTGCTGAGAATCAGGACACCAGGTTTCTCTCCATGGCTCTGCCCCTGTGTCCCAGCCAGACATTTATCCTCTGTGAAAGTTTATTTACCTTTCTGCATTTGTATTTAATTATAAGCCATTTAGAATTTGCCAGGCATGAATTAACATTTAGTAGTCATTGGATGACTCAGACAAAAACGATCTGTGCTGTAAAATGGAAAAATATTAATGGAAGTTATTAATATTGATGTAATGTGTTACAGGTATCATTTAATCCATTATTGCAGATTTCTTCGCAGGCTTATTGCTGAACTATCATTTAATTTTTCCCAGTTCCCCAATAGTCTGAAGCTGCTTTCTGTCTCAATCCACAGATTTTATCCAGCACAAAAAAGTGATTTTTTCCCTTTAAGCTCCCTTCCCACTACATTACATTTCAAACTATATTACATGGGTTACATTATGGGTTGCTGCACATGCAGGCCACGATGTAATTCAGCATGACACATGACAAGCAAAGATGTGTTGAAATACCTGAGACTATTAGATCCAAACAACCCTCTGTTAAAGTTTTTTATTACCACATAAATATTCTCCTGGCTGACCAGTGTCTCAGAGGAATAAATACCCCATTAGAGGAAAACCAAAAGCCCCGGTATTGCCCAAGTATGAGGTTGTTAAGAGAAAAAAAAAGGAAAAAAACCTGGTTTTGTACATGTTCTTCTCATGTTAGAAATAACAAAACCTTGTAATAATGCAAAAAAAATTGCACAAACCTATCTAATCATGCTGCAAATAGATAATACAAGATACAGAGAGTAGAGAACATTAAAGATGTAAGAATTTTTCATAAAGAGAAGGCTGATGAAAAAATGAAGGGAACTTGTTGAGGGAGTGTTGGAAGACTGGCGGGGTTTTTGGAATCAAGCTCAACGTACAAAAAAAAGACAAGGTGATACTAAAATAGGATTTTTGACTTTTCTGGTATTACACTGTAGAAATAACCTGATTTAAGATGAAATCAAGGGAGTCAGGTGGAAGGACTGGGGAAGAAGCAGTGCAGCAGGTCATGGACAAGGAATGAGACAGTGGTGGCAAGCCTTGTGTTAACCAGAGGTGTGGAGAATGGCTGTGAATTTGAAAGGCTGGGAAGATGTCAGAAAACAAAAAGGAAAAATAAATTTTAGGGAAAGTAAATCTTGTTTTAAGCTTTGGAGCTGATAAATGTATTCCTAATGAACAATTATGAGAGAGAGCTGAGCTGACAAGAAAAGTGCTACGTGGAAAATTTTTTTTGTGGGAAGGTAACAATAAGTTAGAAGTTGGCCATCAAAAAGGAACTGGAAAAGACACTGAGAAGCAGATTATTTGAACAAACAGACCTTTCCAGATGAAGAAATCGGGTAGGGAAGATGCTTGCCTAGAGCTTGGGATGTGTAAGCAGCTCGACACTCTTAATTGTGTTAGAAGAGCTAAGTTGGTTGGAGATAAGAATAAACTATAAGATATTTAAACTGGATTTCTCTGTTCACAGATCTGCAAGTACTGCAGATGATCAGTATGATAAACACTATCTATTCTAGGCCAGAAGGACCTGTGGAGTACAAAAATTTCGAAAAAATGTGATTTTTTATGTCTGTGCTACTTATGAATCAAAAGTAAAATGGTGAAGGCTAGATGGTTCCCGAAACCTTTGCAAGATAAGATGCTCTTTCTAGCAGATGAGAATGAGTGATTGAAAATGCAGAAAAGTATGAACAGATTTGTTCAGTTCTGTCAGGAAGTAAAGACAACCTCAGCCATGAAAAATTTAGGAACAATTCAGAGCATTTGTGGTGTGCTTCAGTTTGCCAGTGAGAGATGACACAACAGCATCAACTTCTGGCTGTAGTACTAACTCCCAGGTCTTTTAGAAAATGTTGCTGTTGTGTGTTCTGAAGTAAATTTATGCCATTTTAGATTTACAGTTTCTGGAAATATGGGTGTGTTTTACTACACCAATTCTGTCTTCCTTTCTCTTCTCTGTCTACTGTTCCCCGCCCCCCATGATCTCAAGTGACAGAAAAAAATAAACCAAGGATAATAGTGAGCCATGTTTATTATGCTCAGTGAGCATAGGTCTCTGACAGGATACTTTGGCCAGATGTTGGTCTTTGCTGAGGCTGTTTTTCAGCTGGAAAACCAGCTTAACCATCCCCTTGGGAATTTCTTCTGTGCGGGTTAATTCCAGATGGTGAAGAGCAAGCTTAGCAGTTCCTGGATAAACCACTCTTTGGTGTCAAGAGCAAAAGTAAAATAACACTATTTGGGACATTCCTTCAAACCACACTTTCCTTGTCATTAGAACAAGTTCCTCGTTATACAACCATGATGGGGCAAATTAAGGTAGCTTTGGGGATACTCTAATTTAGGGTATGAATAGGTCAGGTACTTGGTGACATGAAGCATTTGAGACTATTCAAACAAGGAGTCAAGAAAAAAGGTTTTATAACTATCCTGTTCTTGGACCAGGCAAGTATCAGACTGGAAAAGGCAGTGTTCTGAACTGTGAAGCTGTCCCTGGAAGTTCATGTTTTACTGACTGTACTGCCAAAACAAAATATGGTGATGCCAGTTCAGAAAACAATGCAAAACCAGTGGCCTGTGTCTTCCATTCTGGATCAATGGTTCTCGTTTTGTGTGTGTGTATTTGTGGTTGTGCCACCCTAAGATGAAAATCAAGTGATGCCGATGTGCAGTTGACCCTATGGGAGATGTAGTTGCTGATGGGAAAGTAAAAACAAATCACCTAAAATTTCATTGGATTGAAGTAAGGAGTAACTAAAAGAGTAGGACTAAACTAGTGAGGTAGAATCCCATTTTAGCATTCTTAGTGAAAAAAAAATGCTTTGATTGTGCAAAAGGTTTTTATTTGATACAAGAACCATTTGATAAAAAGCTGTTGTGAAACACTGGAATTATTTCCATTGTACTTTATATTACTTAGGGCTAGTCCATCCTATAGACCGAGTTGGAGAGCTGACAGTTGTCCTTGTCAACAGAGGTGGAAAGGAAGCTTTTTTTTTTTTCAGTTATTTAATCTTAATTTTTAGATTCTGATTAATTGGTTGGTTTAGCAATCAAAGATAAGTTTCAGATTTCCTGAATGGTGTGTTCATATTGTTGTTAGCAAGGACAGCAACATTTTGGGCCACAGGCTGCAAAATATCTGGAGTGGTCCTGTAATACCCGAGGTCAGACTGTAATGGCCCCTTCCAGCTCAGAAAACCCATCTGGCTACAAAACATTACATATTTCTTTGAATTCAGCAATAGCATCCCAGGAGGTCTAACAGGGAATGAACAAATCTTGCAACCATATTAAAATATGCAGGTTTTTTGAACCTGGTTTATTGAGATACTTAGGATGCTCCATCTAGCTGCTTAGCCGTATCATTCTGTGCTTTTTAATGTAGATTTTAACATATTTTAACAGCATTTATTTTATACTTATTTTCAGAATCATGGAATTGTTGAGAAACCAAATTAATCTGAAACAGCTTTTATTCACTTCTTATTCCTCTATGAAACCTATTTTTTAATATTTAATGTCCCTTTTTTGTTCCAATGAATGCTTGTTTTCTTGCTATGGAATTTCCTTAAAGTTCTTAGTGTTTTTTTTTTTTTGGTGTGTATTAAAATATGTGGTAGCAATTTTAAATGCCTTCCAAAATATTAGGTTACCTACAGTCTATCAAATGATCTTGTAATCTCATCACAGAATCACACAGTCAATCACTGATAGTATTTTTTAACAATATTGGCATAACAAAGAAATTCTAGAAAAGGAAAATATACTGGTATCATATCAGTATATTTAAAAACAGAGATAAATGAACTGACAAGAAGGATACACTGATTACTTTGAAGTTGACCCTGGAAAAAATACTAGAAAAGTTGCCACAAGACTAATTTAATAATGACTTTTTAAAATTACAGGATATAGAGCATTCCTCAGTGTATAAATTCTTTGAGGATGCAAATTGTTCAAGCCTTATTAGATAAACAGAAACGTATGGAGACCTGACCCTTCACTGTAGGGTTTAAACAGTTTTGCAGTTTCCATTACCAAATGGTCTTATGCTATTTGTAGGATCTAGTTTGTTCCTAATTATTCCTAAAAATTAAGTTCATTGTCATTAATCCTACTAACCATGGGATTTTCTTTGATGTCTTTAGCTTCCCTTATCAATTTTCTACACTTTATAATGTTTAATTTATATTGCTGTGTGTGTTCGATCTCTTTCTTTCCAGTTGTCACGTGTTGCATTCTTATTTCTAATTAGTGCATTTCTTTTGCCTTTGAACAAAGTTTTACTTTCACTCAGCTTGGTCTCCCAGCTTCACAAACTCATCTTAAAAAATCCAAATGTTCATTCTCATTTTTCAGATTTTTTTCCCTACCTTTTACATCTCTGTAATTTCCCAGTTTTGAGAAATGAATTACTTTGGAGAGTCTAGTGTATTTATTACTGGTTTGTCCTGTCCTCTCGCTGTATGGAGTGAAATCTAATAATAACAGTTGGTCCCTAGGCTACGACCAACTGCCAGCCCATAATTAATTCATCTTTATATTTTTCTTAAATTTGAAGAGAAGTTTACTGCTGGTTGCATATGTCTCCCAAATTGAAGCCTCCCATTAAAAAGATATTTCCTTCTGTTATTTATTTATTTTTTTCATTATGGATAGCAGCTCAGGAAGCAACTCAGACTGTTTGAGTCACTGATCTGTGGCACCTCCTGCTTTCTCAAATACCTCAGCCAGGCTTCATCAGATGGCAGATGAACATACACAGCCATAACACATTTGCATGATCAATAGTCAGGTGAGATCCCCAATTCCTAGACTTTCAGAAATACCAAATAAAAGCCATTCCAAATGGAACAGGATCAATGAAGCTCACACCCTGTGCCCCTGTATCTCCAAGAACATGGTCCCACCTCCCACGTGGCCCCTGGCAGAATGTCTGGATCTTTCCCTGGCCACTGTCCCCCCACATGGCAATCCCAGTTTGATCCCAGACCTGATCCTTGTTATTCTTCAGCTTGTCTGGCAGCTCAAGCAGTATTTGCTGAATTTGGCTTGATTTGGGAATATTTTATGTGACTGGCATGTAGAGATGAGCTTTCTCTTATTTTTCTCCTCTTGCTACCTCTTGATTCAAACAGATATAAGAATTATAATTAATAATAATAATAATTATTAAGGATTCCATAAGCTGTTGATGGAGGTGCAGGCTAATGGGCAGGTGTCACATATGGGGCTGTTGTGTGAACCACATCTCCTATGTACTTCCCTTTAGGAGTGTGTTCAATAGGAAAGCCACTGTTATGTACCCATAATACCTTCCCTTGTTTACTTGCTGCTTTCTAAACTGGTTATAGCAAGAAATTTTAATACACAAGAGATACAACAAGATTTTATACAAGAGATTTTCATTCACGTGCAGTGCTGCAATCAGTGAGAGCTGTTAGCACCTTACCTAAATTCTTTCTACAGATGTTATGTGAAAAAACCCCAACTCTGGCTCTTTATATTATCCCACTCTTAGCTTAAACACTTGAGTTTGTTAACTGTGGAATAAAGTTCAATATATCTCAGGTCAGTCTTTCTCACATCTTCTTCTTGCTGGTATTACTCTTGCTTTAACTACCTCTTGGCTTCTCCAAAAAACCTTCTGAATAAAAGTTAGCTTTATTCCTGACATCAGTTATCATCTTCCTAAAATAATATGCTATTTTATATACAAATGTAATCCTGTAGTGGGAGAACCCAGGCTTCCATAAACGCCAGATCTCAAATCCAACCTGTTGTTCACCTCCTGCTGTTTCTGTCCCCAGCCTGAGGCGTGAAGAATCCTGAAGTCTGGACAGCTACTGATGCGAATCAAGCCCAGCCTTTGCAGAAATGAGCTAGGGAAAGATTCTGAGTAACCCTGGGGCTATAAAGCTTTCCTGTGTGAAATATAGGTGAAATCCTACAACCTCGATGACATTGGGTGTGCTTTCCTAGGAGTTTCTGGCATGGCTCTCAGACAAAAGATGAAGAGAGAGTGAAAAGCTCTTGAAAACAAAAAGGCAAAAGGGCTCCTCTTTCAAGTTTGTAGCATATCCATGTGCACTGTTACATGAGGAAGAACTCTGGAATAACTGTAATTTGGATCAAAGTCAGCATTGGCTGTCTGCTCCTTCACAGATCTATAGCCCAAATAATTTTATCCTTTGCTTCCCTGTGGAAGAATCCTTTTGGGACAGTTTGGAAACCTTTGGAGGTTCAGCAATTGTTTACATACGTTTTCTCTTTCAAACTCATCTCTTGACTCTTCTAAGTTCACTAGAGGTGGCCTGAGCAGTGAATTAGCTTGTAAATCATGTATTTACCTCACACTGAGATCAACTCATATGGTTTTGATAGCTGGGAGTTTGTGTAACTGCAATGAATCCCTCTTCCCATCTATTTTATATTTTTATTTACTATAGGAAAATCATGGATATAGGAACAAAATCTAGTGGAGCAGCTCAGCTTGCATTGCTGTAGATGTAGTCCAAAGTTTCCATTAATGCATTTGAAGGGAGGATAAATAATGATGTGTATAAATGTAATTGTAAAAGGACCTCTTACACGCCACTGGCATCCAGCCACACCACGGTCAGGTTTTGATCTTATGGTTCTCAGGGAAGTAAAGTATGGGAGATCTCCAGAGAATAATTTAGGATGGTACAGTGTGTCTCTGGGTTTTTAATTTTTTTAATTTCCTGTCCAAATTAGTACCCAAAACATTTCCCAGTGCAACATTAATGAACTCAGTGGTCTCTGTGCTGCTGGAAAAAATATGGTTTTATGTAGGAGACATAACCCCAAAGCTGCGGCTATTTGTGCTGGTATGCCAAACTGTGTGTGTTTTTATTAATTTGGTACATGTCTGTTTTGCCATTCTGTTTTATGCTTTAAACACTGGGTACTCGTGAGACCTTTACTCCAGTCTGCAATACCCGAGACTCACGAAGCTGTTTCCAGCAGATCAGAGAATTTCTCCAGTTCTCTTTTTCCTTTCCTTTTCCTGTTGCCTTAGTTTCTGTGCAGGTGGGGGATTAACACCACATTGTGCACACACAGCACAGTGGGGCTCTGATTTCATTCAGATCCAAGCATGACAACGATAAACAATAAATAATAATATTGCACTGTTTGACACCTCAGTTTTAACTGGGGCTCTCTGTGCCTTCTCTTCTCTCTCTGGTGGCCAGCAACAGGACCCAAGGGAAGGGCTGGAGCTGTGTCAGGGGAGGTTGGTGCTGGATATCAGGAACAGGCTCTTCCCCCAGAGGGTGGCTGGGCACTGCACAGGCTCCCCAGGGAATGGTCACAGCCCCAAGGCTGCCAGAGCTCAAGACGTGTTTGGACAACACTGTCAGGCACATGTGATGTGATTTTTGAGATTCAGGAGTGGGACAGATGATCCTTGTCAGTCCCTCCAATTCAGGATATTCTGTGATTCTGTGGTTCTGTCTCAGAACTGGAAAGAGCACAGCAGTGGTACCAAAGGGGGCAAGGTAAGCCTCAGGGGCAAGACTGGGGAGTTCTCAATAGCTTTCACCCTGTTTATTAAAGATCGGCACTAAATCCTATTCACTGGTATTTTGCTCTTTCACCTGGAGGCAGAAACTGCAGGCAGATTGTAATTTATTATGTCGTTGTACTTGCCATGTCTTTTCTCGAAAAAGTCTGAGATGATTCCTGCCTTCTCTGTTTCGAGAGCCCATGGCCCTGAATTCTGCACAGGAGATTTTAGCAGTGATTATTCATTGCAAATTTCTCCTTTAAATGCATTGAGATTAAATTAAAAAAATAAAATAAATGGACCTCCTACATACAGCTTTCCTCTTCCTCTCTAGGTTTTTTTTTCACTTTTTCTTTTCTTTTTACAGAGCTGTTCTCATCTCTGAGCCTCCTTTTTCTTGAATTCTGCTGGTTTAATTCAGTCATTTTAATATCGTGAGCAGTAGAGAGAATAGGAGCAGGAATCAGGTTTGTGCTGTTGGATTGATAAACAGATGCTAAGCCGATGTGACACAGATGCTACTGCTGAGCCAGGAAAAGCAGGTCAAGGTTATTAGGAGAAAGTGCAGCACTGTCTCATAGCTGTGAGCAAAAAGGCCCTGCATGGAGCCAGCTTTTCCTCTCTTCCCTTCTCTCTCTCTTTCTCACTCTTGATTGTCTGGTGGCGGTGCATGTTTCAGGAACCTTTTTAAAATTAATTCTTATGAGAGCAGGAATTAACACTTCAATTTCATTATATTACAGTGACCCTCACACAATCATGAGATACAAGTGGCTGGCTCCTTTACTTTTTAGGGGCACTGAGTTCCTCTTCTGGAACACAATACTGGGGCAATCATTTCCTAATGCCATCCTGGAAAATTTGAAGGTTCTGTGGCAATATTGGGTGAAATCCTTGGGAGAAATCCTTCTGCCAGGAAGGATTTCAGGCAAAAAATTGAACAATGCATTTGAACTGCAAAAATGGATTTTATTTTTTCAATAGAAACAACAGTTCATATAGATAAGGTTTAAAAAAATCTCCTGCACCACAAAGGAGCAAGGCAGAATTAGTCCAGGAACACTAAAAATAGATAGTTTCCATTCCCGGACAACTACTCTTCAGGTAAAACACTAAATACTGGGCTAGATGTGAAAATTCACTATAGGTTGCTGCCTGGTTAATAATAGAGTCCCAGAATGACTTAGACTGGAAGGGACCTTAAAGATCATCAGTTTCCAACCTCCTGCCATGGGCAGGGACACCTTCCACTCTTCCAGGTCCAAGCCCTGTCCAGCCTGGCCTTGGACACTTCCAGGGGTGGGGCAGCCACAGCTTCTCTGTGCAACCTGTGCCAGGGCCTCAGCACCCTCACAGGGAAGAATTTCTTCCTAATATCCAATATAAATTTGCTCTCCTTTGATTAACAACCATTTCCCCATGTCCTGTCACTCCAGGGCCTTGTAAAAAGTCCCCCCTCCAGCTCTCCTGGAGCCCCTTTAGGCCCTGGAAGGGCCTCTGAGGTCTCCCTGGATCCTTCTCTTCTCCAGGTGAGCACCCCCAGCTCTCCCAGCCTGGCTCCAGAGTGGAGAGGTGGAGGAGTGGAGCCCTCGGAGCAATTTATATGTTTGTATAGGAAACAGAAGTCGATATAAAGTGTGAAATGATGTCAATCTGCCCTGCATGTGTCCACATCTATCTTTTAGAATTTAATACAATATTTATATTATCAGTCTTGTTGGAACAAAAAATTCCTGGAATGATGTGTACCTCGGTGCCCATTTTTCTGGAAACATTAAGTGGTTATATTTGGCAAGAAAAGCAGCCACTCAATAGAATGAGCAGGGATCATTATAGACATCTGTATTATTTCAGCAACAGATTTGTCCCAGACATTATTCATAAATTCAAAAGCTTTAACCTGGAAGAGTCCATTAGATAATTCAGTTTCTCCTCCTGCATTCTACAGGCCATTGCATTTTGTCTACTTTTCCCTGTGTCCATACCAGTAATTTGTATTTGGCTGAATTAGTTCACATTGAGAGACAATTGCACCTAATCTGAAGACATCAAGAACTGGAGGCTCCATGAATTGTCCTGGTTGTTTATTTTAGTGCTCAGAAGTCATGACTGCTTTTTGATTTCCATTTGTCTGTCTTTAACTTACAGTCAGTCTTGTTATGTCTCTCTCTACTGGCTCAGTTTGATTCGTTTTCTCTGTGCTTCAAAATGCATAAAAGTGTGTTAGTGTTTTTCATTTTTCTCTGGGGTCCTTTTCATTCTTGATATCTTTTTTCAATTATTGTACAGCAGAAAACGATGTGGTAATTCAGTATGGAGAATCCATACTCGAATCACAGTATCACAGAATTTTTAGGGTTGGAAAGGAATTCCAGAGAGTACCCAGTTCAAACCCCCTGCCAAGGCAGGGTCACCCGGAGCAGGTGACACAGGAATGCATCCAGGTAGGTTTGGAATGTCTCCAGAGAGGGAACTCCACAACCTCCCTGGGCAGCTGTTCCAGTCCTCTGCCACCCTCAACATAAAGAATTTCTTCTTCACTTTGAGGTGGAACTTGATGTGTTTTAGTTTGAGGTGGAACTTGATGTGTTTTAGTTTCTGGCCATTGCTCCTTGCCCTTTGCTGGCACCTCTGAACAGAGTCTGGCACCATCCTCTCGACACCCACCCTGGAGATATTTATAAGCATTAATGAGATCCCCTCTCAGCCTTCCCTTCTCTAAATGAAACAGGCCCAGCTCCTCTCTCTCCTGGACAGCAGGACTGACACTCAGAAGGAATTAAGCTGGAGGGATGAGCTGGCAAGGACTTCCAGAAATTAAACAAACATACACTCAGAAGTCTGCACCCAGGACAGAGAGGTTTCATAAAATTCTACAGGCTGAGGATTTAGTGACTTTATGGCAGTTCTGTGGCAAGGGATGATTGAAGAACAACGAGCCAAAGATGAGCGAGCAGTGCAGCCTTACGGTGATAGAGGCCGAATTTGTACTGGGTACTTTAAGAAAAATGTAACAGCAGACTGGATAAGTGATTATTCCCCAGTGTTTGCTTTTGGGAAGCCCAATATTGTGAGACTGGAGTGTGCCCAGTGGAGGCTTTGAAGGGAGCTGGAGAGTAAAGTGTGTTTTGTGGAAGGCTGAAGGGGTTAGGTCTGTTCCACCTTGAGAAAGGAAGGACAATGGGCAATATAATTGCTGTCTTCAGCCTCCTAAGGCGAGTTTGCAGAGGTGGTGGCATCAGACTGTCATCTGAGATGCACACAGACAAGAGAGAAGGCTAACATTATAATAAATGCAATTATAATTAGATATTAAAAAATAATAATTTACAGAGAGAATTAGGCAGTAGAACTTCACCTTTAGAGATATGAAAATCAAACTGGACAAGACCTTGGTTGTCTTCATGAAGTGTTGAAATTCATCCTTTATTGTTTGAGTTGATAATGCACTATAGCCCTCCAGATATCCATTACAAAGAAAATGGTTCAATTATTTTGTTGTTTTAATTTTTAACTTTCTTTTCCTTTGGTGAAAAAAAAACAGGGAAGAATACGACTTTAGTGACTGTGGATCTGCTCCCCATTTTTATGAACTACACCTGAAAAAGGGAATTGTCATGTTTAGCATTATCTATGGCTGTGTGACTTTTTCTGTGATTTTTCTTTTCTTAGTAGAAGTGGCTGGAAAATGGAAAAAGAATAAAGTTAATTATTTAGACAATTAGTCAAAACCTGGATGAAAATCAGCTTATTTCAACTGAGAACCACTGTTGTGGTTCTCTGTGTGATCTGTGGAACAGAGGCTCTTCTCTCAAAGTAAGGGGCAGTGGGCATGTCCTGGGGTCCTACATCTTAGAGCACCAAGAGAGATTCAATGTGACTGGGAAACCCAGATCTTGCTAGGGGAAGACAAAAACCAGAAGCTGCAACCCCCATCAGGGCCCCATAGGCATTTTCAGAGTCAAATTATTATGGGAGGGTTGGTTTTGCTTCTTGTTTTTTTCTGCAAAGACTCCCCCCAAACTTTTCACACTGATTTCTTGATTCAGAATTTTCAGTCAGCCTGTCTTTTAAGAGTCTGGTCTGTTCAGTTTGTTAGAGATGAGTTTACTACACCAAATCCTTTTGCAGAATTATTTCTGGGATGTCTGAGAAATAGAATTGTTGTTCATGATGACTGATTTAACTCAGTACCCGTTTACCACCAAGATCTAACTCAGCTTTACTGACAGTCAAGTCCATCACCAGCCTAAAATCAGTAGGATTTGCAGGGATCTACTGGCTCAGGGAGATACACGTGCAGTAAAGCCATAAAATTCCCAGTTCTTACATTACATAACAGGTTTTACAACCTTAAAGTGGCAAGATTTGAATTCAGAATGAGGGAGGATTTTAGAAAAACAGAGCATAAAAGAAAAATAAACTTCCACATCTTCTATTCACCCCCTACCTCAGATTTCCAGTAATTCTTTTGAAAAGTGATGTTTGCAGTTTTTCCAGACTGCATTTATCAAGCCTCCTGTATTGTATTGTTGTTGTTGCACTAATGTGATAGTTAACTGTTTTGAGTTAATTGTTAATCCAGCCCAGAATAGTCTCTTCTAAACAGAGTCATTAAATGGAGGTGGAAGAAAAAGAGAGAAAGAAAGCGAATGAGAAAATGAAATATTGAAGAATGAAAAAAGAACAAGAAGAGAATCAACATAAAGGCAACTTAATTGCCTTTATTATGAAAAAGAGAAATTAAAGAGGATTTCAATCTTAATAGTTGGAGTAGGCTCAAAGGCAAAACTGAAGGAACAAAGATGACGTTTCAGGCACTTCTTTCTTTCAGCTATTAAAAGAGAAGTGGATCATGGATCCACAACATAAACCTGCCCCCTCTGTGTGGATTCAAGGCTTTAACTCTTGCACCAGCATGTTTCCAAGGACACTCACTGGTTTCTCAGCTGAGCCATTTAACCAACAAATTATCAAACCAGTTAGATGAAAACACAATAGTAGTTAATCAGCTTTTACAAGCTCACACATTGAACCCCAACTGTAAAAACACTTCATTAGTAGCTTCTCATTTGTGTGGCTTTTCTCTACATCTCCTGTGTTCCACTTCGAATATTTCTACGAGATACAAACCAGTCAATAAATGCTTGAACTCCTCCGTGTCTTTACTGAGGGACCCCTCTAGAGCCTATTAACACCCATTTTATGGAAAACAGAGCAGGTAGCTACCTCCACCATGTGTTGGCACTCTCTAAAAGGCTGTTAATGCTTTGTGTTTCAGGGCATAACAAACTGAGGCATTCCCAGGGAAGGAGGGGGGGAAAAAAAAAAGCCAGCCCAGTGGGTAAAAAGTAAATATGTGAAGATATCTGTCCTGCAGAATAGAGCTGAAGAGAAACTGGAACATCTGAGAGGGTCGTTTTGCCAGTGCACCAAGAAAAAATTGCTGTATTTTTGTTGTTTTAGTTTATATATGTTGGTGTAGCTTCTATATTCCTCAAAGAGAGGAATTACACCAAACAGAGAGGAACTGTACCAAAAGTAAGGAATGATTTGCCTTTGTAAGTACACCTATTCTAGAAATTTTACCAGCTTTCACTGTGGAGAGAAGCATATGATTAGTCTAATTTTAAGGGAATATGTCCTGCCCAACAGTGTGTTCAGATCCTCTTCTTCCTCCCTCAGCCCATTTTCGAACACGTGGGTTTGTTTTAAGCACGTTTGACTGAGAGGAATTGATGTCTCAGAGACATGATGTCCTGACAAGTTTTGTGGAAGCTGGCAGCTGGGGAAAGGAAAGATAACCAACAGTGCCCTCGCCATGGGAAAGAGAGTTTAAATCCCTTCTCTGCTTATTCCAAGGAGAAAGCAGCCTGCTGGCCCATCAGCACATGAAACAGCTTGCCCAAACACACAGAAGTAGGAGAAAGTACAAGATCATGTACAGAAGGGTGAGTGACTGAGAGAAAAACAAAGTGAAGGTAGGCAAAGACAGAAATCAAGTTTAATTCTTGGGTCTAGAAGATATTTTACTTGTAAACAGTTGTGATTTTTATAGCAAAACTGTATAATATATTCTTTATATTTCAGTATAAAGACAAGGACTGTGTTTCCACATCTGAAGTGGCTTGCAAAGGGTATTTGGAGCTACTGGAGGTACATAAAATCAGGTCTGCAGCTTGGAGAAATAAAATATAAGCTTCCCAGGGTGAAACTCATGTGCCCTAAGTTAAATAACTGCAAGCAAGTTGCTTAAACCTGAATCTGCCACCCTACGGTTCAGTTTATAGTCAGAGAAGAGCAACAAGTCCCTCTTAAGGTGATTCATGTGTCCTGAGATAAATAGAATGAATCTGTCTCAGAAGGCTTCCCTCCATTGACTCTGACAGGAGCCTGGGGTGAGGAGCTCAGATGAGGTGTCTGACTTCTCCCTGTCTAAAGTGAAGAGATGCAAATCTTAGCCCTGATGACACAAATGGGTTTTGTTTCACTCCCTAAGTCAACTTGTGGTGCAATGAAACTGACTTCAAACAGGCTGGGAGAAAATAGTTCCAATTTACTGCAGAGGAGAAAAGAACTGTTAATTTCTTGTCTCAGAGCTACCTATGTGCAATGTTTCACTTATTGAAGGAAATAGAAACTTGTTAAGGCCTTGACTGTTAACAGAATTATGCTTCTGCCTAAATGGAGTTTGGTTTTTGCCTTTAATTTCTATGCCTTTGTGATCAGTGTTTAGAAAAAAACACATCTCTCCCTTCTCCCTTCAAAATATCCATTTGAATAAAAAATAATAATTAACGAATAACCTAAGAGAAGTCACCTTCTCTTTTCTCACAGGAACCTGAATCCTTGAGTATTTATTGGGTCAAGCAGCAAAAATGAGTTTAAACCTACAGTGGTCTAATATTGAGAGCTGGTGAATTTTGAAATAATCTCTCGTAGCAATATCTGCTCTTTTGGAGCTGTTGGCTGCATACATCAAATATTCAGCCAGGAAACAGCAGCACCACTGCACAATCTACAAGGAGCTGCAATCACAGAGCACCTGAATCACACCAATGCTGGTGATAATTTCAGTTTCTGTTATGGATGCCAGCCAAATGCTGGAAGGGTATGAAGCTGTGCCAGGGGAGGTTTGGGGTGGGTATGAGGAAAAGGTTTTTCCCCCAACAGGTGGCTGGGCCCTGGAACTGGTAGGATCTTATGTAGTTTTAACCAGGGAGAGGTTAAGAGGCCAGCCTAAGCTAACTGCTTAGATGTGCTCTGGAAGTCAGCAGAAAGAGGCAGGTGTCATCTGGCTCTCATGGACAGTTCTAGGATGGACTAAATAGCTTTATTGAGGTGCTGGTCTGAACTCGTTGGCCTAAGAATGGCTTTTTAACAGCAAAGATTAAAAAAAAAAATATATTCCACCCTGCAAATGAAATTCTGTAATCTCTCTTACTACAAAAATTATTTTTATACCTGAAGGGAGGGTGCAGAGGGGACTGTGCCAGGGCCAGAGGCCATGAGCACACAGGAAAACACAGGACGTTTCTCTGAACATCAGGAATCAATTGTTACTGTCAGGGTGACTGAGCACTGGCACAGGTTGCCCAGAAAAAGGTTGGATGTGCCACCATGTGCCAACACTTCACTGGAAGTGTTCAAGGTCAGGTTGGATGAAGCTTTGAATAACCCCTATGATTCTATGAAATAAACCTCCAATCTATCAAAAACAGGTTTTTAGTAAAGGGCTTAATCAAAACTTAGTGTAACCAAAAAACTGTTACAGGTAAAATCTGATCTAGAAAGGGTGACTATTTATTAAATAGAATTTTTCCACAAAATATATCTAAATGGTTTTTTCCCACCTGCTACAAGACCTGTACATTCCCATCCAGTGCAGCTTTCTGGTCGGGTATGATGCTGGCTGCTCACATTCCTTCCCTCTTATTGCAGGGAGGCTGGAGAGGGATGACCTGGAATTTGTAAATGACTTCTGTGAAATGGATGTGCAGACAAAAGCAATCCAGGCAAAGCAAGACAGAATTCTGTGAAGACAGGGAACAAGCAAAATAAGTGTATGCCTTAATAAGTAAGTAAAAATCTGCAATTTTTATCAGAGACTATGCAAGAAAAATTTGTCAATTAATCCATTTTCTTTGTTTAGATTTTCCCTGCTTTTAATCAGCATTGATTTGATTACAAAGACATTAATTCTAGAGAACCACCCCTAAAGAGAAACAAACTTCCAAAAACAATGGGAAAGTATTTCTGAAATGTCCTTTTATTACTTAACCATCTTGAGAACTCTCTGAAGAGTTATTCTGAGATGTTCAGGGGCTCCCAGGGATACATTTTGGGAACTTTAGGGTTGATCTAAGATATTACCACTCTGGTTTTCCATCCTGCTCCCCCATCAGATGTAATCACCTCCCTTGCAAGGCTGGTGGACGTGTCCAGCTGTCTCCACTGCTTGTTTGCAGTCTGGTGAATTAGCTGCTAATGAAGGAAGGTTTCAAAGGTGCCTGACCAAACTTCAGTGAATAATTACGCTCACAACTTCTGTTCTGCTGATTTTAGTTAAGGAGATCTAGTGGGATTAGTAACTTCTGGTAACGAGGTGGCAATAAAAACCTGGGAGATGTCAGCAACTCTTTACAGCTGTTTGCTCAAGTGATGTGATGGGAGCACTCAACATATGAATCTAAATCCCTGTGTGGACTGGAATGGCTATAATTCAATTTAGCTTAATTTACTTTGAAAGTTAATTCAGTTAAATTGAATTAAGCCTCTTTAATTTCGAACAAAGGTGTCCACATTTGAGTTTAAAGTAGTTTAATTAATCCACTTTAAAAAGCTAATTCAGATTAATTTTGGTGAGCATTGTTATGTGCATAGGCGTGTAGGTTCAGTTAAGTAACATCAATTAAGGTGTTTGCTTCCAAGAAACATATTCCTCCTGAGCAAACGTGGGTGAGCACAGCTTGGATAAGTTGTAAGATGGAGCAGAAATGGAGAGGCAACAGTGGAGGAGTAAAAATTTCTCCCAGGGAGAAGTCCACACTTGGTTCTGCTTGGTTTGGACTTGCTGGCTGGGAGCAGAAAGATGAAAAAGCTGATTCAGTGCAAGAGTAATCATCACCAGTTCTGTAAGAAATAATAAGGGCTCAGGGAATAAAGAGCTGAAACAGACCTCAGAAATACTCTGCTTTCCAGGAATTTTTAGTGACAACACATTTAGTCTGTGAAGTCGTGTCAGGAATTTAAAACCACCCCTGACTACAGCACAGTTCCCTAAATGAGTGTACAAATAAGCATGGCCTACAAACACCCCATTTCTGGGACTCATGAAATGGTTTGGGTGGGAAGGGATCTTCAAGATGACTTCATTCCAACCCCCTGGCATGGGCAGGGACACCTTCCACTAGACCAGGTTTCTCAGAGCTCCATCCAGTCTGGCCTTGGACACTTCCAGGGATGGGGCAGCCACAACTCTGGTCTTCCTCAGACCCACCCCAGTATTGCCTGTTTTACGGAATACTCTTTAACACCAGCTCAATCCAACTGTCCCAGCTGGAGGAGTGCATCCCTTGGCTGTTACCTTATCAATGTCTTTACACCTGAAACTCAACAGTGTGGCTGTGGATTAGCAAGAAAATTTGCTGCTCTCCTCCATCACTTGCCCTCCCTCCTCATCACCTTTCTCAGTGGAGCTGCAGCCACACATCCCTGCAGGGAGAGAAGGGCACACGCACAAGATGGTTTTCACTGAGTACTTTAAAGGTCCCTTTAGGCTTCACAGGTGGAAGGTTTTGACATTTCCTCCCCTCTGGGTGTGTGAGCACTGGGCCAAACTGAGAAGTGTGATGTGGGCAGCTGGGACAGGAGGTAGGTCAGTCAGTGAGTGGAAAGTGGTGTAAGGGGTTGCAACCTAGTGGAATTCAGTGTTAAGGGAAGGGTCTGGAGTCAATGCCACCAGTCTGAGAGAGTAACACCTTTTCCCAACTCACTCAGCGTGTGAGCTCCTCGAGGCTGCCTTTCACCTACTGAACACGCTCACAAATGAGTAACTTAACCACTGAATGCATCCTCTCCAGTCCCTTGTCCTTTTTGTCTGTGCCTCTGTATGTGCAGTCTGCTTACAGACATCTACACACTCACATGCACGTTGACTTTAAGTAAAATTATGTTTCTTCATCTTTTCCCTCTCTAACAGTCAAACCCTGGTGATCCTGTGAATGTAAATCAGCTGCATTTCTGATTTAGCTGTAATCTCTGCTGTATAGCTGAGGTCTGTTTGATGTTCTTTAAGTGGTGGAATTGAAAGAGCTTTTCACTGCTAACTGGAAGAGCTACTAGTTTATTAAATCCTTGATTTGAAATCTTGCTGTCAAGGAAAACACAGTCAGCTGATGCTGTGAAAGGATTGCATTGTCAGTTCTTGCTGAGCCTTAAAACTGGCATCAAGCATAAAGTAAAGTGACATTAAATGAACTGACAATCTGAGTTTTTGAGTGTAAACCTCCAGGAAATGATAACTTGGCTTTTCAATGTAAAAAAAAAGAGAGCTTATGGTTAAAAATAAAATAAAGGAAAACAATAAAAAAATAATAAATTGTTATAAAGCAAGACCCAGAATACTATTTTAGAGGATCTTTTCCTTCCCCTTCCCCCTCTTTTCAATTTAATGTTAGCAAAGCAGAGGTGACAGAAAAGATTTATGAGAAACATTTTTAAAGGTGGGTTTACTGTGTGTGTAGAGCAGACAGTGTCTGAAGGGCCTGTAGCATTTGCACTTTAGAGAAAATGACAAAAAGTGACTATTGCAGCAACAACCAGCATGGCAGGGGTGGAAATTGATTGCACTGAGGGAAATCTGTAAGAGTGGTGTGTGATAGGCAGCTACTGGCTTTAACGTCCAGCTCTGAAAAGTTCAGAAGTGAATTAGCAAATTGAATGATTTTATTCTGGGTTGAATTTAATGAGTTTGAACTGGAATGGGTCATTTTGTGAGTTTGATGCAGGCTGGGGAGAGAGATGAGAAAATGCCATTGTGGAACAGAAGCCAAATGGAAATCTTGCCACTGAACAAGTTGTGTGGTTGTCACAAGGATCCAGACAGGGACTGTTCATCCTGGAGAAGAGAAGGTTTTGGGGACACCTCATTTTGGCTTTCCAGTAAGGATGGGGAGCTTATGAAAGAGAGGGAGAGTGACTTTTTACATAAGCAGATAGTGATAGAACAAGAGAGAACCATTTCAAACTGTGAGATTAAAATTACATGTTAGGGAGAAATTCTTCTTTGTGTGGGAGGTGAGGCCCTGGCACAGGGTGCCCAGAGCAGCTGTGGCTGCCCCTGGATCCCTGGAACTGCCCAAGGCCAGGCTGGACGGGGCTTGGAGCAACCTGGGATAGTGGAAGGTTCCTCTGCCTAAGGCGAGGGTGGAACTAGATGATCTTTAAGGCCTTTTCTGACCCAAAACAATCCGCTGTTTTCTGATTCTTCTGACTTATGTTCCCAGGGTCTATACAGGATGTCATGAAGTTAAGTCTGGGTATGAGGAAGGAGTAGGAGGGAAGGTGTTTTCAGCTTTTTTGGTTCTACTGTGTAATCCATGGGCAGTAAATTAATCTTTCTCAAATTGAATCTGTTCCATCTGTGAAGGTGATTGGTGAGAATTCTTCCTGTTTTCATCTTGACCCAGAAGCTCTTCTATCATATTTTCTCCCTCCGTCCTGTGGACGGAATCACAGAGTCCAAATTGGTTTGGGTTGGAAGGGACCTTAAAGCTCATCTCATTTCAACCTCTTGCCATGGGAAGGGACACCTTCCACTAGACCAGGCTACTCAGGAGCCATCCAAGGTCAACACATCACATTATGAATGTGCTACTTATTTATTAAATATTCTTGTGCATCTCATCTTTTTTTATCTCCTCTTTTCTCCTGTTCAATTAAGTTCTACTTTTGTAAAGTGGAGGGAAGGCACTTGCTATTTCAATAAAAGTGTTCCAGATGAAATGCCAAAGGATATTCCATAGGAGCTAGATGCTGTTATTATTCTGACCAAGATGTAAGTCTGACTTTTCTTTTTTTAACAGTAGCTTTTCCTAAATATGATTTCAAGTCCTTTTCAATTTAAGGTCAATTTGTCAGGAAATATAAAAAAGGTGCCAGTTACCTCCTCCAGAAAACACATCTCCTGCCTACTAGCATTTTAACTTGTAATGAAGGTCCTTTCCTTCTTGAAAATGTCCTTCAAGATTGTCAAGTTCTTTNCCTTAAAGCTCATCTCATTTCAACCTCTTGCCATGGGAAGGGACACCTTCCACTAGACCAGGCTACTCAGGAGCCATCCAAGGTCAACACATCACATTATGAATGTGCTACTTATTTATTAAATATTCTTGTGCATCTCATCTTTTTTTATCTCCTCTTTTCTCCTGTTCAATTAAGTTCTACTTTTGTAAAGTGGAGGGAAGGCACTTGCTATTTCAATAAAAGTGTTCCAGATGAAATGCCAAAGGATATTCCATAGGAGCTAGATGCTGTTATTATTCTGACCAAGATGTAAGTCTGACTTTTCTTTTTTTAACAGTAGCTTTTCCTAAATATGATTTCAAGTCCTTTTCAATTTAAGGTCAATTTGTCAGGAAATATAAAAAAGGTGCCAGTTACCTCCTCCAGAAAACACATCTCCTGCCTACTAGCATTTTAACTTGTAATGAAGGTCCTTTCCTTCTTGAAAATGTCCTTCAAGATTGTCAAGTTCTTTTAGAACAAAGAGACACATGCCTGAAATAGGCTGTGGTGTTTCAGAGGCAGCAGGACAGGCTGTGTGTAGGCATTCAGAGCACTCAACTCTGTTTCAGCTTTGTAAAATTCACTTTTCATATATTTTTTGTCAAGAGCCAACTCCTTCTCTGCTATATTCAAAGATAAAAGAATGCCTACTTGTGGGTATGGGAAGAGCCTGTCTGAGAGCTCTACCTTTGCAACCAGGAGAGAAACAAATGGACGGAAGTGTTCAAGGCCAGGCTGGATGGGGCTTGGAGCACCCTGGGATAGTGGAAGGTGTCCCTGCCCATGGCAGGGAGTTGGAATGAGATGATCTTGAAGGTCCCTTACAACCTACACTGTTCTACAGCTGGGGGATGGGGCAGTCACAGCCGCTCTGAGCAACCTGTGCCACCTCCTCACCACCCTCACAGTTGGGGATTTCTTCCCAATATATCCCATCTAACCCTGTGTGGAACCTCTCTGAGGAAAAGTACGAGCAAAAAAATCTTTGTTTCTATTATGGGACCTGACAGGTTCATGTAGGGGACATGATGTGGATCTGCTAGACCTGATACTTCCTTCTACTTCTGAACTCCTGTAAAGTGCTGGAATTAGGTGGGTGAATCAGAGATTTGGGGTTTCCTGCACTTATGTTTCTAATGCAGCATAAAATGCTTTCAGGCTCGGCACCTCTCAGGACTGAGATTCGGGGTTTCAGTTTGGGTTTGGGACATCTCACAGAGAGTTACCCAGGTGGAGAGTTGACTTGTTAAAGATCTTGTCAGCGGCCTGTGGCAAAGCCATAAGTTGCATGGTGATCCCTCCCAGTCAGAATATAGTCCTGGTTTCAACATGTTATGCCTGTGTTTAACCAGCCTTGAGTTACTAAAGACACACAACTTAGTCTCATTTGAATTTTAATTTCTCATGCAGGTCAAAGACTGCACGTTACTGTTTGACCATCTCAGCGAGAGCATTTGAGCCAAGGAGTCCAATGGTACCCTGGATAATTGGATTTTGAGCTGTACATTGTCTCATCTGGATGTCTCAGAAGTGTTTATGTTAAAATAAGTCAGAATACACTGGCCAGGTTGTTTTGTGGGGATATAAATCTTTTCTCAAAACTAACTCTATATTTGGATCTTACCTTAGATGAAAATATAAATGTTGCTTTTCATTATAAATTGCTCCTTTCATTCCTCATAACTATTCTGTCCCTGAACTGTAAGTACCTGAGCTCTCAAGCATCTTAAATACACTTATTTTGCATTAGCTCCAGATTTAGATTAAACTACATGAAGAGGAAAAGAAATGATTTCTGGTAAGAGAAGTGGAATTAGGCCAATTTACATTAGATGAGAACCTTTTGTCTCTCCCTGAATTGCTTTTTCCTCCCTGGTTATACATAGAAACTCTCCATCAAGACAGTTATCAATTTTAAAGAAAGGAGAAGGAAGGGAAGTTTCAGGGAAGTTTCAGGGAAGGGAAGTTCTGGGAAGTTCTGGGAAGGGAAGTTCTGGGAAGGGAAGTTCTGGGAAGGGAAGTTCTGGGAAGGGAAGTTCTGGGAAGGGAAGGGAAGTTCTGGGAAGTTCTGGGAAGTTCTGGGAAGTTCTGGGAAGTTCTGGGAAGGGAAGTTCTGGGAAGGGAAGTTCTGGGAAGGGAAGTTCTGGGAAGGGAAGTTCTGGGAAGGGAAGTTCTGGGAAGGGAAGTTCTGGGAAGGGAAGTTCTGGGAAGGGAAGTTCTGGGAAGGGAAGTTCTGGGAAGGGAAGTTCTGGGAAGGGAAGTTCTGGGAAGGGAAGTTCTGGGAAGGGAAGTTCTGGGAAGGGAAGTTCTGGGAAGGGAAGTTCTGGGAAGGGAAGTTCTGGGAAGGGAAGTTCTGGGAAGGGAAGTTCTGGGAAGGGAAGTTCTGGGAAGGGAAGTTCTGGGAAGGGAAGTTCTGGGAAGGGAAGTTCTGGGAAGGGAAGTTCTGGGAAGGGAAGTTCTGGGAAGGGAAGTTCTGGGAAGGGAAGTTCTGGGAAGGGAAGTTCTGGGAAGGGAAGTTCTGGGAAGGGAAGTTCTGGGAAGGGAAGGGAAGTTCTGGGAAGTTCTGGGAAGTTCTGGGAAGTTCTGGGAAGTTCTGGGAAGGGAAGTTCTGGGAAGTTCTGGGAAGTTCTGGGAAGTTCTGGGAAGTTCTGGGAAGTTCTGGGAAGGGAAGGGAAGGGAAGGGAAGGGAAGGGAAGGGAAGGGAAGGGACATCTGTAGTTAGCTGTGTCTGAACTCCTGTCTTGTTTGAATCTTTAAGTAAAAGATGAAAGAAAGCAGTAGTTAGGCTGTGTTTCTGAGAGTCATCTTGTAGGGAGGGAAGTTACATTTAACACATTGCTCTTATTTAAGTCAGTCAGCTTTCCCACCCTGACTTCAAAATGAAAAGGGTTGGTGGATGGAAAAGGAGAGTAATTTATTGTGAACCTACTGCTCTGAAACAGGAGCACTGATAAACTTGGCAGTGGTTCTGAAAGGAATTTTGATTAATACTTTGGGCTAGAGGATAAAGCAATGGATAATTTCACAGAAATTCAACAGCTGAAGGAAAATTGCAGTTAGTCAGATGCAAACACTCTCATTAGTATTTCTATTTGTATAACAGAATGTGCACCAGTGAATTGAAACATAAAGGCTTACACAAAATAGAAAAGCAAGCATTATTTATGAAGCTGATTTATATATATTTTGCCCTTCTCTAGTGTTAAGATTCTTCAAAATATCACACTTTCTCCCCCAAATTCTATGACAGCTAACAGTAATTTTTCTGCAATAACAGAAGCACTTTTGTTTTTATTTACATGGTTTAATCTGTTGTATTTATTTACATCTGTTCTATTCCCTACTTCAAGTTCATTTCTCAGTTTACAGCATCCCTGGTTTCTAAATGGGCAATCATTTTTCAAAAGTCAGGTTATTCACAGAATCAAGGAATGGTTTGGGCAGGAAAGGACCTTAAATCTCATCATGTTCCAATCCTGCTGCCATAGGCAGGAACACCTTCCTCTAGACCAGGTTGCTCAGAGCCCCGAATCACCGTGGCCAAATCTGTTGCCAAGAGGGAAAGATAACAGAGGAGGTTTTCTCTCAAGTGAAACATCTAAAATGCCACCAGAACTGGAAATGTCTGGAGAAGAAAGGTCCCAGCTGAGACTCCTGACAGCCTCGGATCTCAAAGGAAGGAGGATTCTGTAGCACCAGTTTTGAGCCAGGCTCAGGTGTTCCTTTGAAGAACACAGCTTTGTCTGCATGGAACATCCCTGAGCCTTTTGGAAATGGATCTTTCAACAGAGACACACTAAAGAAATGTTTGACTGAGCAATGTACAAATAAGGCTTCAGCTGTATTTTCACCAACAGAAATTTGTGCTTTGCATATGGTCTTTTCTTTCCTCAGAAAACAGATGGAAAAAGATATGATGCTAAAAAAATGAGTTTATGCCCAAACATAACATCTACAGATGCTAAGTACACGTTTTTACATGTACATATCATAAATCTTACTTAAGGCAAATTTGAAGATCTTTATTTAAAGATGAAAGAAAAAACAGCTTTCTTGCATTAACTGTGTTTGCTACTATTTGCTATATTCATTTATTAGGATGCTTAAAACATAGAATCCTTAGATGTATTTACAATTTATTTATAAGTAAGACTATAACTTATTGATAAATGTTTTCACGAATTTATTGGCTTATAGTTACTCTGTTTGCAATGAGTCAGTATGAGCTGTAAAACCAAATTCATCCAAGAACTGATGCTGGTTGCTAACTGCTAGTACCTCAAAGTTTGCAATTTAACCAAGATCAAGACAAAACTCTGTAGTTACCTTTCCCAAGAAGTTTGAAGTTAAATGTCAAATAATTTTGTTTTTCCCCTAAATACTGTGGGAGAAATAAAATCAAGCAATTTAACTACTGCTGAGAATTTGCCTGATGCCATGAGCACAGTCAGCTCAAATATCTGATCAGAATTATTTAGCAAAACACTAAGGTGCATTACACATCACAGAAACATAGAATGGCCTGGGTTCGAATGGAACATTAAAGATCATCCAGTTCCAACCCCCTGCCATGGGCAGGGACACCTTCCACTAGCCCAGGTTGCTCCAAGCCCCATCCAGCCTGGCCTTGGACACTTCCAGCAATCCAGGGGCAGCCACAGCTTCTCTGAGCAACCTGTGCCAGGGCCTCCCCCCCCTCAGACAGAAGAATTTCTCCCTAATATCCAAATTAAATCTTCTCTCTGTCAGTTTAAAGCCATTCTTTCTTTCCCTGTCACTCCATGCCCTTATTGAAAGCCTCTCTCCATGTTTTTTGTAGGCTCCCTCATTTACTGGAAGGTATAAATTCTGTAGCAATATATTCCATGATATTTTTATGAAAACAAGAGGAAAGAAAGGTGGGATTTCACTTGCATATCAAGACACTTCATCAGATATTCAATTACTCTATTTTGTTTCCTAAATGTAGGTTCAAATGCTATCTAAGATGCCCAGAGGTGCACCACTGTCTCCGAAATGGGTTAAAAAGCCTGTCTGTCCCATGTGCTTTGCCATGACAGCAGTGTGGAAGCTGTGGGTGCCCTGTGGTATCTCAGACTCCAAGCACCAAAGTTTAGGCAGCTGAATCAAGTTGGTCAGTTCAGCAGGAGTTACACTGCAGAACATCCCCAGAGGGTACCACTCTATGGGGTGGAACTCCACAGACTGGCTCAGTTTCTCATGAGTGGGCTGGGACACGTGTTCTACTTCATAGGTCTGGTCAGAAGTTCAATACTCACAAGGTATGGTAGATCCAAAAGATTTATCTGTCAGCTCTGCTGGTCCCAGAATTCCCAGAACAGGCAAAGGAGAATGGAAATAGAGTTTCTTCAGACATATGCTGCGGATTGTTTGAAAGTTGTAAAATCTGAGATGTTTTAAATATGAACTCAATGAAGTGTCATTTTTGAAATACTGGTATTTTTTGAGAGTTTTTCAACTGTTTTTTATTAATTATCCATTAAAAATTGCTTTGTTTGACTAGTTCAGAGTCTACTTTGAGAGATCAGCAGTCTGCTGGCTTGTGCTCTGCGTTGGGCCGTGGAAGAGGTTCCAAGGGAAGGTGGAAAAACCCAATGATTACTATAGAAATGTTATACCACAACTTCTCTGTGCTGTCTTGAAATAAACTATTTTTGAAGACAAACCTTATGTCATACATTCCCCAAAAACATGGGATAACAGTGAAGACTTGATTCTGTCTTTATAGAATCAAAGAATCATGCCATGGTTTGTCTTGGAAGTGACCATAAAGACAGTCTGGTTCCAACTCCTCTGCCATGAGCAGGGACATCTTCCACTAGACCAGGTTTCTTAAATCTCCATTTATTTATATTTTTAAAAGCCTTTTTTTTCCAATTTTTTTTGGTTTGCCCAAGAAGGATAATGAAATCTGAAGGTTATAGACAGGTACTTGTATGAAAATCAGATGGTCTTAAAAGTTCACTTTGAAATATGCAAACAACAGCTGGCCCAATATCAAAGCCTATAGACAAGGCAGCACATTTTTCTAATACCTCTTTAGGGAAACTTTGCCCTACACTGCTATTAGGTGCTATCATTCAGAGGCATAATTTTAGCTAACATTGTTATGCTGATTATAGTCAGGTTTATGTTTCGATCTCTGCTGACCCTAGGGAATTAATTTCTGATTCAATTAAATGACTAGGTGACATTCAGTCTGAGTTTTTACCTGAAATTAAACTCTGGGAAAGCACAGTTCATCTCAGATTGCAGCCATCTACCTCCTGAACTCTGCTGCAGCACCTTAATGACAACTTTATAACGCTGGACATCCAGGTTCCCAACCCTGAGATGGTCATTGCCATGAACTGTTCCTTGGGAAGGGTGACATGCCAGGTTTCCCAGAGAAGCTGTGGCTGCCCCATCCCTGGAAGTGTCCAAGGCCAGCTTGGACAGAACTTGGAGCAGCCTGGGATAGGGGAAGGTGTCCCTGCCCATGGCAGGCACTTGGAGTTGGGTGTTGTTTAAGGTCACCTCCAACCCAAACCAGTCCATGATTTTATGATCCCAAAACTGCATTCTATCATCCTCTTATTTACTAAATGTGTGACAGGTGTTATCCAAAGAGGATGAGTCTTGTATGTGTATCTGGATTGTGTCTGGGCTGCTTATAATTAATTAGTTCCAAAAGAAACCAATTGACTTGTTTGCAATTTGAATTTACACAGCAAATACTACCATATAATTCCAAGGTCACCATTTAATGATTTTTTTTTTCTTCTTCTTCTTTCTTATAGCACAGGCATCATATCTCAACAACATTCAGAGAATCCAGAAAAGGAACAAAATGATGAAATCAAAATTCCGTGCAAGCAAAGTCTCACTAGAAGAATTACAGCTATGACAGACAACTTTTTAAGGTGAAGAGTTACTATTCAGAAGAACTTAATCACAATTTCTTCTCCAGAACTCTGTGGAAGTTTGAATATCATATATTCAGCATCGTCAGAGCATGGAGGATCCTCATTTATCATCTGGAAGGACAGCAAGTACCCATATTTGGGCAGCTGAATGAAACCCTGAGAGCCTACACTAAAATGCTGCACACCTGCATTTGTCATCCTCATCTCTCTCTATAATCAATAGAGGGGAAAAACTCATTTCTAGGTGACAATTCAACTAAGACTGTATGTTTGGCCAGATTAATCCAACCCAAAATATTCCAGAAGAAAAAAGTGGAATAAGGATGTGTTCTCTTCCAGATGTTCAAGTTAAGTTCTTTTATCCCTCACCCTCTGGACTCACAGCTGCGAAATTTTCTATACTCAAAATTTGGCTTTGACTGGAACACGAGGAAACAATCCCACTTTTTTTTTAGAAGTTAGAACACTTCTCAAGAGGGAAAATGCAAGTTAAAGCTCCACATCTGATTGACCCAAATGTCCCTTTTCTCAAATGAATACTTTTGACAACTCAAATGTGCTCTCAGGTCAAATCTGCCTCAATTCTCAGGCTCTGAATCCTGCTTTCCTGCCAAGATTTAATCCAAATTTTAAAATATGTGTCTTGGACACTGAAAATCATTTTTTCCCTTCTGGTTTTCCTTTTTTCTTCCAGTATCTCCTCTTTCCTCTGCATTAGATAACAATGTTGGCTGCTAGTCCTCCCAGTTTCAGTGCCTAATTCTCTCTCCCAGAGAGAATCTTTATACTCCAGGTATAGACACTGGAGCGACAGAAAAAATAAATCTCTCTACTCAATATTTAATGCCTCAGAAAATCCAGACTGCTTATCTACTGAAGTAAGGAGTTACATTGTCCTCAAATTCAAATTCCAACCCCAGCCTTCATCCCTGTCCTTTTTTTTGACGGCCTGTTCTGCAGAACAAGTAGCAAATTCTTAATCTGTGTATGTAAGTACCCACAGCGACTTCAAAGATAAGTTGAGCACATGTTAATCCATGATTATCAGCCACAAATTTTCAAAAATCACTGTGGATGCCAAAGTGTCATGACAGTCCTAAAAAATGAGATTTCTAGTTATTTAAAACTGAAGTAATTTTTCTGGTTTTTCCTTGTACTCTTCTTTTTTTTTTTTTTTATTATTTGCCCTAAGGGTGTTTCAGGCTTTTTACATTTACTTTTTTTCTTTACCGAGCTGCATTAAAACTTAAAATAATAATGAATGAAGGTAGCACTGTGCAAGGCTGTGATTTAAATATTTCTGCTGATTTTGGTAGGTTTTGTGTGAAGTCATTATTATCCTTGTGTTTCATTCCTTATTTAAAAATGAGGACAACAGCTCTTCCGTACTTTAAATGAGTTTTGTGAGATTAAGTTAATTAATGTCTGTGAGGTCATCTCTTTTAATGGAACATGGGAGGTTTTCAACAGAACTTGTGAATTACTTAGAGGATTAAGAGTAGAATGGAGGTGTAAAATACTCATTACCATTCAAGCTCAGTGTCAGAAGTTTTTTGATTATTGCTTGTGTTATACTGAGTTACTTTGCTCTCATCTTTCCCCTGCAATTCACAGGAGTTTATGAGTTTTTTCAAGGTATTGGGTATTAATCAGTCTGAGGAAGTTTCTCAAAACCTGATCTTGTTCCTTTCTGCCTGAGTACCATTGAGTTGTCCAAACTCACTTCATCCAAGGGCAAGGAATTACTTTCCTTCTTGCTCACTTTAAATTCCTGCAAAATAAAATTGAAGGGAAGGCATAAATTTAGCTCAGTCATTCCTATTTTTATTACACATTGCCAAACTTAAAAAAAAAAAAATTAAAAGTATGTTGTTTTCAGCTGAGAAAAGTATTTAATCACAAACTGAGATTTAAATATATACTCAGCTACTCTTTATGAAATTCAGGTGCATGTTTTGCTGAAAAGGTTTTCATTTAAGCATGAACTTAAATACAAACTTATGTGCAAGACCTCAGCTCAAGGCAGAGTCCAAACAAATGCCTGAGTAAATGCATGCCTGAATTTAGGCATATGCTTTAATTTTAAAATGGAAATATCATTAAGAATAAACACATTTTAAACACAGCATACCTTGGTAAAGGAGGGCTTTGGAACCTACTTCTACCTGACAACTGAAAGTGCTTTTTCTTCTGTTTTCTGCAGCACAAGCCTGGCAGTTTCTTCAGGCAGTCTGTGTTACAAAAGTGTGGAGAAAGGACCTGTAATGAATATTTTGGCAGATCCTAGAAAATGATCCCATAATCAATCAAGACCAAAGCTGTTTTATCACTGGCAATTGAGCAACTATAGTTAAAAAAGGTGTTAATAGTGATAGTGACAGTGAATGATACTGATAGCAATAACAGCAACAACAATAGTAGTAGTGAAGAAATCCCACCAAATGGCAACACAGCTTTCAGTTGATGCCATCCATTTTTATTTCATGTGCACTATGGAAAATTCACTGATTTCCAGTCCATTAAAACACATTTCAGAGCCGTGTTGTTTGAAGTTACCTTACTTCAGAAACAGCTCTTTTCAATTAACTCTGAAACCTCTTTCAACAGCCTTTCATAAATAGGCCAACATCAATGGCATGCTCGGAGTCAGTGTGTATCTCTAATGGAAATGCACAATGGGCCACGCTCCATGCCTCCAGGGAGAACATCTTCCATTTCAGACAGATTCAATGAGAAGTTTTGCCAGCTATTCTGGGTCTCTCACTTTTTTGTCTCAGGTTTAGCTCATAGCTGATCAATGGCTGTGCTTTTTAATTACACTGTATGGTCTGTAATGATTTGTCACTCATTGAACTTGGGTGTGCTTTTTAGGCAGCAGAGGGTGAAAGCAAGGAAGGAGAAAGAAAGTGGCATTAACCCTCTCAAAGACCAGAGGTTGGGATGTAACACATCCCACTATTTTGCTTGGCAGCTGTTTGCATGGAAAAGGGGAAAAGTCAAAATTAGAAGCCCAGGTTATCAGAACTTTTCAATATCCATAACTTACAGTAAACATTTTCAGTTTAACTTAAATGAATTAAGAGTCTAATGTATGTTTTGAAATAACATTTTATATTAATATTGATGTATGTTATACTTCAATATAATATTTATATTACATTAAAATAGTTATTTGCTATACATGTGGCTCACACTGACTGGATTCTCTGGAAGCACGGAGTAGACTTCTCCTCCCCTTGCCCAAAGAGCAGGCTCGTGGCAACCCTCTCATCAAGGAAGGTGTATTAACAAAGGCACCATCACACCTATATACATCAAACATCTTTTATGTTGGCCTTGTCTTCCACACTTCTGAGTAGAGTGTGGACAATGACAGTGCGTGGCTATCCACGTCTTCCAGATGTATTTCCCACATCTGGAAATGTGCTGAAATGCATCTGCATTATCCAGCAGAGCACAAAACAGAAATTCCCAAGCTAAAGCAGATTTGACCTCATAAGTCCCCACCATCCCTGTCCCTTTCCTTCACCTTGTCACATCTCCCTGCAGCAGATGTTTGCATTTAACCATTTGAAAATACAGCCCCTGGGGCTTCAAGTTCTTATCTCTGCTCCTAAATGTGATCTTTTTTCCTCCTAAAGACAGTCTTTCAATAGCCTTTTTTGGACTTAAATGTGAAAAATACATGCTTAATTCTTAACCATAGGAATACAGGTGTTCTGGGATTCCTTGGTAGGTTTCTAACTAGAAATGAAACTTGAACAGCTTCCCCTCAATAAGCTCAAAAAAGGCTCAAAATCATATATTCAAGTGCAAGACCTGTTCAGAGAAGGTGTCAGGTATTACAATTCACTGGCAGAGCAGGAGATTACAGCTGTTGATCTGGGGGCAGAACTCTTTCAGATCTTTGCTCCTATGAAATTCAGACCATTTTAATAAATTCCAGAGCACAGATGCAGGAATCTCAGTTTCAGCTTTCAGTTTGGAGGGTCTTCCTCTCCAAAGACCCCTTATCTGATGATAGAGGGTGAATATTTGCTGCTATATTCTTATGTTCTACACAGATGTACTGTGCCTGGCACATTCAGAATGAAGCAGTATCAGGCTGAGTGATTTACCTGCTCTGTATCCTGATTTTCATTCACTTTTCTCTTTTCATTTCTGAACTCTCCCAGATAATGACTGGCAAACGTTAAATCCAGTGGAGTCCCAGTTTCTGATTGCACATCTAACTTCACCTTCTAATGGCAATGATGGTCCTAATGGTGCATAAATTAGTGTTTCAGAAATTATCTTGCAGCTGGATATTCCAGTGGACAATTTAATATTTTAACAATTCAGAAAGTCTTCATATTAAGATCACAAAAGACTACTTTTAGGATTCTTTCAGAGAATGGATAAGGTTGAATGGTATCACAGTGGATCATCCCACTTGTCCATAGGAGACCTGACAGGGAAGGAAGAATAAGAGTCAATTGCTTCTAAAACTTAGTTTCCAATTTCATTTTAAGTTACAGGCTTTTAATTGTGATATAAATGAAATAAAAATTTTAAAATTCTGCTTCCAAATTTTATGAAGGAAAATATTATGATTTTCAAGCTAATTTTCTTTAGTAATGCTTTTAACTGAAAGAAAATTTTCTAACTCTAAAATCTGTTTTTCACTATTTTGCAATGTTTTTTAGTTCATTTACTCACTGTTTTCTCCTAGACTATATTGTATGTACCTGAATGGAAGATGAGATTTTTCTATGTAGGTTAACTCCTGAATCATGATGCATATAAGGTTTTTTCCCCCGGCCCCAGAGATTTTGCACCTCCTTCTACAGAATAGCTTGAGATATAAATGGGGTGGAAAGCCCCTGATTTCTTACAATTCTTTCTCCTCCTGTCTTCCCAACTTCCAGTTCCTTCCTGTGCCCCTAGCAACAAGAATGAGAGCCCAGGAGAGCTCATGGATAAAGCCACTTCCAGGAAATTTAAGGAATTCGTTTTGATCAGCTCAGGCTTTCCAATCCCAGGTGAAGGGCTCTGGGTGGTTTGCAAATATCTTGCCCAGAATACCTGGGATATAGATCTGCTACTACCCAGTTTGTAAATCTCAACTAAGCTTAGATGTTAATCCCAGTTAGAGGGCAATGGTTTGCAGAGTAAATTCCCTGTGCTGGCTCCAGACAAGGCCTTTGAACACGCACAGAAAATTACTGGTGCTAAGTGGAGGGGCCTTTGCTTTGAGGCAGAGCTTGTGGATCTCTCACCTGGACTTGGCCACATAAATCTAACCTGTGTTGTACTTCTATCCTTTGAGGGATCTGGATCTAAATAATTTCAATGAACTTTCAGATATAACATAAATAACACGCCAGCACTCACTATAATTCAGCTGTAGCCATTATGAATCAAATATATCCCTCCAGGCCATGCATTTACACCAGAGATGGAGTTGGCCTGCAGTTGCTGGAGCTGTGTTGGTCTGAGTACATCAGGGTTGCATGGAGGAGTGAAAATATAAGTAGTTTTGCATATAAAACCTAAACAAAAGAAAAAAAATCTTCTGGTTGCAAGTCCTCAGTTGATTTCTTTTTCTTTTTTACCCCTTTGTGAGTGTTCTGGCTCATGATCAAATTGTGAAATGAAAGAACAATGTCTTCCATCTGAATTGCAAACCATCAAAACCTACCAGAAATCATTCAGCACAAGGTAGCTGACCAAGAATGCACCTAAGTTCATCGTAAATCCTAAAGACAAGCTTAAATTTTACTAATTCCTGTGGAATTTAATCACAGACTTAAATAAAAATCATGCGCATCATTAGGTGCTTTCATGAATCGCTTTCATGAGATGGATCATTAAAATTAAGTATAGATTTCAGTCTCAAATGAAGAGAAAAAATAAAATGTCTCATTTTATCTAAGTAGTTTCAATTATATACATGGGCTTCTGTGGTATTTCAGCCAAGATGATTGTGAAAGTTTTCTGGATTGGGGTTCATAATCTTTTTCAATTTAGGAACTAAAGATGAGATAAAATATAGTGGAACTCTGAGAAATTTGTGATTCCCATCCCATTAGTTGGATGGGCTCACAGAAATGCAAATATTATGTTCCATGGGAAATTCTTTTAATTTTAAACTGCAGTTCTTGTAATTTTTAATGTACAAAAAAAACCCCAAAAACTTGTTCAGGCAGCTTCCTCATTTCAATTTTACCCTTTTCTCATCTATTAACACTTGCAATCTAAAGCTGTTTGCATCACCTGTTTTGCTGAAGTCACGTAAGACAACTCTGGAACAAGTTGCTGTGTCAGTGAATGTGGATATTCATGATGAAAGCTCAGTGTTAAAGCTGAGAGGTTTAATTCATATCCTGAGAGACAATCATCAAACAATCTGAGCAGCCCTGAAAAATAATTATTGTCAGTTTACATTGTATTCAGTTAAATTCACTGTTACTACAATTATTACTATTGCTGCTACTACTACAACTAGTGCTGTTACCGTTACTCATGACAATGATTATAACAAAAATTTTTAAAAATTGAGCTTTTAGATATAAACTCTAATCCAAAACTGCACTAAGGTCAACAGGCACTGGCAGGTTACCCAGAGAAGCTGTGGCTGCCCCATCCCTGGAAGTGTCCAAGGCCAGGTTGGACAGAGTACCCTGGGATAGTGGAAGGTGTCCCTGTCTGTGGCAGGGGGTGGAATGAGATGGGCTTTAAGGTCTCTTCCAACCAAAACCATTCCACGATTTTACAATTTAGAGAAATTAAGAATTAATGGAAAAAACCCATACAAAGATGAACTTAGAGACATTACAAGGTAGGGGTAGGGTATATATATTCCTTAAATCAATGGAATAGCTAACAACAAATAATGAGTTTAGAGATCTACAATTCATTTGTGTAAACAGTCAAGTAAAAACCCACATCAGTTCATCTCACGTATTTTAAGGTGCTGAGTTGAATCAACTCTTTTTAATTAGATCTGGATAAAACCCAGTATTATATTCCTGGTATGCCTTTCTAAATCCTCTGCAGAAAGGGCATTAGACATGAAAAATGTCCTTGAAGTAGAACTGTCAGTTTCACTGTATAAACTGTGCTTTTCCTGAGACCATCCAGGCTTTGGCCAGCAACAAGATTTTTTCATCATGAAGGAGCTCACATTTAGTTAGCAACATGTCTGCATTTCTCCATATGGTTCCTTCCAAGGTGTTGTGTCATATACAATGATGTCACATTCTGGAGGAAGAAGGAGAAAATGCCTCAAGCTGTTTTCTTCCTTTTTTTAAAGCTTCACCGATTATGCGGTCGCTTTAAGCAGCCTGCTCATCTCTAGCATGCAGTTGGTTATCTGCTCGCCTTAATTTGAGCTTGCATGTATTCACACAGCTTTAAAAGAAAATGAACAGCATTTCTTACCAGAGATCCAGTGATCATCTACCCACATTTTCAGTCCAATGTATTCCCACTGGCTTCTGAAGTGTGAGATTTTAAAGGGTGCAGTGTAAGGGTTTACATCTTTATCCAAGCTGCTATATTTACATGCCTCGTAAACCTGTGGTGCTTAAGGCTTTCGGCAGCATTGCTTTGATTTCATTTGTGGTTTTATAATTATTGTTTTATTCTCAGGCATATTATTCTTGGAACGCCAGTTTTGTAATTTAATGGGAATGTCCAGGAACATCCTTTGTTCTCTCAGTAAAACTACTTACACATGAACGTATGAGTCGCACACGTGGCTTACACAGGCCATTTCCTGAGATTTTTTTTTTTGTTTTAATGTATAAAAGATTTTATTTTATTCTTGTTCATTATTCACGCACCTCTGCAGAAACAAAATACCTCTTAACTTTTTCACCATGAGTTAATTTCAGAGAATTGTGGAATGGTTTGAGTTGAAGGGGCTTTAAGACCTCAAAGACCTTAAAAGTCATCTTGTTCCAAACCCCTGCCATGGACATTTCTTATTCAGTGCTTGAAAATACCCGAAAAAAATCTTTTTAGGGAGGTGAAGAGGAATCTTCTTGGTGGGACTATTCAACCTGTTTTGAAACCAAGCACAATTAAGTTTTCCTATATTAAGCATAGATTGTTTCATGTCACATGTGAAATATCCTAAGTTTCTTTTTCTGGAAAAGTTATAGGTTCCTTTTATACAGAGGCACTACTAGAAATAGATGTACTGCCATCTGACTGGTGGTTTCAGCACAAGGGCTACTGGTCAAACCAACCTTGTGATCTTCAGGTCCTCCTCCTGTTGTGTACTTTCAGGAAAGTAATTTTATAACCTGTGATTTCTTTTGCCGTGATTAGTTCTGCATAAACCACATCTTTGTGCAGTCTAACAGAGCTCTGAAGTAGGAAGAGTTGGATTAATGGTGCAGAGGTCTCTACTGCAGAGCTACAGACAATCTGACTGTCTTTAGTCCCCTAGGAAATTAAAGGAGAAAAGAGATGGTATCTGGGTTCAATACAGATAATCCTTAAATTCTTATCAAGTAAACTGCTCTAAATGTGACATTTTTTCTTAAAAATAGAAAATTCTTCATGCTAGCTGATTTGGAGATATTTTCACTGCAGAGGTCTATGGTATGGACAGCTGAACACTGTTCCCATCCTCCATGGCTGAGAATCTCTTGCAGGTTTTTTGTACACATGATTACCAACACACATTTTTCATAATTCATTTATTACCATGACAGGATCTTGTTAACTAAAAGAAATGAATTTTCTGTTTAGACATATGTTAAGCTCCAGGTGTGCAAGCTTTTCTACAAGGATAGCTGCATGAATTCACCTGGAATACAAACTGCATAGACTATTTAAGTAATATTTACATGATTGGATATATTGGTCGAACAAGAAGACACAACATAACTACACACAATCAACAGGAATGGAGCTCAAATTGTGGATATGGTGCATGGGATCAAAGCAAAAGTGTATATTTTATGCTTGTGGTGTAAATGCTGATATACAGCCAAAAGGCTGATCAAGAACAATCACAGTTTGTTCATAGGTTGTGCAATAAATCCATATGATCCAACAATCAGCATGAGATATTCTTTGCTTGAGACAACCACGACAGCCCTTCTTGGCACCCAGCTTGGGGCTCGGAGGGCCTGAGATAACAACAGATTTGATTCTAAGAGCTGTTTAGCTCTTAATTGTCAGGCTGTAAGAGATATGAGCAAGGAGGAGCTGCCACACAGCACATCAGAGCCACAGCAGTACCAAACGCCTCTCCAGGAGGTATCCAAGGGTGGCATAGGTGTAAAGGATTCATCACAAAAGTACATTCTTCACTTGCATCTCCCGTATTCTTAGCGTCCAACTTCCCGACATTTATGACCACGTTGAACTCTATTCCTGCTCTTTGTCAACTTATTCTTAGCTAGACCACAGCTGGAGTCCTGTGTCCAGCTCTGGGATCCCAGGAAGGGAAGGACATGGAGCTGTGGGAGCGAGTCCAGAGGATGCCACTGAGATGATCAGGGGGGCGAAGCAGCTCTGCTATGGAGATCGGCTGGGACAATTGGGATTATTCAACGTGGAAAAGAGAAGGCTTGGAGTGACCTAACTACAGCCTTCCAGTACCTGAAGGGAGCCCACAAGAAAGATGGGGAAAGACATTTTACAAGGGCCTGGGGTGATAGGATGAGGGGGAATGGCTTCAAACTGACAGAGAGTAGGTTTAGAGGGGATACTAGGAAGAAATTCTTCCCTGTGAGGCTGATGAAACCCTGGCACAGGGTGCCCAGAGAAGCTGTGGCTGCCCCATCCCTGGAAGTGTCCAAGGCCAGGTTGGACAGGGCTTGGAGAAACCTGGGATAGTGGAAGGTGTCCCTGCCCTTGGCAGGGGGTTGGAAATTTATGATCTTTAAGTTCCTTTCCAACCCAGCCATTCCATGATTTTATATCTGCATGACTGCATTAATGGCATCCATGACTGGGATGAGATGTACCTGGCCAAAGGTAAACATTTCAGTAGGTCAGACATTTGAATCTTAAAATTGTGTGTTTCTCTCTGTTTTCTATTATGAGATCCTGATAACTAAATTAGGTATGACCATGTGTATTGTAGATATCTTAGGATCAATAAAATAAGCTTCAACCTCAAGGTCTCTTCAGTTTTGTCAACATTATGTCACAAATAGCCTAATTTTCCAAAAATGTCTAGAGATTTTGAAAGACTCCTCTGCTGAAAGCCAATCTCAGACCATGGACTACTAGATGAGGTCACTTAGTCTGTTGCTTTTCCAAGAAAAATCTAATGTACCTCAGTGATTTCTGGCTGCTGTTAATTTAATTTATTTTTAAAAATATGAACTACGGAAGACTGCAACCTTTCCAGGTTTTACTAAAAGATATTTTTACACCATCTAGCCACAACTGAGCTTTAGTGCCTAGTCTCATGTTCATAATATGAAGCAGAAAACTGAAGGGTTTTTTTACTCAAATGCAGTAATTTTTTTGGTAGCAATTGTCAGACGAAAAGTAAAAGCAGCATAATTTTACAACAGACCTATATTAACCATACTTTCTTGAGGAAAAAATAGTTTTCATTTTAATCTTCTAATTAATATAGCCAAAAATTATGAAATAAACCTTGAAACTCATAATCAAACTGATTGTGGAGACTTACATGGAAAATCTAGTTTCTTTTGTGGATTAATGAACTCATTTTCAAAATCTCTAACATATGTTCACTTCTAATATTTATTGACTGTTTCTGTGTTCTCTTTATATTCAGTTGATACTCATGAATCAGCAATGCTGCAAAGGTAAATCATGGAATCACAGAATGGTTTTGGTTGGAAGGGACCTAAAAGATCATCCAGTTTCAACACCCTGCCAGGGGCAGGGACACCTTCCACTATCCCAGGTTGCTCCAAGCCCTGTACAACCTTCAGTGTTTCCAGGGATGGGGCAAATGCCACCTCTGTGTATTTGTCACTCTCTCTTACCTTGGAATAAACATGGAATACACAAAACAATCAGCTCCTTCTTTCATCTGTCTGCTAGAGAAGACACCCAGATCCTCTGAGCTGCAAGTCCTCCTCTCCCCACCCAGCCCATGTCCCGAGGCAGCCACCGTGCCCGTGTTAGACACACCTCCCACTGCAGATGAATAATTTTCTCATCTGGGTCATATGAATAATAATAGAGGCAGGTCCTTTTTCCTATTTTTTGTTGCTTTCAATCTGATGCTATTTCAGCATTAAATGGCTGAATTCACTGGAATCCACGGAAATTTGTAACTCCTTGCAAGCCAAACCATAGCCCAGGGCTCTGCTGTAGCAGGATTAAGAGGTGCCATTTGGCTCAGAGATTCTTGGTTCCCCTTGGTTCAGATTCAAGCGGCATTTCCTATAAACCCCATGAACACAAGAAAATTCCCTTCTCATTGCAATCTCATAAAATAAATTGCCTTCTCTTTTTGTAAAATTTTCTTCCACAAATTACATATTTGACTATATTTTTATTTCCATGAGAAGGAAGGGGTGTCCTCCACTTCTTTTTAGCTTGTCCTGAAATATTCATGACAAAGAAAGAAAACCGGTTAAAACAGAAAAGGGCAGGCTCTGAAGAACAAGAAAATTGTCAACACTTTGGCCTTCACAAGCCCAGAGAAAGAGCTGATGCTTCACACTTTCATAGAAATGAAGATGTTAATGAGGAAACACGGTAGGGAGTGAGAAAGGGAAACAAAGAATGTGGTTTCTGGGCCTTTATTTTGTAAATATTTGGACTCGCGCAAATTTGTTAATTGAGGCAATTGATTTTTGCCTGAAAATGGTTGCAATGTCTAATTCATTAAAGCCTAAAATAACATCCTTTGGGCTAAACAGGGTCATTTCATTTGTAACCTTTTAGTGACGTATTAACAATTTGGAAGCATTTCGGTGCATATCTTAAAAAGTGCCACATTAACAGGAATGGGCCTGGAGAAAGAAAAAAAAAGAAAGAAGTTACAAACACACACGCATGCAAGAGCACACACACACACACACACACACACACACACACACACACACACACACACACACACACACATACACACACACAGAGAGAACACATGGCCTCCAGCCCCTGTCCTTCCTCTTCTGCAGCATTTTAAGGTCTGTGTTTAATATTGCCAAGCCTACTTGAGTGATAAATGCAACTGTATAAAAATTACTTATTACAAGCTGTCATGTTGCCTCACTCACATCACAGGGCTAGAGGCACTGTACATAAAGCTCGAATCTCCACCTTGACAGCATCGGCAGCGCTTTAAAATAAAATGCTTTCAGTCATGAATACAAAACATAATTTACCTTTTCATAATACTTCAGTTTGGAAACACTTTGGAAAGCTCATGTTACCGTCAAACCTTTACCTGAGCTGCGCCAGCACCCAGTTAATTCCGAGTTGTCAATTTACTTCAGCACTGCTTTCCATCACTTAGCCTTTGAAGAAACATTAAGCTGTTCAAATTGCCATCCCCTTAATTTTTTTTTTTTTTAAGTTATATTTATCCTCAGTTCTTTGGCGGTGAGTAGCTGACACAATAGGATTATTCCAAGCATTAAATTACAATTTGGGAGAGTGCCCGCTTGCTATGTTTCTTTTTCAGAGCCCCCCTCACTTGCTGTGTGTTCACAGAGTCAAAAAAATATTCCTGACTCTCATCCCCTGCTTTCCCCCCACCTTTTCCACAGAGTCCAGTTACACAATTCCCCTTGAATTGCTCCTCCCTTCCAGTGTCTGGCCGAGATCAGAGGTTTAATTCCTTGCTGCAGTAGCCCAGCCACCCCTTTTCTCCTGCATTAATACTGTACTGATGCTTAAACATAAAAGCTCACTGTAAGCTGTGAATGTCAGTGAGATGGAAATTGGAAGTGAAGGTTCCAGGGAGACTGGCCGGGTAAGAAGTGATGCGTTGTGACTGTTTTTATAGTTGGTCATGATGCATACAGTATGTGAAGTTCCCATCTGTACTGGTGTCTGCCCACCAGCCACCCTGCCACATTCGCAAAAGTGGCTCCAGCACCGAGCGCAATCGGAACAGAACTGCAGATGCCTCCCTTTAGCCCAAATTTCTTTTGACAATGTTCACATCCAGTTAGGGCCCAAAGTGCTTGTACTTGTCAGGAGGGATAAGGAGTGAGGAAAGTAGTCCCTTTTCAAAAGCGAAACAGAATTGCCAAAGGAAATATTTTCTCTTCTTCCCCGCTCCTCTCCCTCCTCAGCTGCCCCCGCCTTTGCAACTCCCTGTCCTCCCCCTCCCTTCTCCAGAGATGCATGTCCAAAAGAAGAAAAGAGAAAAAAAGGGAAAAAAAAATTAGATTGGCATCTCTGATACAGCTCTACAGCATTTGTCTTTTTTTTGTTTTTTGTCCAGCAATTGGTGGAGGAAGGAAATGCAACTGGGAGAGAATCAGGGAGGGAAGAGTTTGGATTTGACAGGGCCGACTACAGCAGCCCACAGGAGACATATCGTGCCCACGAGCTCTGTGATTCAGCTATGGGGGATTTGCTGTCCCTAGTGGGTTGCTTAGCTAGGTGACAGGAACGGGTGCATTTCCTATGCTATTTGAAGATATTTTGATTCCACCCATACAGATATCATTTGCTAGAAACAAGATTTCTTTCCCTTCATATTCTTACATTTGTATTTTTTTTCTAAATTTTCTTGATTTTATTTGATTAATGGATCATTTAGTGAATAAAGGCAATGATACTTTTATTTATGACATAGAGTCAGAACTCAAAGATTTTCTGGTTCTGATAGCTGATAAAAAGTCCATGATCTTCAGCCTGCCCTGGCTACAGGTCTGTGCCTCAGTTTCCACAACTGTAGAACAGAGGAATAATGCACAGCTGTGTCTGTAAAGGGCTCTGAAGATGGGTTCCTCATCCTTTATTGGCAGCTTTTCTGGTGACGGATGTGTTGGAGATCGGAGCAGGTTTCAGTAGATAAAGCTGTATTAGTGCAAAGGATCACAGAAAAACAGAATTGTTCGGGTTGGAAGGGACCTTCAAAATCTTGTTCCAACCCCTTCCATGGGAAGGGACACATTCCAATAGACCAGGTTGTTCCTAGCCCAGCCAGCCTGGCCTTGAACACTTCCAGGAATGGGGAAAGTGCAACTGGGCAACCTGTGCCAGGGCCTCACCATTTTCTGAGTGAAGAAGTTATTTCTAATATCTAATCTGAGTCTGCTCTTTTCCAGTTTAAAGCCATTCCCTTGTGTTCTGTCACTCCAGGCCCTCGTCCAAAGTCTCCCTCCAGCCCTCTTGTAGCCCCTTTAGGTACTGGAAGGTTGTAAGATGTTAATAAGTGTTTCTAACCAAGCAAATGTTGATAGCTGTGACATTTCCACTGCACTCATCCTGCAAACTTCCCAACCCAGTGCTTGCACCTGGGCAAATCTCATGTAAAAGGAGCTTCACCCACTAAACCCAGAGGACTTGTAGAGATCCTTTCCAACCTGTTCCTTCTTCAGTGGAAAATGGATGTTAAGCAGAAATTTCCTGTTTACATTAGATCGAAGATTATTTGACAGAGGCTCTTAGTGTAGCACCTAAATAAATGACCTTACTATTAAAAAAAATCTCTTTTAATTTGGATTACAAATATATCTGACATGCTGTCCAGCCATCTCCCCTTATCTTTTAAAATCAATAAGAATTCAATATCATTAAATATTAATTTTATAATATGCATTACATATACTGTCTATAGAATAGAAAGTCAATGGAAATTGACCATTAATAAGTAGATCCGTATAAAAATTGTCCTTATATGTTTAAACACAGCAGTAAATTTGGATTTTTTCCATAGTTTGGTTTTGAGTAGAGCTAGAAATTTGGGGAAGTTTAGGTATCCAAGCACCTTAAATATTTTCCCACTACATAAATAATGCTTTCAATTCTGCCAGGTGTATTCTTCAAACTGCCTGAATTGAGATTAAAAGAGCAACAAAGCCAAGACCACTCTGGTTTTGATACTGGATTACAGCATCACATCAGAAAAAAAGATCAAATTTTATAGGAACCTTGGGCTAAATTCAGGTTGGTTAGCTGAAGTCATGATGATTTCCATGTTATTTTGCCCCTGGTCCAGGGCAGGTGCAGTGTAGCCTCTGGAATCTCTGGCACGTGGGACAGCAAGGACACGTTTATGGACACTGCATGTTCTGAAAAAACTTTTGAGCAAAGTAGGCTCAGCTCGACTCTCATTCACCGCCATTCCTGAGGACTCAGTTGTGTTTTCCTGGTTCTTTGGGAAGAATTGCAGTTGCACAAGGCAGCTGAGGGATCACACCCAGCCTGTTGGCACAGTGTAGGAACCCAACTGCAAGCCTGGAAAATAGCCAGAGGGAATGAAAAAGGGGAGGAGTTCCTCCCCATCACACCAAGCAACCTAAAACTATCCCAAACAACCCAAATCCCAAGCAACCCAAAACAATCTTAAGATCTGGAAGGCAGTTATGAAAACACTGGCTTCCCAGGTAGTCCTGGATTTTGCTCCTGGAATAGCTGAGTGTGCTTTTCCTACATGTTCTCTCTACCTCCTGTTGGATCTGACCCATGTAGCTGTTTCACGGACCTAGAGAGGAGACAGAAAATTTCAGGGAGGACAGAAGACAGAAATCCATGAATCCACATTTAATCTCAACATGTGCAGGGATGCTCAGCACATACTTTCATTCCACTTTGCAGAGCAACCATCTGGTGGGAGGCATGCAGCTAATTTATCCCCATGGGACTCAAAGGAAAATGAGGCAGCAGAATGGTCAATGTGTGAACTGGCATCACACAAACAAATAAACAAACAAACCACAAATAAAAGGAGGAGAAAAAGTTTAATGGGGTTAGAATAACTGAGGTTTTGCCTTCAGTCTTGGTGATAAACCAGCAAGAGTTGAGTAACCCGCTTGCAAAATTTAATGTGCCCAAACGCCACTGAACACTTTATTTTGAGAGAGTACAAAACCAGGCCAGGCAAATCCCTTCCACCCTCACAGAACTATCACCATGTGTGTTTCCTTCAGTGGGAGAACACTCATTGTGATGCCAGAATTCCATTATGTGGTGGAGCTGGTGCAGTCAGCTCGGTCACTGGCATTTGGAAGAGCTTTAATTAGCAGTTTTCCCTCTTCCTCTGCGGTTCACTGAAGGAAAGGATTGATGGTGAGTGGAACTGGACATGATCACACGGGAATTCTCTGAGGTCTTATCTACAACCTTAGTTTCCAAAAGCATGAATAGTCAAGACCAGTCCACTGCTCCTTAGACATAAATAAAGCTATGAAAAGGGAGATAATCTTGTGTTGAGGTATTGAATTACAACTCCAATGGCTCCTTCCTAGACTCCTTCTGCAATCTCAGGGAAGTAATTTTGGTCCAGCTGTCTTCAAGTTTGATATGTATTCTAAAATTATTTACTGAGCTTCCTTCTATGGACAGTGCAGAAGGCAGGAACTGTGGGGTGGTTCCTCACTCTGCCTGTGCTTGCAGGTGAAACAGGGCCAGGGTGTTTTCCCTGGCTCTGATGCTGCTTGCCATGATCCAGCCATCCATAACTAAATCTTCTTACTGTCTAAAAGGGAGAGACTGCACCCAAACTGCCTCTTAGAGTGTTATAAGCCAGTTTCTGGGTAACAGAAAGGATTTCTTTGGGACAGTGCAGGATGCTTTGGGCTAAATACATTCACTGGCCATTCAAATAGAAAAAGAAAAAATTTAATAAGCTCCTATTATAAATGACTGGACATCAAAACAAGTAATTGCAAAGGTTTCCAGACCCTTGAGCAGAAATGAGCAGTGAAATTTCACATTAGAACTATGCAAAACTCTTGTTACAGCACACAGTCAAGCGGTGCTTTGTTTCTTTAAATTTTACTGGGAATTTTTAGGAGGAAATTAGAAGCTGATAACTACCAGGGAATTTTAGAAGGAAGAAAAATGAAAGCTGTGTTTGCACAGGTTTGTGCAGTTGGAAATAGCTGAGTTTCACATGCCTCTGGCTCTTATGTTGGATTCCAGCTACTGCAGTTTAGTACTTTGTCTTTTGGCTTAAGTGGAGATGTAGAAACTTTTCCACTGACTGCACAAAAGGAAAATACAGACCCTTCTTGTGACACAATCCCATTCTTCATGTTATTTAATTTCTTCCAAATGCATCCCCATTGCTTTGGTGTGCCTAGTTAGGGAGAAGGAGTCCTCTGTTTTCTTGGTAGGCAGAGCTGGGATTGTGTGTGACACATGAGCAGAAGAGAGCAGAAAAAAAATGAAACGTGTGAAATTGCCTCCCAGTCCTGACCTGGAGGAACTGTCCGTAGACTGGAAAAGTGCACACACAAAATATCCATCCATCTTCCCTGTGCACTCTATGAGCACTGTCACCAGGAGTGCCAGTCTGCACCAGCTGAGTGATTGCCTTTTATCTGCTTGGAACTGAGTCTAACATGTCATTTTGTGTAGCCTAGGACAGCAAATATACATCTGGTGAAAACTGTTCAGTTCCTTACCCATCCCTGGAAGTATCCTCAAGGCCAGGTTGGACAGGACTTGGAGTAACCTGGTCTCTGGAAAGTGTCCCTGCCCATGGCAGGAGGTTGGAATGAGATGAGTTTTAAGGCCCTTTCCAACCCAAACTATTCTATGATTCTGTATTCTGGGATAGATTTAAGCCAGAAACCTAAAGTAAAGCACTTGCTATTTCATGATAAATTCCCTTGAAGTCAAACAAGATCATTACAACTCTTTGGTACTTTCTCTGCTTTTAGAATTTTGTCCTATTGTTATTCTGTATGAATTTAGGTGTATTCAGGACCTCTGATATGAATCTATCAATCAGACTTGTCATACTATGTTGTTTTTCAGATCAAGGCTACAAGTGGGAGCTTTTCCATTGACTGCACAAAAGGAAGTGTTGAACCTCCTTATGACACAATCCTTTCTTCCTCTTTCTTAACTTTTTTGACAGGAAAAAACCCCTTGTGAGTGATATCTCTTGCTTAGCCCTTTGAATCAGGGCTTGAATCAGCTTAGTCTTTGAATCAGGTTACTTTGACTGGCTGTAGTGGCTGGCAGTATCAGCTGTTTCAGATGAAGCCCTGGCTGCTTCTTCTCTGGCAATGAAGGCTCAGAGCATAAAACTGAAGTCTTTGAACTCAGTCTGACTATTCTCTTTCCCTTTTCTCTTCTCTTAAAAGCAAATGAGAACAGGCTTTTTTGTGCACAAGTATCTTTATAATATTTCTTCACCACCACACAGCACTGCTGCTCATTGGAGATGAAGGATAGCCCAGGCTTTACAAAGCTGTTGTTAAGTGGGATAACTGGTTGGAAAAATAATCTCATTATAATACAGCAAATAGTTATTTCATTTTCTTGGCACTTTATATTTGTTTCTCAAAACATCAAAATGGTGAAGGAGGAAATGGTGGTGAGACCCTAGCAGAGGCTGCCTAGAGAAGCTGTTGCTTCCTCATCCGTGGGAGTATCCAAGGCCAGGCTCAACAGGACTCGGAGCAACCTAGGATACAGGAAAGTGTCCCAGCCCATGGCAGAGGGGTGTTGGAATGAAGAACTTTTAGGTCCCTTCCGACCCAAACTATTCTGTGATTCTAAGATGATTTACAGCAGCTTTTGTTTGTTTAGTTTTCAAAACATTTCTGACATTGAAACTATAAACTAAATTATTTAAAGAACATGGTTGTGAAAGATATTCTTGCCTTGACAGCAGATGAGGTGTATTTCTGCATTTTAGAACAGCAAACTAAAGAAAGACTTTACACAAACTTCTGCTAATTTCCTACTTCCAGAGTTTAATTTAGGGAATCTGAAAGAATTATTCTACCTTTGTGAAACCTTTGTCTGAGCAGTGGATAAGTTTCAGTCACTGGTGGAATCTCAAGATCCTCCTTGCTGTATTTGCCTTCAGTCATGACAGCATGACTGAAGGCAGGGATAACACAGTTTTAATGCACTTTAGTTTCTTAAAGCTCGTGGACCTCATATAAATTTCCTAGTTGGAAAAGCAGGTTCATTTACTGAACCCCAGCTGGTCCCCTCTGACCACAACTAGGGCTGAATATCTCTGGGACAGCACAGAAATTGGGTGCATACAGAGAGCTCAAAATGCTCCTCCAGCCTCCAGTGAGTTCTAGATTTGGTCTGAACCAGGTTTTTAACTTTATTTTTAATAGCTCTCCATGAATTTCTCTTCCAGGAACTTCTTCAGTCAATGCCTGTAGGCTTTTAGGATCCAAAGCTCTCTGCAGCAAAACTAAAGTATTCACTACTCAATTATATTTTGTGTGAAGAATCACCTCTGGTAGAAAAGCTGTGCTGGTAAATTATGTGGTGCGTGGTTGGGAGTGCTTCTTTGTATACACAGAGAAATACAATTGTCCTCTGACTCTCTCTTGATTTTTAGAGGATTATCACCTCCTCCCCATGGATGGATCAATGGCAGCCATGTCCCTTCCTCTGTCCCTCCTGGTTTCAGTGCACAGAAGACATGAGGTGGATAGATTGATTCAGACTCTGGATGCCTACCTGGATAATCCTGCTTGAATTTCTAATTTATCTGTGTTTCTCTCAAGAAACATGGGTTCACATCTAGGTCTCCTCCTTCATAAAAGAGAAAAAAAAAGAGAAAGATACTTTTCAGGTGTCTGTCTCCATATTTGTTTCATGCAAAGAAAATCTTTCTTTTGAATATAAATGGCTTTGAATGGGCTGCATCCCCCAGATCCTAAAACGGATCTGAGGCTGACATTCTCCGCATTTGCCCATCTTTAAATCAGTCTCTCCAGAAGCTACCTTGCAGATTGAGGTGCCTACATTTCCTGTGCAGCAACAGTTAATTCTGCTTGACTTCAGAAAACTTGGGAAAAGTTAAGGGCCTCAGGCAGGTACCCACTTAGGGGTAAAACATCTGAGCCAGCTGAGGGAAGCGGCTGGCATGAAACACCCTCTGTGCCTTGGTTTTGGGGAATTCAGAGAAAGATGCATCCAAGGCAAGAAACTTTTGGGCATAGGTCTCTAAGTCAAACTTTTGGGCTCGGATAGTGAGAGCAGCGTTTTCACACCTGCCAGGAGAGGTGCTGCCAACACTCATCTTTTGCATAATGGTCCCGTGGTTAAAACATTGTCCTGGGAATCTCAGAATTGGAGTAGCAGGGCAGTTTCAGCCTGAGAAAAGTTTAAATCTGCTCTTCCCATACCCCCGCAGCAGGCTTTAACCAGATATACCTAAACCATGTAGGGTGGAGAGAAGGAATCTCTCCCCTTTCTGTCTACCACAGGCCATGGGTAACCACGTGCAGAGCCACAGGTAAAGCAGACCTGAAGAGGTTCATATCGTGGTTTATCAGGTGGGAGTCCTTGCCAGGAAGGGGGAATGATGGATTCTGGGCTCTGCTTTTCCTCACTGCTTGATGTAGTTAGTATTCAGCAAAAATTTGCTGAATGTTTAAGATAATCCAAGATGTTCTTTAGTGCTGGAACTTTCCTTGAGTAGGTGTACCTGGAATAAGGTGTTCTGGCTGTTTAGAACAAAGGGACAATCTGGGAGTGGCTGATATTTAGCCACCCAATCATAACATGCAGCAAAGTGGTTCAAAAATGTTTCAAATGTACAGTCAATTTATCTTCAGGACTGCTGGTATTTCCCTGGAAGGATGAAGAAGTCTCATGCACACCTTAGAGCACCAGAATGAACCTGAAATGGCAAAAAGATGTGGTCACTCAAAGTTTCCTTCAGGTGTAAATCTCACCGTTTGCAGGGAAGCTGAAGGTGAATAGAAAAAATTCAATATCTGTATACACTCAGTGCACACACAAATGCACACAAATATTAGATATTAATTGCCTATATGTAATTTTTCAATGCAGAACAGACTTTGAACACCATTTTGAGTAATTGAGGTAAAATAAAATATTGATCAATGGTTAGCTTAGTGAGCAGCATCTGTCCTTAAAGCATGGATTCTTTGGAAGAAGAACAGGCAGTCAGGGAATTAAAGCTTCCAGGAGGCAACGTGCATGACAAAGGAAGGTGTATCTGCACAGGTGGCAAAGCCTTGCATGTCTCAGCTTTGCAATGCTTCACTTCAGTGGCTTTTCTAATGCTCTTTTAATGCTCGTGTTCAAGCCTGGATGGGAACTTATGCATGTGCATGTGGGACAAAACAAAGTAGGCATAAATCAGTTTCTTTTCCTTGCAGGCCATAAAAAAACTCTGTAAACACACAAGACTGTTGCAAAGGCTCACAATTTGTGTTCCAGAAGTATCGTGGGACATATTCCCAACAATAATTTTCTACAGATATTCAGAGGGATTGCTCTAAAGGGCATCTGTGGGAAATGTCATGTGCTCATTGCCACAGTTATTAATAATTTTTTGTGGTTTTTATATAAGAAAAGATTCATTGTATGTGGGCATAAAATCATTGCCTTTCCCAGGTCTCTATTTCTTGAAACACACTGGATCATAAAACAATATATTTTTTTCTTTTCCAGCGTAGTTCCTCTTGAAGTTCAACCAAAAAGAAAAATCACTCACTGTGAATTTCTGCTTTTCATTTGGTAAATAATCTAAATTGAATAGGAATATGAGAAGCAGAATGAAATTGGAAAATTTTGGCAGATATTGCACAAAATCAGAAGCCTTAAAAGTCTGAACATGGAAACAATTTATTTCATTACAAAGGAATGATGTGGTTATTAAAAAAGTCTTAATAAAATTAAGGATGAGTTTTGTAATCAACTCCTTGACCCAACATCAATGAATACCTGTAAAATTAACAGCAATTTAGCAACACTTGAAGCCAACTTGTTCTTTCATATCACCTGGCACCATGATCACAGCTGGGTCTCTCCAGGGTCTGCCATAACTGAACACAACGAATGCAGGAAGGAAATGGAATGGAAAATAGATTTCAAAGTGCAATAGGTCACATTTACAAATTCATCTACTGCTTTTTTCAGCATAATATTTTACACGTAGTTGCCAAATTTTAAGGGAAATTTGATTGAACTCTATTGGGAAAATTCTACTTATATTTAGTTTACTTAAACAGCAACTAGATAATTTAAGATTGATCTATTTTAAACTGATATGCTATTATTCTTATTATTATAGAAATTTTTAACAATTCTGATTGCAAAAAACAGAAGTTTTTTAACCTTTTTAGTTTTGTAATGAAAGGATAAAGCTGTCATTATCTGATATTATTATTATTATTATTACTACATATATTTTTAAAATCCTTTATTTTTTTAATGGTATCAAAGAACTGTGTCATGAAATATTCCTGTGAAAAAACTGCTTAAATCAACTGAAATTTCACAGAATCACAGGCTGGAAGTCCCCTCTGGAGATCATCTGGCCTCTTGTTCAAGTAGAACCACTCAGAGGAAGTCGCCAATGACTTGTAGAAATTTTTTAATATCTCTAAGGAGAGATACTCCACAAGTTCCCTGGGCAAACTGGCTTTGCTTTAAGGAATTTTTCCATTGTAACCATGCTCTTTAACATGATAGGCTAAAAAGTAACTGAAACAGCTAAAGCAGAAAAACTTGTGGATAAAATAAAATAGAATAAAAAATCCTTTAACTAACACAGCTACTCCTTGTGGAGATGGAATTGTTCCATCTACATCAGATAAAGAAATTTTTCGTTAATACAGGATATGTCTCCTCTAATAAAGTTTGTCAGTACAGTCATGCTATTTTAATCATGCTAAAGGAAGATGCAGACACAATTCAAATCATAAAATCACAGAATTACAGAGTGGTTTGGGTTGGAAGGGACCTTAAAACTTATTTCATTCCACCCCCTTGCCATGGGCAGGGACACCTTCCACCATCCCAGGTGGGGACACAGAACCTCTTTGGTGGCACAAAAGCTCAGCATCAAGGCGAGGCAGAGGATGGATTTCCTCTGGTTGTGTCACAGCTCAGGGGGGTTGAGCAGCAGCAGAGAAACGGAGCTGCTCTGCTCTCAGTGATGGCAGGACAGGTGACACAGCCACTGAAATGATGTCATTTCTGTCACCAGCCGGCTCGGCAGGCACACACAGAGAAGAGGCAAGGAATTAAAAGGCAGGGGAAGGGATGTTCCTTTCTGCAAGAGCCCTGCAGCCCTCCCCAGCCCCAGCCAAGGCTGAGAACTTGCTGTGAAGTGGTGTCCCCTGCCCCGTGGGTTTGTCTGCGTGGAGCCAAACTCACACTGTGCGTGGAAGGGAACCTGGGCAGAGTGTGGGGTTGGAGCTTGTGTGTCAGGACAGGTGGAAAGGGAACCTCCCTCCTCATGGGGATTAGGCTCCAACCTCCTGAGGTTTTGGCTATTTCACAAGCCATCCCATTATTTTGCCCCTTGTGAATATGAAGCAACAAGAGATAGAATCAGTAGAGATAGAATCAATCAAAGAATAATAGAATGGTTTGGGTTGGAAGAGACCTTAAAGCTCATCTCGCTCCGCCCCCTGCCATGGGCAGGGACACCTTCCACTATCCCAGGTTGCTCCAAGCCCTGTCCAGCTTGGCCTTGGACACTTCCAGGCATCCAGGGGCAGCCACAGCTTCTCTGGGAAACCTGTGCCAGAGCCTCATTACCCTTGCAAGCAAAAATTCTTCTAAACCAGCTATAATTCCTATGCCTTATCTGCCAGCATATTGCCCAGTTTCTCAGCTTATACTCAAAACTGTGTGGTTAGAGATGAATTCAGTCGGTACAACTCCAGATAATCTCCTTTCCTCTTTTCTTCTCATCCAAGTTTCAAATTCATGTGTGACCTATTTTTATACCAGCGGTTTCATAAAAGTGATTTTTTTTCTCCAACATAGATTCAAACTATAGGATAAACATAACAACTGGCAAAACAGATCTGTAATACTCTGTGTAGGATACTCAACTCCTTATCAACTCAATCCTGGTCAATTTGTTTCCTGAGAAAAGAAGACTCTGATGATCATTGTTGTACCAGTTGAAATACTAGAAAAAGCGATCACTTTCTGCTGCCTTGAAAACAAACTAAATGTAATAAATGGATATATTGTCCTGGAAATTAAGCCACCATTCACTGTCCTGAAATTAGGAAAATCAGAGTTTCCTGGTTCCAGGCAATAGAAAAAACAGCTGGTTTGGCATTGCTTTTGTAATATTGGCAAGCCTCTTCTGCAAGTTCTTTGCACTCACCATCCATGAAAGTCTAACTGCAAACCATCTGTCTCTGGGGTGACTCTGAAAACATCTCTTTAGTGATAGGAACCATGAGTCATTCCAGAAGCCTTTGAGACAGATGCTCTATCTGGGTGCAAGGTGCAAGTTTTCTCCAGTAATAGAATCATAGAATTCCAGAATGGTTTGGATTTAAAAGGACCTTAAAACTAATCTCCTTCCATCCCCCTGCCATGGGCAGGGACACCCTCCACCAGACTAGGTTGCTTCAATCCCCATCCAACCTGGCCTTGGGAACTTCCAGGGATGAGACAGTCACAGTTGTAGAATGCACAGAGTACAAGTTATATATTTACTGCCACAGATATTTTAAAAACTTGAAAGGAGGAGACAATCCTGAAAATTCCTCCTTAATCAGTTTCCTTGTGTCCTGAAGCACGTCACTCTGCTTTCTGTACCCACATTGACACCTGCATTTGGTAAATCAGAAAGTTCTTAACACAAATTTGTCCATCATTCTCTGTCACAATTGTCAGACTTCATTATTTAAACTCCTATGGCAGAGTCTTAATGAGAAGCAAGCTCAGTAGCCATGGGTTTCTGTGTTTATTGGAGCAAATTTCAGTTATCTTTAATAGAGTGAAAAGGCTACAAAGAACTGCCCATTGTGGGCCCTCGCATTATAACAATTCTTTTTCCAGGACTGTCTGGGCTGTGAATAGTTTTGTACAAGTATGAACAGATGCCATGATGAGAATTTCACTTTAGAAAAACCAGGACACTAAGTTATTTTTTTAACAGCTGTGGAAAGGAGATCACCTGGTTGTAAACCAGCTACTGCTTGGGATTTTGTTTGGTGGTGTTGTTTTTCCTTCTTGCTTTTATTTAAATGAGATTCAGGCGATCAAGTCAATGTTTTTCACAGACCAAACATCTGAGAGATTTCTTCTTTGACGTCCTGGCACCAGTTGGTGGTGGAAACTTGGATCTTACCCCCCTCTCCCCCGTGCCACAAACCTGCAGATGCCAAACCTGGCATTTGCATCCCTGACAAGTGTGCTGCCTTGCCAGCTTGTTTCACTGAAATTGGCTCCTGCTGGGAGGATCTGCTCACAAACTTGTCGTGCTGGCACCTGACCACTTTTGGGTACTATCTTTAACAGGGCACATCTGTTGTGGGCACACAGACTCTTTAGCTGGCTCAAAGCACCACGTGACGGCCTGTCCTATTTTATGGAAGTTTTCCAGCCTTGACACACTCTTGGGTACACAGCTCAGCAATTCCACAGTCTTGGTTACACTTGACAGGCCAGGCTGACATTAGCAATCTTGTCTCACACCCCCCCTCCACGAGGAGTAATCACAGTTGCCTTCCTCATCCGTATGGCTAAAACACAAGGCTAAGTCATATGGTTGTCGAGTTGGAGACATATTGGGTCTGTTTGACAACTCCTTTTTTCAAGGCTCTCTAAATAGTGCAGAAAATTGTGCTGCAATTAATTTTGAAAACGCTAAGTGTTTATTAACTGTGAAAGGTCTGAAAGGAAAGCAAAAATAAATGGTTGTCAGGATTGCTGCTAAGATTTCCTCAGAAATGGAAGCAACAGTGGCTGTAAAAAATCTGGGATAACCTCTTGTTTCATGTTCATGTTTTATCTGATTTGTATTATGAGAATTTGGGTATATTGACCAGTTTATATCCATTATTCTTTGGCAAGGGGTCTTGATGGCAAGAATTATCGATGTTGAAATTACTCCTGCTTCTTTGACAACACTCAAACTACTCAGATCTAGAGAGAGCAATATTGTTCACGGATTTGAATCAGACCAAGGCCAAGAGAGAACATGAAGGAAACTGAGTTCTTTAATATTGCAAAAACCTCTAACCCTGTGGCACAAGAACAACCAGAGAGCTGTTTAAACCATACTCTATATCTCTGTCCATTGAGATCCTGCCCTAGAAATATATATGTTGAGTATTTCAGTACTTATTAATTACATGAAGCCTGAAAGGGAAGAAATAAAACCACAACGTAATATTAGAATCATAGAATGGTTTGGGTTGGAAGGGACCTGAAAGATCATCTTATTCCATCCCCCACCATGGGCAGGGGCACTTTCTATGGTCACAGAGCCCCATCCAACCTGGCCTTGAACGTTTCCAGGGATGGGGCAGCCACAGCTTCTCTGGGCAACCTGTGCCAGGGCCTCACCACCCTCACAGCCAAGAATTTTTTGCTAATAATCAATCTAAACCTACTCTCTTTCAGTGTGAAGCTATTCCCCCTCATCCTGTCTCTCCAGGCCCTTGTGAATAATCTCTCTCCACTTTTCCTGCTCCCTTCATGTACTGGAAGGCCACAAGTAGGTCACTCCAAAGCCTTCTCTTCTCCAGGCTGAACAATCCCATTTCTTTCTGCCTTTCCTCACAGCAGAGGTTTTCTATCCCTCTAATCAGCCTTGTGGCCTCCTCTGGACTCTTTCCAATAGGTCCATATCCTTCCTGTGCTGGGGAGGACATTATATTATAATAATATAATAACATATGTTAGTATATGTTTTATATATATATTAATATAAACTCATGTATTTATACACATACACACATGCTGATATCTGTGCCCACCTTTCATTTCCTGTGAATCTACATAATTATATGTCAGGTCACATATACTTATGGATATAAATATGGGGGGTGTTTAGATGGTGATAAAACAGTATAAATAAAAAGTTGTTATCACCATTTATGTGCCTATCACCACTTCTTGCTACCCAGCCCTATAAAGCTTTCCTCTTCTCTGCCTTCATGGATTTATTCCACGTCTCCAAATTCCTGTGCTACTTCTTATGATTTATTACTTATTAAAAAATAATCTACCCATATAAAAATCTCTTCTCCCTTTTGTATGTGGATTTCCTCCTCTGTGCAAGCCCTTGGAAAGCAAAATTGAGTCCTGAAGCAGCCCTAAACATGCCAAAATCTTTACAATCAATTATCCGTCAGGCCTGCAGGGGAAGAAAGGGGAGAGTCACAGGGTTGTTGTTTTTTTTTATTTTTTCAGAGATCCTTTGCACTTCCTTCTAATCTATGAAGAATCCAGTCTATTAAATTTAAAAGTTGGGCTATTTCTGTGTTGCAAAAAGCTGTCCTTGGCCCAGTTTTTCTTCTTCTGTCCTCTCCACCCAGTATATAAAAGCAATCATGCCATGCATTTCCAGTGCAAGGACATTGGAGGAAATGCATTACAAAAATTAATCCTGATTAACTTGTGTTTTTCTATTTCTCTGTTTACCTTTCCTTTTCCACTGGCATACTTCTAGCATCTAGAAGGAATGTGATAGGAAGTGAAGTACTGGATTATATTTTCTGACAACTGGGAGAACAGGTAGAATATCCATCACTGGAGGTTTTTGAATGCAGATTAGATAAGTAGCTTTCAAAAGGGTTTGGATATAGGTAATCTTGCATCTTGGTCTCCTATTAAGGAGTACAGTAGAAGATTTCATGCAGTCCTGTTCAGCTTAACTTCCTAATGATTCCACTCCCACAGATAAAATGTTTGGGGAGATACAACATTAAATTTGATTTCCACTGTGATTTCTTGCTTTATCAGGGGTTTGCCTCTGCTGGTTTGTTCAATACAGTCTGAAAAACACCTTGAAGAAAAACATTGTGATCATGTGGTCTCTCACCATATGGGGCAAAAATAGTCTTGTATAAAATGTCTTAATAAACTCTGTCCAACAACCATTATTTATACTTAATTACTGTCATAAGAGAAAACCAGATCACCTGTATTACATGCAAGGGCAAACAAATACTCCGAAAGTATGATTCCAGTCAAGTCATATAATTTTATGGAAAGCACACTGAAATCAGAAGTCATTTAGATTCATCTTGGTGAGCTCTGAAGTGACAGCTTCCATTGCAGGATGTTATTGAGATGGCTGTTTTCCCACCATGGTTTGAGTCAACAGATCTGTATTCATCTCACTCAACTTGAAGCACTCATTCAAGATCTCTGTGGCAACAGAGACTGCTTCTGGAGTCAATACAAAGAAAGGGAAAAGTGTATTCATGGGATGGCTTAGATGTTAGGTGGGTTGGCTGAGTCTCCTGAGATGCCTCTCTCTTTCTTTCTTTCTTCCCCTACTGGATAATAGCTCTACACCAGCTCAGGCACCTTAGGTCATACAGGAAAAACCTGGGCCTTGATTGCTGTAAAAGGAATGAGGTTCAGATCTACAGGGGACTGTCTTGATGACCCTGTGAAATGTAATTCCACCTCTATGTCCACCTTACACAGGGAAGACCTTGCAAGATGGACTTTTCAAGGATTGCCTCCAGCTGTGTCACCATCCAGCTGTGATGGTGTTATAGAAGGAAAAGGGATATTGACAGCTTTGTGTGAGGAACCATGGCCCCAGAACGTGTCTTTCCTTAGTGCTCTTTATCATTGCACTCCCCATCTTTCCCAGTCCGATGGCAAACGCTCCCAAAGCACACATGAAATACCTTTGTGCACAAGCTGTGACACAGCATGGAAAGATCAAAGGCTGCTCTCTGACTGCTCATCGCTGCTACTGTTGAAAAAATTTCCAGGTGCAGAAAACATCCTTAACCCTTTCTTCAGCCTGATTGTAAAAGAAGAAAGATTTCACTTGTTCTTACATTGCTTTAAGCCAGAAATTCTGTGGGTTGTGTGTGAGAAAGTTTTAGGGGAAGTGGGTTCATAGTCAATATATTTATTTTATTTAAAAAAGAAAAGCTAAGAGAAGCAGTAAGAAACAAGAGGATGAATAGTGAATATCAGGCCAATCAACATCAAGCTTGTCCAATCAGACAATCACAGAATCACAGCGTGGTTTGGGACTTTAAAGTTCATCTCCCACCCACCAGTGGAAGGGACACCTTCCACTAGACCAGGTTGCTCTAGGTGTTGATCTGGAACTATTATGAGGCATGAAGAGGAGTTTAACAGCCTTGCTTTGCTATCTTTTCTGCATATCATAGTGTGTGTCAAAGGTATGTTGGGGCAGGAATGTGGTGGAACTGGAGAGAAGCAGCAGCATTGCAAAACATCTGTCAGCCAATTTCAGCCAAAATTTGACAGATGGGGTGCAGATTGCAAGGATGTTACAGACTTGGAGTTTTGTAAAATTGTGTGACCTGTCTGTAGAGTAGACTTGATCTAATCTGAGTCATTATTCAGACCAGATAATCATTGGAATAAAGAAAATGTTTGTTGAATTTTACAACCATTCACAAGCCTGAATTGGAGCTTGCACCTTCTAGGACATGAGAAGAACCAGCTGAAAACACGAACCCATTTCTAGCCCAGCTTCACTTGTCCCACTGATTAAAAATAATTGATTTTTTTTGCATTTTTTGAGGCATTTTTCGAGGCATTTTTCTCATGCCCCATTGATTTATTCTATGTCTTCCTTTGTCAGAACAGGAGTTGGACTTCCTAGTGGGCCCCTTTCATCTTAGGATATTGTATGATTCTTTGATTTCAGTAGAATTATTTGTCTTCATTTGTCTTACAGACAAGTAAAAATACCAAAGTGATAAGAGTTGAAATGGACCAAAGAAATTAATACTTTTAGATTGGAATTCTAGGATTAAAAGAGAGGAATACTGAAAAAAAGAAAAAATAGGTGGAATGATTTGCCCAGTGTCACATAGGAAAGCAGCATTAAAGATCGGTAAAAGGAAATATTTTTTCACTCCAACCAAAGATAAGAGAGATGAAATCACCCTTTCTTTCAAATGCTAGAGCAGCAGAAAGAAATTACATTGGACTATAGGTCAGACCTTGAATTTAGGATGCAGGAATCTTTCCAAATTCAGAAAAGAAAGGACAAAAGCAGATCCCTGATATTAAGTACAAAGAAATCAGATCTTATGTTGATGCCTCGAAATAGAAATCTGGGAATTCTGAATGCCAGTGCTCTACATATTTGTAACTATGATATAACTGTGTCTAAAGAACAGTTCCCCCCCCCCCCACCATCTATTTAAAATTATCTTTCTTTATCCTGTATTTGTGAATCTGGTTTTGTACTCATAGAAAGACTGCATGAGTCAATTGGTGGGAATTTTTCATTTCTGCTAAACCAGCACTTTCCTTTTTCTTTAACACTAATAACTCAGGCCCTGTGTCTCTCATTTCATAACCCAAAGGTATGGAAGCCCTACTTGCATTATGCTCTGTCAGCTGTGTTACAAAAATACAGATTTAAAGCTCTAGTTTTCTCTCTTCTGCATGTTTCCAATAATGTCTGCATAAGAACTGCTACAGGTGCCCTTCTGTGCCTAAAATCGCTCTGCTCAAGAAATTACGTGTTCCTTCAAGAGCAGATAAGCTCAAGGAAAAAAAGAAGGTTGTGAAAATAAGAAATGCTGAAGCTCTCAGTTTACAGTGGTTCTGTGGGATTACATTCTGAAAAAGCAGCATTTGCTTTCTCTTTTCTTGAAACAGAGGTCATTGCTCCATCCCTCACACCTGCAGGAGGGCAGAAAAGGGATTAAGAGGAGTTGTCTTATCAGAGTTGTCAGGATGAAAGGGCAGGACAAGCAGTTGATTTTGCAAGTCCACTACTGCCCCATCTGACTGTGTTCTCCATGTGCTCACCGGACAAAGGGCTTTTTCCTGGAGGTGTCTGATCCCACAGGGGTCTACCACTGAAAAATAATAGGAAAGGGCATTTTGGAAATGAAATGTAGACAGCAAGAGAAATCTTAGTTGGTCCAGGTTATGGTTTGTTTCTTGTACCAGGGATATAAACTCAGGGGGAAAGGGTGGGGAGAAGGGAAACAAAAAAAGAAAAGGAAGAATTATTTCATTTCATGCTAATTCTTATCTAAAAGGAAGAGGGCAAATTATCCCTTTCTCTCTTTGCTAGTCATGTACCTCCCCAACATGTAGGGTTTCTTATGTCCAAACATGTTTTTCCTTTCCTCAGCTGGATATCCTCTTAGAAATGGGATTAAGAGCAAGGAAATCCAGTCATTATTTCTTGTATCCTCTGGCAACTCTACACACCAAAATTTACTGCTTGATGTTTGGAGAGGGAATCCTTCCCATCAGCTACCGACTCAGAACCACAGACCTATAGAATATCCTGAGTTATATCCAGAGAATATCCATAGAATATCCATAAGGACCATGGAAGCACAACTCCTGGCCCTGCACAGGAGCGCATCAAAGATCCCTTCCAAATACACCAACAAGGGCCATCATGAGTCACTTCTTTCTCTTCCTAACTACATAACTTCCCTAGGGTAATAATCACAGTTATTTAATATCTGTAAATTATGCCAGAAAAAAATCCCCCACTTTAATGAAATATGCTTTAGTATCTGGAAACAAGACAAAGGTGTCTGTACAGCATATGTTGCCAGCTGTTTTGTTGGCTGTAAAAGGTGTCAGTAGTTGATGGCCATAAGTTGAGAACTGATAGGGATAAAGAAAGTCAAAAGAATATCTGTGATTTGTGGTGGAGATCAAGGGAATACAGGAAAAAAAAACACTTGGGGAATTCAATGAGAAAGCAAGAGAGCAATGCTGTTAAAGCTCATGTCAGACTGTTGAACTGTCTGCTGAAAACCAGTAGATGCTCCATCACTGAATTCCTTTTCACTGACATGGTCAAAACCATTCAGGGCATAGGACAAGAGAAACCCTTCCACTGACCTTTGGATAAGAAGTTGCCCTCCCTCTGCAGTATCTCCTACCTTTGTGCTTGAATGTCTTGGATGACAGCAGCTGGTTGCCCAAATATTTCTATTTTCTTACTGAGGTAGTTAATTCTCCATGTAACATTTGCCATGAACAGAAATCCTTTGCGCATTTCACTGACTTTTCTCAGATTAACCCTATCCACCACTTGCCCCCTGAAGTCAATATAAGATGACATCTCCTGAAAATATATAGTAATTATAGAGTCTTTGATTTGATACTTTTGAGGAAAGAAATTGTAAATAAAAATAGTTTCTCTTACTACCATAGGTGCCTTTGAAACATAAATTAGAATTTCTTGTCCTAATTTACCATTGACAAGTCTTAGAGGCAGAGTTAAGACAAAATTCTTGAGCCAGCAAACTTGCTTCTACAAGTACAAAGGAATTTAAAGAGTGGCCTCGGGAAGAAATGGATGTAGCTGTCAGTCGCATGAAAGAATTTAGAAACAGAATGCAATGCTTTGTCAAATGGTGGGATTCAAATGTAGCGGCATGTCATTGACCCTGGTGCTCAGCAACACATATTTCAAATCCCTGAAGATTAATAGGGAAGATGGTTGCAGCTCTCTCAACAGCTGCTGGAAAGTGTCCCTATCTCACGTTTTAATTACATGTATTTATACAGCAAAAAAAAGTCCTAAATGCAATATAGCCTGTAGTATGCAACAATTTTGAACATTTATGAGATTCAGGCAATTAAGAGTCTAAACTTTCAAATGTTTCCAGATGGCACACCGATTAACAATTGTGTGAATTTAATATTTGTTTAAAAGCGCTGCTCTGTAAAATATTTCTTAATAGTATATGAATGCATTGCAATGAATCCAGGCACAACTTCTCTTCGAGCACAACTTGCCTCATTGCCTGAAGAAGTGGAACTCTCATTAGCTGATTATATAGACCAAAAGCAGTAGCAGAGCAGTAGTAAGAGATTAAAAAAGACTAAAAAGAAACTAAGCTATTTCTTAACTTATGAAGGATTTTTCTCTTTATATACAGGTCCTAGTGACAGTTTTCATGCAAGCCACTTAAAATATCAGTCCCTCAGTTCTTGCAAGTGAACCTGCTTAGTGAGGACATTTCCTTGGGGCTTCCAGCCTTCTGGATGTTGACACCAGAATTCTTGCAGGAATTCTTGGACTCAATGGTCTTAGGGGTCTTTTTCCAACCTCAATGATTCTATGTTCTACAGAATAGTTTGTTTTTAAAGAAAGCACTTAAACTTTAGTTTTTTCAATGGGCTGAAGCTACTTAAATTCCTAAAATAATCTGTCCTTAGTATTTCCATTCCCTGCGTGTACTATTTTTAATGTTGAAAATTTGAATCAATGCAATCCCTCACCCTCCACCAAAAGATGTATTTTTGTAGGTGAAATTTATTCTACAGGGGAGAGATCTTGTGATGATGCTGGCAATCAGAATCACAGAATGCTTTTGCTTGGAAGGGACCTTAAAGATCATCTTGTTCCAACCACCTGGCATAGGCAGGGACACTTTCCACCAGACCAGGCTGCTCCAAGGCCATCCAAACACTTCCAGGGATGGGGCAGCCACAGCTTCTCCAGGTATAGCCATACATCTAGAACTTCCAGAGATTTTTGTAGAAGTTTATGGTCTAGTTAGTTTATGTATTTGAACCTTATACTATAGTCAAAATTAAAGGAAACAGCCTGAAAAGTCAATATCAGAAGCCTTATAAACCTTCTGCTCTGAAACCCAGAAATGGAAAAACCTGGAGCTATCTATGATCAGTAAAAATATGGCTTCTCCACATTCAGGAGAAACCATTCCCTCATTTTGTGCAGTACCTCTAATACAGGCGAGTCACAGAAAACAAGATTTATCTCACATGCCATCCGAGCTCTGGAAGCTCTGCATCCAGAACTGAGTGGTGCAGTAACTTCCTTTAACGGTTGATGCAAAAGAATACATGCCTACCAAGTCAGAATCTATTCCTAACTTTTAGACCCCAGAAGGAGATGAACAGCTCTCTGAAAACACCTCTTGTTCTCCCCTCTGTGTAAAAGGAGCCTGGTCTAACTACTCTACGTGAAGGTGTCTAACTTTGCTTAAAGTACATAAGATAAATCCCAATAATAATGGACAGATTTGACTCTGAATTTCAAAATTAAAGTTATAAATTTAATATAAATTTAAAAACTTTGTCTTTTTGTGAGTTAGGATCTAGAAAAAAAAAACAATGGAAACATTTTGGTAGGAATTATCTAGTTTTCATGCTTTACTTTCAACATCAATGAAGATGTTTCAATAGGTTTTTTTCTGAGGTACAGTTTAAATTATTAGCTATGACTTTTCCTTTACCCTTTCTTGCTCTCTCTTCCTTCTTTTTCCTTGGGTTATTTGAGCAGGTTGCAGAGATGGCGACACACATAGGAGCAGATTTCTACATTCCTTAAAAACTTGGGATTCTGTAATTAAGCAAAGAAGGAACATTCATCTCTAAATCTGAAAAGGAAACAGAATGAAACCCTAAAAATTAAAATAGCAAACTGAAATAGTATGAGATTGTTTTAATAGATCCAGGAGAAACAATGGAAATTTACCCCCAGGCTCTGGTTCCTGAACACCTGTAACGAAAATTTATGTAGCAAATTATGTGGTGAGTTGGGTGTGATTTTAAGGGCTGCTCAGAAGCAAGAACAAACCCTCAATTTGCTTCCATGTGGGAAAAATACACAATTTGAAACAGTATGAGGAGCAGCCAAAGGAAGACAAATCATGAACGATGATTAAAAGAAAGAGCACTGTGTTTTCCTTTTGTGAAACTGGATGGACTTGAGAGTAGCTAATTGATTTAGAGCACAGAGCCTGGACATTGTACTTGGATTTCCAATTTACCTGACACTTTGGATAAGTCACTTGGTTTTCCTGTTTTTTTTCCCACTGTGTTGACTGCTTGGGTTGTAAACACAATGGGTGGAGATAAGATTTTCTCTTTCTGTGTCTTTGACCACAGCCTTGCACAATGATACAACTGGTGAAAATGCCTGACATACCTATAATTCCATTTAGTTGACTCTGTTTGGTAGCAGAATTGAACTCCTGAAAATTAATTTACTTTCTCCTTGACTGGGATTGCACTGACTTAAATGAAATTTTAAAAAAAGAAAAAAAAAATTAACTCCATTGGTCATTGCATCATTGTGTTGAGATAGTATTAAATGAAGGAGGAATTTTTACCTGCTTTATGATTTTTCCACAAATGGTGCATCTGCTTTCAGCTCCTATTTTTCAAATTCTCACTGGGTACTGATTTTGTTTCTCTCGCTGTTATGACAGCAGTGGGAAGCGTTTTTTTTCAGCAGAAGTCATGAATACAAAATTTTAAAGACAGTTTTAACTTGTCCAGAGTAGGTGGTGAAGGAGAAAGGGGAGAATGAACAAGATGCTCTTCTCACCCTCAGAAGGAGATGCAACTGATCCACTGGACAGTGGAAAACTTGTTCTGAGTACAGGCTCCCCTATAACCATCATGGCTTCATTGAATCCTGCTAAAACACCTTGTCTTTTACAAAAATCATATTAAGATTGTACTACTGAAAGACCACAATTGTATCTATTGCTATGCAGCCAGACAGTACTGCTAATCTCAGGGAAAAAAAATTTACATAAAGTTATTTCCAGGAAGAAACAAACACTTTTTCAATGTAGCAATGTAATTAGCATAGGCTTCCATATCTGAATTCTAATGAATTCATTCCTATTTTTTAGTGTTTTATCACCACTCCCTGTTCCAGATCCTTCATGTGATATATTAGTCTGTTTGGATTTGATAGGCAATAAAAACAGACCAGTCAGTCTGTTAGTTCTATAACCCTCTTGCATTTAAGAAATAATATAAATAGCATCAAGACAGAGGGAGAAATCAATGTGTCAATTATTTATATAGAAAAAAGTCTACGTAGTAAAATGAAATTGCTTAGTTCCTAAAGGGCAGAGATGAACTTTTTTGGCTGCTTATGCAGAAATGTTATAAATATTTAAATGTAAATAATAAAATCTTTACATGCATAAATAAACATGAGATTGATATTACACACACTACAGCAGCGAAATATGACAACTGCTGCTTCTTCAGGAAAATGGATATTTCCTGTGACTGAATTGAGAATAAACTCAAAGCTAATAAGATACCTCACATACACTTTGAATCTACACTGCTTTCAAGCAAAAATTTCCTTGGTTTGGTCTTTTCTAGAAGAGGTCTGAAGACCTCTCTGAAACAAACATTTAGGATGAAACAAAACATGGATGGTGATTTCTTTAAACACAGGATGCTTGGGTCAGTGTGGGCATAGTTAATGAATTTTAAGGGTTGGTGATGTTAAAGTTATCAGATATTTTGTCCTTTGTTATGGTACTTATGACTGCAAGAAGAAAGAGGTTGACCAGGCTGAAGTTCTGCTGCCTTCTGCTTTAAACCTTCATGAATCAGTTCAGGGTCATCTCGCTGTACGAGGCACATCTCAGCAGAAGGAGCCTGGTCCAAGCCCACTAGCCCAATTTTAACAAGAGGTTTGGTTTTGAACTTTTGGGTTTCTGTATATGATTTTCTGGAGAAGAGGCATCTCGGGGCGAGGGCCTAACTGCTCTCTACAGCCACCTGAAAGGAGGTTGTAGAGAGGTGGAAGTCAGTCTCTTCTGCCATCTCTCAAGCAAAAAGTTGAGAGGAAATGGCCTCAAGTTGCACCAGGGGAAATTCAGATTAGATATTCGAAATAAATTTTTTACTGAAGGTGAAATGTCTGGTTAGGCTTTGGAGCATTAGAATAAGTTGCCCAGGGAGGTGATGGAGTCACCAGCTCTGGAAAGTCTTTGAGAGGCTTCCGGATGCAGCTCTTGGTGATGAGGTTTAGGAGGTGGTGGGTTGACAGTTGGACCAGATGATTTTGAAGTTCTCTTCCAACCTTGATGAATCTGTGATTCTGTATTTAAATAAAACAAGTCATGGATCAGTTAGAGGTCAGTCACAACCTGCAGGGAAGGAGCCTGACTTACAGACACGTCTGACTTCTCTTTCCCTCCAGTGTCCAAACTTCCTGCTCAGAGCAGGTCACAGCATGTGCAAATCCCCTGGCCCATGCCCAGGCAAAATCTAGGAGAATGTTAGCCAGTGCAAGCCAAAACCATACAGGAAGCATCTGAATTATTTGATATTCTGGATAACTGGGGCATGGAGGTTGAGCAAAGGCTCTGGCTTTGACTTATTTGTGGCTATAGACACAGCCTTTGCTCCCAGTAGAGAGTTATGAGGTCTTGAGGAACTCCATGTTTACAAAAATACTCTAGAGACAGAGTCTAAAACTACAAGAAAATCTATGATTAGCCTTTTGTTTTTTTCCCCACAGATGCATTTAAGTAATTTCCCTTTACTAACATGAACTCATTTTGTGGTATATAACTGTTCTAGACTCCTAAGCCAAGTAATCATCTGTAACATTTTGCCAACTGTACACGTAACTGTAAATACACAGAATATAAATACTTCTGTTCTGCTAAGTATGGAAATTCAGGATTACCACTGAATGTTAAAAATAACACCAGCAACAAAACCAAAATAAAGGCCTTGAAGATGTTCTTGACATCACATCCCTGCCCTTGGTGTTATTTGAACAGCAGAGTTCAGACCTTAGACCACCTGCCCAGGTGAGAGATGGAAAAGGTTCAGGACTGCTGAGCACTGCACAGATTTCCACAGTGGCTCAGCAAAGAGTCATTTAACAAGGTGTTTAACTCCAACACATCGGGGATCCCGTGGCACACAGCACTCCTTAGGCTCCTGCTCCCACCTGCACTGGGCTTCTGGCAGCAGCCAGGGCTGAGGAAGCAGCTACATTGCAATGCTTGCAGCCTCCCAAACTGCTCCGGGGCTTTGCAGCTCCGTGGGAGCAAACAAGCTCATTGAGAAAAGCCACAGGTACACACAACACGAGCACGGGTTTAGTGCTAGGTCAGGAAATTCTCTGAAATTCTCTGAAATTACACTGTTTGGAATTGGAGGGCGGTATATGAGCAGTTTGGATCACGACACCATGCTGAGGATTTCTGTCCAGAAGCCTAAGGAATGAGAGAATCAGCTTGGAAAAATCAAAGGAAAGCTGCCTGGCAAATTTCCAGTGCAAATATTTTTTCCATCTGAAAATGCTGAGCAATTGAGCATAGAATGTGTGGCAGAAATATTCTGATTTCAATTCATTCTAGTCTACCCAAAACACACAAGTAAAGAATGGAACATCCTGGTAAACTCAATACTCCATTTCAAGCTGTTTTGAGACCCTTTGATTTTCTATTTATAAAAACTGGAGTTAAATAGAAGTTTGTTCTAAGTTTAACTACAGCTGTTCAGGGTTACTAAAAAAGCCATTTTTCTCCATGTGAGTCCATTTTCCTGTCATAAAAAATTGCTCCTTTTATTTATTTATTTTTTTTTTAAATCACGTTCAAAGAAAATTTGAAATCTATTTCCTTTCTAAGTCTGAACAACCACCTGTATGGGTGCAAGTTTTCTAGCAGGAGAACCAAGAGTATCTGACTAAGTATATTAATGCAGCATAGGAACCTGGCTACTTGTAGGTTCCAATTTCAGTTTAAAAATATAAATTCTTCTCTTCAGAGCCACACAGAGAATGCAGATACAGAAACTGGATTGGTTTCAAGGTTCCTTACACAGTTATGAAAACCTTAGTCATAACACAGGACTTATTGCCGTGATTGCTCCAGCAAAAAGTAGCAATATTCACAAAAATAATTGATAACTGTTCCTTTTCAAGGTAAGCTGACCAGCACAGTGTCAATATGATGTCAGCAAAAAGCCCCAAGGTGCAGCAGGCATGAAGGACAGGAAGAGGAGGGAGATAAACCACACAGACTGAGGGAAGCTGCAGTCCATGGAGAGGAATCTGTGCAGGAGCAGGTTTTCTGTCAGGAGCTGAGACCTGTGGGGGAACCAGGCAGGAGTGGCCTGATCCTGAAGGGCTGAATCACATGGAAAAGGACTCACACTGGAGCAATTCCTGAAAACTGCAGATTTTGGGAAGGGTATACGTGGGAGAAGTTTGCCAAAGGCTGTATCCCTTGGGAGGGACCTGACACTGGAGCAGGGGAACAGCCTGGGAGGGAGGGCATGGCAGAGGGATGAGAGTTATGAACTGACCCCAGCCCCATTCCCCATCCCCTTGGTGCTGCTTGGGGGAGAGAAGGGCAGAAGACTCAGGAGTGAAGAGCCCAGGAATATGTGGGGAAGTTGGAAAAAGTGGAGTTTTTTCAGTTTTGCTCTTACTTCTCACTATCCTACTCTGTTGGTAATTGGCAAAAAGTTAAATTAATTTTCCCCAGGATGAGTTTGCTTTACACATCAACTGTGACTGCCCTTTACTTAACCCATGAGCTTTTCCATTTCATTTTCTCTCCCTGCTCTGCTAAGGAGGGAGAGTGCTAGAACTCCTTGTTGGACACCTGGTGAACAGCAAAGTTTCAGCCACCACAGTGAACTAAATTTGGGTAAAGTTAGTCCTGGTAGTGTCTGTAGGGGGGTTTAATATCACTCAACTTCAGCTGCTTAACCAGGCTGACAGTGCAAATGTTCCTATCTGAGCCAGTGACCTCAGTTTCTTTTATGGTAGGCAGGGAGGCAAAACTTGTTGAGATGGATGAGTGGGCATTCTGAGGAAGAATTCATTGGACTGATATGAATTTTTTTCTAAGTATTTCCATTTTCCCTTATTCATCATGGAGAAAGCTTGGACAGCCAGCTCCATTATGAGCTAGCAGTCTTTTATACCAGATTATGCAATCTCAAGAAATAGTTTTTTTTTCACTACAGGTGGGCTCTGATGATCACATGGTGAAGGTATTTGGACCTTAAGCTTCTGAACTTCACAGGAAAAGAAATAATGAGGAGATGTAATATCTCCCCATTACCTCAACCGTCACTGGGGTTGTGAAACTGCTCTTTTGCAATACTTTCAGGTTTGTTCTTGGAGGAATGCAGATCTCCAGGCTGGGTCTTGCAACAGCTACTTGCTTAGTCCAATACTGAACTAGTGCTCAACCACTTTCTTTAGCAAGAAGGGTGAAAGCTTGGCCTGATGTACATTCCAGAAAGGTGAATTTCTACTCAAGAAACCCAACTGTTCTTAGGCCAACACTGCACAGTCAAGCACTTCACTCTCTATCAGGAATTTATCATTCATTCAAACATTCATGGTCTCTCCTTTTTTTTTCTTCTTGGTAGAAAGGCTGTTTATCAAACAGAAATCTGGCTGTTTCCCTCAAAGAGTAGATGGCATGAGCTGAGATCAAAACAGAGTGATGTATGAGCTTTTCCTTTTGTCTGAATTCAGAGACTTCCATGGAACAGTATGGAATCTTGAAATTCTATCCAAGTTGTTGAAAGTGTGATGTTTAAAGACTTTCCAAAGTTATGCTAATAACTTAAACTTCAAGAAAGCCTGAGCTTACTTTGTAAAAACTTGAAATTTCTCAAATTGAATCATAGAATGGTTTGGGTTGGAAGGGATCTTAAAGATCATCCTAAAGTCCAAGCCCTGTGCAATAAGCAGGGACATCTGCAATTAGATTGGGTTCCTCTTCCTCTAACCTGACTTGGAACACTTCCAGGGATGAACCATCCAGAACTTCTCTGGGCAAATTGTGCCAGTACCTCAACGACCTTATTGTAAAAAAAAAAAAAAGAAAAAAAAAGAGGTCTATCTTATGTCCAATCTAAATCTACACTTGATTTTAGCAGTGCATGTCTATTGGGCAGTGGAATGTCATTTCAGTACAACACATGGAGTATTTAGAACATTAATGCAAGTCTGAACCATTAATCTCATCTCTCACTGGAACTGCTACATGAGAATGTCAAACATTTCAAAGCTGGTTTTTGGTTTAACTCATTGTTCCCAAGTCTAAATCTCATGTCTTGAAGACAACTGTCACGTAAGTCACAGCTGACTGTGATTTTAGTGTAAATACTGAACATAAAATACTTCACTTACATTGCCACCTCCCTGACAACATCCAGAAATCTGTTCCAATTCTTACTAGGATTATCAGCTTTGCTACTGAGCTCTGTACCTTGGTGACAAGTAAGGGATCTCTAAGTGCAGGGAAACAGGCATTTCTCAGCTCAAAGACCTTATAATTTACTTACCATAAGGGCAGCCCATTGATTCCAACCTTTGGAAAAGGAGTTTTCTGTTCACTCTTGAGCTGTTTTATCTAGACCACATATTCTTACGCTGCTTTGCTGTAGCCTTTGAAAGCAATTCCTTGATTTGAGCTGTCTCTTGCCTGGTGTAGAACAGTGACTACAGGAATATGGGAAATCAGTGTGGAATTCAGCTTCCATGCTCCTTAATAGTGTAAGACTGTCATCTTTAAAGAGCAGCTCATCCCCAAAACTCTCTGTAGAGGAGATTTTGAGAACTGACTTAGGCCAGATGTTAATTAACAGAAAACTAAAAATAAGCATAATGAATCCCAATAGCAATATCTAACTCAAATCAGGTCAAATTTTACTGGTTATTAGAGCTACATATAGCAAAAAAATTTGTCCTACATTTATTCCTGAGAAGAAATACAATTTGCTTTTCATTGTATTCCAGTGTTCAGTAACAATAACACAAAGGTGTGACTGTTTAGCCAGTGGCTTATAAGGACACATTTTGTATTTAATAATTTAAAAAAACAAAGCAGTATTTATTTTTTTTATTGTAGAACCCCACTGTTAAACATCTCTCCAGCTAATGTTTAATAACTACCTTGCTTTATCTTGTACCAATCTTGACAATAAGTAACCTAAAACAACTGCAGTTTTTTAATATAGAAACATGTTTACTTTGACAATTTGAATTTGCCTCTTAAATAAAGGCTGAAGAGTTAAAATCATGACACTCTTAAGAGAAAAAAATGAAGAAACTTTATTTTTTTCCCTTCTTTGGAGCCTAAGGGCATCTTCCCTGGTGAGAAGTCAGCACTAGCGGGTGAGGTTGCAACACGCTGGGTTTGGCTGGGACACAAACTGATCTCCCACAAAGATTTAGAGCAGCTCTGGAGTAGCAACAAGCATAAATCACATGGAGGTGTTTCATTTGGCTCTGCAAGCCAAAGGCTCCAAAAAGTGCTGGAGTTGTTCCTGAAGGATATCATACAAGAGAGTTGCTGGCCACAGCCATGGGTAGAGTCCAGTCTTAGGAAAGAAATCTGGGTTACGTGGGATGCCAGCAGAGGCATGAAGGATGGGCAGATGAGTGAGATAAACCATGCAGCACCAGGATTTCAGCCTTGATATGTGTGTTAGAAGCATAAATGCCTTCTTCAACCCCTAATTTCCTGGAAAACAGCAGATGCCTACACTGTCTGGGCATGGCATCAACAGCTACAGCTGGTGGCCTGGCCAGTCAACAGTAGCCAAGCAAACTAAGTCTGATCAACACATTTCTTTATCAGATATTTTAATCTTCTAATGAAAAGATCATATCCTAAAACATTTTAGAAAGAAAAAACACTTAATGTATCATTGTTTAGATCATAGTTCTTTGCCAAATCTACACTATGCTCCAGTTAGAGCAGTTTTACTTAATGAAGACATGAATTAAGAGGTGGAAAATAATGTATTGTGCTGTATGTAAAATGAGGAAAATCATGCATAATGCTTCCCCTCATTTGTACGTATTACATTTGTGATTGTCAAAAACAGGATTAACTATCCCTCTTGGGTTGTGCATTCCAAAATGCTTAATCTATTCTCCCCTTGATACAACAGAATAACTCCCATTCATACACAAGCATACTGGGGGAAAAAAAAAAACCCTAACCTGCTTCCCATCTCTCATTAATTACCTACTACTTTCCATTAGCACCCCAAATCCCTGCACTTCTCATTAGTGGAAAAATAATTCACATATATAAAATGCTGCATAATGAAATCCAAGTTCAGGGGTGGTGGGAAAAGAAAATGTGCTAAGATCCAGAACACATGCAATAGTTAAATTGTATATGATTACACTTCAGATCCCTTGAGGGTCAGAAACTCCCAGGATTAATTCCTTAAAGTTTCTGACACCTGCTGAAAGGACTGAAGGAAGTGCAGGGAAGGGTCTGGAGCAGTAATTGTCAGCTGATGATTCATCTCATCTTCTTCTAGGCACTTGACCAATTGGGATTACTCTGTACCCCACTCAGAAGGTGCTGAGACCCTGGCACAGGTTGCCCAGAGAAGTTGTGGGTGCCCCATCCCTGGAAGCATTCAAGGCTGGGTTGGATGAGCAGCCTGGGATAGTGGAAGGTGTCCCTGTCTATGGCAAGGGGTTGAAACCGGGTGAGCTGGAAGGTCCCTTCAACCCAATTAATTGTATGATTCTATTGTTCAAAGTTCAAAACTCCAGGATCTTTATTCTGCCAATGGAAAGCTAGGAAAAAGTTCCCATCTGTATACTGGATACTTCAATCCACATTCCTTGGTGGCCTCATGAAGAGCTCAAGAAGTCCATGACAATTTATCTGCTCATTCTTGAATCATTTGGGTTTCTCTGTGCAGCCTGACAATTCAAAGATGAAAAATGCCTGAAAGAGCTTTTTTGAAATCCATTTTGTGATTTCCTGAATAATAGCCGTGGTTCTATTTTATTCCTTTCATCCAGTGAACAGAGAGACAGTAGGGCAACACCATAAATAGATAATGTCATCCCACAGTTTGGAACATCCAAGCTCTTCAACAAGGTTTAGATTTTCTCACCCAACTTTAGGCACTTAACTGAGAGGCTTAATTCAGGGCTATCATCACCTTATCTTTCCTCTGTAGACAGGGAAAAAGATCGACGTCCCCAGGGGTAATTCTGGCCAGATTACAGCAGGAATCTCTTTGCTTCCCTAACTCTTGAAAATGTGTATTTGGGTCTTATTCTCCAGAGCTCAGACAGTTAAGGTAAGGTGAGATGAATAGCAAGAGGATTAACAAATAAAAATGGGTCTTGACTATAGTTTTAAGTCTCATTAAGACACTTAAGTGTTTACAAGTCAAAATGTTACAAATTCAAGGGAATTCAGATAACTTAATCTGTTTTTATCCTGACACTAGCTTTTTTTATTCTTGTTCTCGATACTCTATTTTTAGCACAGGGAATGTAACTGCATTGGCTAAGAAAGGTGCAGGTTAAACACAGGCTGCTGTGTTTCATTCTCCATAACCATAATACTTCACATGATTAAACCAACACCAAAAAATCATGTGAGGAGAAGCACAGAATCATAGAATGGTTTGGGTTGGAAGACAGATCAAACATCACCTTGTTCCAAACCCCTGCCATGGGCAGGGACACTTTCTTCTAGACCAGGTTGCTCAGAGGAGTGCAATAAATGTAGGCAGATGTCTTATGGTCCTGTGATCCCACTTACCTTAAACAACATGAGAAATTAGACTGAAAGCAAGTTAGTATAGTATAAAAATATGTTCTAATTATGTCTCTGTTAGAAAAAGTATTCTCACTACAAAGTATTTATGCATTCTGAATAATTCTTCCATTTTTGCCTTCCACCTTTTTAAGCACTGAAACTTTTTTTTTTTTTTAATGTGAATAGGACCACTTTCAGAAAGAGTGCTTTGGAAGAAAAAATACATAAACATCCATGAATGTTCCAAATCATTCATTAGTATTTCAGAGATATGACAGCACTGGGGCTTTGTGGAATGCAGCTCACTGATATCAGCTGCATTGCCATGTGAAAAAGCAATATTCACACTTCTGATTTATCTGATGATAATTCAAATTATCTCACTTTAACAGTGTCCTGATCTGTTAAAAACCTGTGCAAAAATGTGAATCAAATACCAGTTATCCTGGTACAAAAGAATTTGATTTCATCTGTCATACAAGAGATCAGAATCTTGCTTAGTTTTAGAATCACATTGAAGTTTACATTATGTCATGGACCAGAACATCTCAGACCATCTGCAGGCAGATATATTCTGCTAAATCAGGGAATGTGAAAGTCCTTAAATGTATGCAATTGTATAAAAATATGCTTGTATTGCATTAGGCTGTATATGTGATGCATTTATACATGTTTTGACTATCCAATTTATTAAGCAAATAAAATAGTGCCTATGGTAGTTCAAATTTTCATAGCTGAGTTTTCTCACTCTGCAGACTAATTTCATATCCATACATCAGCAGCAACTTAACAGGACCTGAGACACAGAATCTATGAGTGGACAAAAGACACCTTAAGAACCTACAAACCAACAACCAGAAAAGCCTTTTAGCTGTAAGTCAGCAGACTTTTATGTCAAGCTTGGCTGACTAATTATTGCTTATAATTTGCATTAGGATTAATTAACTAATTAGAGAGGAATGTCTGAAGGCAAAGTTATGGCTCTGCTTGTCAAGCTGAGGACTTTAATTATTCTGATATTTTTAATTATAATCAGCTGCTGAATGAATATTACATTGTCAGCTACTCTAGCTGGAGCTGCAGCGGGTCGGGGAGCTGAAGGAATTGTGGGTGTTGGACCAGCACTTCACCTGGAACCATGGAAAGGTAATGCCAACTAGGCAAATATAATAGGAAAGCCTTCTGGCTTCAGTACTCATGAAAAGCCTGTACACAGCACTATGCAAACTGTGGCAGTTCAGGGTTATGCATCCTTTCAAGAGTAAGGGAGCAACTTTTCCAAGCCTATATTATTTTTTTGTTTAAATGCCTTCTTGGTGAGCCAGAATTGCCTCTTGGTCCCTTAGCTTGATGCATATTGCTTTGGTAAACTTAATGTACAAGGGACAGTAAAGAAAACACAGCCCCGACCTGGTACAGATAAAAGAGCACTTCTTTCTACCCTCATGTCTCTGGTATGATTTAGGTGGTTATTTAAGGCATGCTGAACCACCATAAGTCCTAGTGCTGAGAACATCAGTATCAAAGTTTGGACCTAAACCAAGTGACAGGATTTCACCTTTTGGCATTTAAAGGCTCAAATTTCAGCAAAGAAACAACCAGAGGAGTTATGTGAAGTCTGCTCCAGCCCTTAGCTAATCTATTCCCCCAGGTTCCCATTTTTAAAATGTGAGTGTTGAAACAGAGGCTGTGAGCTTGTATCTGTTGAGGAAAGGATTTCGGGAACCCCAAGATGTCCCTATTCTAATCACAGAAGATTTTCAGTGCTGCAAGGAGGAGAAGCCCTATCCATTGCAGAACAGCATCGTTTCTGAGACACAACATATCTGATTTGTTTGCCAAGGCTTCTGTGATATCTTGGCTTAAGGGCTTGATCTCACAACCCTGTCAGGAGTAAGTTTGTTCAGCAATTTACTGAGGCCACTCCTCTCCTGAGTCTTTCAATGATAACCATCACCACAGCACATGGACACTTCATTATCCTCAACAGATACAATCTCACAGCTCCTGTGTCAATACTCACATTTTAAAAATAGGAACTGGGGAATAGATTAACGAAGAGCTGGAGTAGACTTCACTACAACTCTTCTGATTATTGCTTTGCTGAAATTTGAGCCCTTAAAGATGAAATTTTGTCACCTGGTTAAGGTCCAAACTTGGATGCTGATATTTTCGGCACTTGGACAATGATGGTTCAGCATGTTTTAAATAACCTCTTAAATTCTCTGTACGACTTCTAAAATTTTTGTTCTGCCTAATGGTGATTCTCTCCTATTCTTATTGACTAAGCACATTTATGACTTTCTTCTGCCAAGAGTATAAGAACTCAATATGGAACACCAGAGGTTTTGGGATGCAGTTCGTCCCCCTGAAGGGATGCAAATATTATTACTTCCTGTTTCTGTAAGGATGAAGTGTGAGATCAAAATTCAAGGTGCTAAGCAAGCTGATGTGGATTAAGGTCATGTCTTTCAGCCTCTGAGTATTTTGGTTGCCAGGCTATTCAATAAATTCTCTTGCATACTTGAGGAGGAGAGAACACAAAATCCACTGAGAATATAGGAAAAAGATTAGAGGAAGGGTAACTCAGGCTGGTAGTTAGGGTGTTCAGCTGAGAAGGGGTCACAATTCTGAAAAAAAAAGAAAATCCTCCAGATGCACGAGTTTGCTACATTAGGCCTTCAGGGATCAGGAAACCAACATAGTCCCAGAGACAAGACCCTGGAGTACTTCACACTTCCCTTAGCTGAATATAGTGAAAGCAACACTTGAAGTTTCAATAGAACTGAAATTTAAGTATGTTTAGGATTAGGCAGTCCTAAAAAATAAGCAAACTCTGTTATTGCCAGGGGATTAAAGATTTTTGGTCTGCAACTTAATTTAGCAAAAAAATTGAAGGTGAATGAATCCCACACCAAATCTCTCTTTGCCAAGTCTTTTCAATGCCTTCTGTTCAACATGCAGAGAAATGAGTTTCCCAGAATGCAAGGAGTCCCACCTAAGTTCCAAATATGATGCAGATGTGTAGATCAATCTCCACTGACTTCAGAGGGGACCCTGGGACAATTTCATCCCAATCTGAAACAGTTCAGTTAGAGGGGATGAACCTAGGTGCACATATAAACCCAATTAAGATTTCCAAAACAGTCAATTCTACTAATTTAACTGCTTGTCATAATTAAGTGGGGGTAGGAGTCACCTGACCTAACATTAACCACACATCCTACCTTCTCCTCACAGGCAATGGAAGAATTTCCTTCTATACTTTCACTCATTTCATGCTACAGAAAATTCCTGAAAGAGCACGAAAGCATCACACAACCCAGGAATTGCTTTGCATGGGCCCAGAACATAAAGGTGAACAAAACCTACTGGACAAGCCTCTTCCTCCTCACTTTATCTATTAAACAGCTTCAAAAGGAAAGGTAAACCAAAAAGTTTTTCCTGATCACCTTGTGGATGTACAAAAAATGATCCCAGAAATAGTCATCCATTTTAACTCCCCAGTGCACAAACTATCACTTCACACTCTTGTTTGACCCAATATTGCTCTCAGTTCTTCCCAGTGGGAATTTTTGGTGAGAATAGCAGTTCTACAACATTATGCAGCTCCCAAAGTGAAGATATTTTGACATTTAGGCAGGGGTCTTCTGTGCCCCAGAAAAGAGGGAAGTAGAGGGGAGGGAAACCATGGAAGGTAGATTGCCACGGGATCATGTATTTCTCCATTATCTTGTGCTAAGATAACAAAATTCAAGTTTTTTCACACAGTTTGGAAGCTTTGAGTAATCCTATTGAAGAAAAAATTGCTTACATAGCCCTCTCCTCAACAGTCATAAACAAATATAGTAAAAAGTATAAAAAAGAAAAAAAAGAAAAATTCATATGTCAGCAAATGTGTAGCATTTCTATGCATTTCCTAATTTAAAAAAGAAGATATTAATACCATTTTTGATTCCATGCTCTTCTCTCAACCCTGTATAAAATAATTGTGTGTGTGCACTCTGGAACAGCATATTTCTATTTAGGAAATTAAGGGATAACATCATGCTGGCAAGATATTTACTCAGAGCATACCTCCAAAAAGCAGAATATGTTATAGTCCAAATGTATGCACATGTTTAAAAAGTTAATGTTTTAAGCTTTCTGCCTTCTAGCCACATATATCTAATCTAATTAGTGCTTTCCAGCCAAACATGGCCATAAGCAGGCCCAGAGTACTTTGACGTCTCTTTAAAAGACACTGCTCACCTCAGGCCTTTCCTGCTCCTCAGTCTATCCGAAAATTTTGAATGTACCTCGCAAAATGTGACTTAGTTTTGTGAGTTTGTGACTGCTTAACTCTGTATAGCTACCAGTGAACTTAAAATGTCCAGACTTAATCTCTTCTCTCGTGTATGAATTGTCCTGTCCAAGGTGAGCAAACAGAACACCAGGTATCCTGTCATGACAGCAATCCAAAATATTTGGTAGCATTTGTACACTGGTTTAGTGGAAGGTGCTGCTGCCCATGGCAGGGAATGGAACCAGATGAACTTTAAGGTCCCTTCCCAGCCAAACTATTCTGTGATTCTATGAAAAACTCAAAGGTGCACACCAGCCAGTCCTTGAAAACATTTCTATTCTGGATATGAAAGTTATTATGAAATAGAAAAAACAATAGATCAAGTGTGGACATTCATGACTTGGAAAAGAAAATGAAAAAAATTGTTGGAAAAGGTGGAATTCACCAAATATAAGCAAGTAATTGACCCTTTCAGATATCAATTTTTGGTGGTGGGTAGCACACCAAGAGTTCCAATAGACTACACTGATTGACCTGCCCACAGATCATTATCTATGCTGTAAACAAACACAGATCTTTGGGGTAGATCCCCTCTTTACCCACCGAATATATTGTTGAGAACTAACTTTTAGTTGCTTTTAAACTGAGGTGAAGTAAATGACTCATCACATGTCTCTTAAATGCACACAGAATGACAGTACCATGAAAGGGATGGAAGGGACCACAGTGGCTCATCTGGTCCCACCTCCCTGCTCCAACAGGGTCACCCCAGAGCACAGGGTTTTGTCCAGACAGTTCTGGAATATCCCCAGTGAGGGAGACTCCAGACCCTCTATGGACAATCTGTTCAGTGCTCGATCACTGCACAGCAAAGTTCTGCCTCCTGTTCAGGTGGAACTTGCTGGGATCAGTCCCTGCCCGTTCCTCTGGAGCCATTGCTGGGCCCTGGAGCAGAGCCTGGGCCCTGCTCTGAGCCCTCCCTGCACGCAGGGACACACAGGGATGAGGGATCAGCTGGGGATCCTCTTGAGGCTGAACAGCCCCAGCTCCCTCAGCCTTTCCCTGTCAGGGAGATGCTCCAGTCCCTTCATCATCTTTGTAGCCTCTGCTGGACCCATTCCAGGAGCTCCATGTTTCTCTTGTACTTGGGAGCTCAGAACTCACTGAAAAGAAACTTGTTTTTTCCTTCTCTGAGCTTCTCAAAAACATAAAACATCAATACACAAAAAGTAAAGGCATCATAGTTCTGCAGCTACAGAAAAAAACATTCTTTGGTAGTTTGAAATTTGTTATATTGACTTTTTCCATAGCTTTGGGAAATAAAGGCGAAATATTTAGTTAAGAGAAACAAAATACTTTGAAGACTTCCTTCCAAAAGGACTTAGGGGAAAGAGAAGGTCTCCACTATTGTCATTTTTTGTGATCCAGATTGGGCTACAGAGAAAAAAAGTTCCTTTCAATCTAAGGAATATAAATTAATTGTTTCAGTGTTTTCTGATTTGTGGTGGGGAGAGGAGAGGAGGAGAAAGGGGAGGAGTTATTGATCTACAGAGTTTTACCATTTCTTCAGCTGTGAAAAAAGTTTCCATAAATCTGTAAATGTATGTACTAGGTGAATAAGGTAAAGATCTCCAAACAGAGCTGATTTCTGCCAAGGGCCAAGGGAAATTGTATGGATTCATTCTGGAATCATCAGGGACTTGTTGCCTTGTTGCACTTCATCACTGGAGTTAATGATGCAGTTGGGTTCCTTGCAGCTCAGGGTATTTCCTGATTCTATGATTCTACACATTTTGATCATTGGTCAATTTTAAGATCCATGTGCTGTCCAACATAAATTTCAGAATGCAAATTTTTGAGTTAAGTGAGTTTTCTTTGCCAAGATGTGATCTATACATCTGACAAGTTAAATAGCAAATCATAACAGGATTATTGTCCATGAATTTATCTCCCTGCTGAGGGAGAGAGCCAGGATAAGAAGAAAAAAACATCAGGGAAGAGGTCAGAAAATAATAGCTGGCACAATTTCAACCAAACATAATGAATCTTGAAATTAGAAAATCTTTCATAAGACCTTTCTCCTTCATGAACAGGATCCTAATTTAAGGATCAATATAATATTTGTATAAATCATAACTTCAAAATTAGTGTTTTTCTTTAGCTGTTAATATCTATTCTGAGGCTTTTGTTTTGTCATCCATAACTGTGCTTGAGTATGTGAAATCAATAAGAAAAACAAAATTATTAATGGATATTATTACTTTTCATTCTTGCTTCCCACTTGATCAGCAGATGTCTAAAATGAGAAGGGAAGCAGTTGTTAGGACTATCATATCAGTCCCTACAGGTTCCAGGCAGGAATCAGGTTTTCTTTTCCTTCTTATTTTGAATCCACAATGTTTAGTCTTGCTCCATTTGTTTTGGTTTAAATAAGATGAAGAAGTAAGAAATATTTTTCAGCCCATAATCAGACAAACATGTAGAAATTTATATGAATATCAATGCTCCAAAGAACTACTTCATTTTTTAATTGGTGTTTTCAACCCTTTATTTTTCTTTTTCTAACAAGCTGTGTCTTAGCTGAAGCTGTTCTTCACTGCATTGATAGCACTCTGATGTCTGTGGCTCTAATGGATCTTCAAATTTCCTAGGAAGTTTAAAAAACTGCAAAACATTATTTAATAAATTAGAAAGTCATATGGATATATTTTGAATTTAAATCAAAGGTATTTTATTCTGACAAAATTAAATTATTTGGTTTCAAACCCAGCAGTTGACGTTTTCCATAATTTTTCCATATTTTCAAGAGGAATAAAATAAAATTTAAAAAAATATCTCAGTAAAAACTCAAGGAAGAGAGATCTCTATTGGGGAAAAAGAAAATCGTAGAATTATAGAATCACAGAATGGTTTGGGGTTGGAAGGATCTTAAAGTCCATCCTGTTCCAGGTCTCCTGCCATGGGCAGGAACAAATTCCACCAGGTGGCTCCAAGCCCTGTCCAAGCTGGCCTTGAACATTTCCAGGGATGGCGCAGCCATAGCTTCTCTGGGAAACCTGTGCCAGGACCTCATCCTCCTCACAGGCAAGAATTTCTTCCGATATGTACAAGTGGAGCTTTGAAGTGTCTTTAAAAAGATGGCTCAATACTTCAGCCTCCAAAGAAAGAACTCAGTAAAATCAAGAGGATTTTGAGAGATCTCAATATCTGATTTTTCAGTTTATATCAGTTTTATGAGTGAAAGAACCTCACCTTACCAAAAGAAGGAAGCTGCAGAATTAATCAATGAATATTCCTTGATCTGTTTGGTGGCAATTTCAGAGAATCACAGAATCATTAGGGTTGGGCAAGACCTCCATGGTCATCAAGTCCAGCCTTTGAAAAGGACATCAGGAGATCCATGTACATACACAGAGGAGGATCCATTGCATATGGGTTGAAAAAGAGTAAAGTATCAAGAATTTTGTTGTGGGACACTCTGGTTACTAGACTGGGTGCTACTAAAGGAGAAGGAAAAGAAGAAACCCAGATGTGTCCAGGGTTAGAAAACAGACAAGTGAGAAGGGGCTGATGTGCAAGTCAAGGGTATAAATTTGTTTCCACAGGTACCCTGGGGGTCACCACACCAATCTCCCCTTGGTGCTTTGATTCACTGCCATCAGGTAATCACCACCTCCTTCTCTCCAGGACGCTTATTTTTCACTGCTAATGGAGGCCACTAATTGCAATATTCTCACAGCTCCGGTGTGGTGCTGTCAAACAGCACCAGTGAGAAAGCCAAGGGGAGCCTGCAGGCAATGCCTTCCTCACAATGAGTCTCTCCTATCACCAGGCACTCTGGCATCCTTACATCCCTAAAAATTAAAACCTACAAAATTAATCATTTCCCTTAGATAGCTAGATAAATCCTTGCCTGCAAGATCTGTGTGCTGGGGGTGTTCCTTAATGCCATATAAATGCTTAGCCATGGGCTTGCCTGGGTAATCACACCTAAACTCTGCCCTGGAGGCAACCATGCCTGGCACTGACGAGCCACTGGAAGGAGCATATTGCGTGTTTGGATTAAACATAACTTGCAGACCTTTTCCCTGGAATTATCTGCTCTAAGAGGTACTGTTTGGGTTTATTTCTGTTTTATTCAAATTGAAAAATAAGATCTGTTATCCACCATAGGTGCTGTTATACCAAATGGACCTTTGGTATAAAAAAAGAAATTAGATTTCTAGCACTGGTAATTATAAACCTTTTCCAAAATATTTTGAGCCAACTCACATACCTTAGGCTGTATAATGAATTACATTTTGTGGTGTGCTGGCAAGGACCTTGGGATATTTTTCACCTTCTTTTATTGCTCTGAAAAAAACCATCAGGCAGACATTTGCTGCACAAAAGATTTCCTGGGCAGGGATATTGGGGGACTATTAATTCCTCTCATCTTCAAAGGTACTTCCAATGCATTTTGATTTTCTTTTAGGAAAGTGCAAGTAAACAAGAGAGGACATATTTTATGTGACTTTTGCCCTGGATTCTCAGAGAAGGTATTCTATCCTATAGGATCTCTATATAGGATATGGAATAGCCATTAAAGAACTAATTTTATATTTTCCCCTCTTCAAGCATTCGATACAAAGGAAACCCTTAAAAATTCTCTTCTCTCATATTCTTTGCCCAGATGAAAATTCCCCGCACTTTTGTCCATGTAAACACAGAATTAGTCTCCTGCAAGTTTAGGTGGTGGCAGTTCCTGAACACAGTCATATTTTGCAGATAACAGGATTAGCTTGGATGTGGGTAATAAGTTGGTGAATCTCCCCCTGGCCATTTCTCAACACTGTGAGAGCACTAATCCTTTATGCTTTGATGTCTTCTAGTTTTCCATCAGGTGCAGCTCGGCACTTTTGTCCTGGGGCAGTCAGCGCTCTTATAAGATCTCATAGTGTCCTCATTAGCTGCGCCTATTTACCCAGCCAGCCTGTTGAACCCAATTTATAGTTTATGTGATTAATTCCCAAAGTACAGTAAACCCTAGCTTTAAGGCTCTCTATTATATGACTGCATCTCATATAAGGGCAAACACCAGCTACTGCTCTTTTGTTATATGGCTTCACTATATATATAAAACTGCAATAATTTTGCTCTCAACTACACTTTAAACATCATTATATGTATGTTCTTTCAGACATGCAGCCTATAAAAATGTTGCAAGTCGGATCATAAAGAAACATTCATGCACAAGAGTAATTTTCGGTTGTTTTCTGGTTTTGTTTTAAAAAAACATGTCTTTACCATTTTATATTAAAATTACTGATTTTGTTGAATAAGTCCCATAATTTAGAACTGTTTACCCATGGAATTGCAGGTGACAAAGGCTTAGCAGTCAAAGTAGTAGCCTATAACCACTGGCACAGTTTTTTTTCTTAAACATGCGGTGTTTGTAGATAAAAGACTTAAGTTGTGAATTTTTATGCAGTCATTTAAGTCAACTGATGACATCTGTCAGCTCTGCTGTATTTCCTCCTATTGGGATATGAACTATGTGAGTTGGATCGCTGGTAATTTGCATGTGAAAGAACATCGTAGCTTTTTTTAAAATAGATGATCATTTCCAGCTCTCTCTTCTCATGGGTTCATAGGGAGAGGCATCCTGCAGGTCCTTTTTTAACATTTTTCCAGCCTCTAGTTTCAAAAAATCCCCCACAGCTCCTCGGAAGCCTCAGTTACACTGGATGATCCCCATCACAGGAGCAAAACACAAAACCAGAAAATTTCCAAGTATTTTGGCTAAGATGCTCTAAGTGCAGAGCAGGGAGGAAGAGAGAAAAGCTCTGTTGAAGGGGAGCATTCAGTGGGAGCACAGGTAACCCAAGATTTTTGTTTAAACAAAGAGATCCAACTGGCCATACAAAGACCACATCTGAAAAAGTTATGACACCTACCAAAAGATACTACAAATATCAGAAGGCCAAATTCTTACCTTAAAACACTGCACAAATGGAAAACATCTATCTCTGGCCACTGAAAAGCTAGTTTTGATTTTAAATGAGGTTTGTTTTGTTCAGTTGTCTTATTCTTGACGGATAACTGACATGAGATTCCAACTGGCCAAAAATATCCTTCTTTTTCCCTGGAAACCCCAGGGAAGGGAGGCTGGAGCTCTGTGACCTTCCCTTAAGCTACTTAATCAATACATCTTGAACTTGACCTGTAGTGTTGAACCACCTGGAAGGGCAAGAGAATTATTTAAACCTGAAGCCCTTTTGGCCGTTGGAATTTCCAAAGAGACCAATCTACATTGATGCCTATCTACAAAGACCTGGTCTGGGACACCCAACATGGATATGCTCCACAGATTTATACGTACACAGAACCTCATAACTAATATTTATTTATACATACTAGTTAGGTGCACATGAATGAATATCTATATCTATATCTATCTATCTATCTATCTATCTATCTATCTATCTATCTATCTATCTCTCTATCTATCTCTCTATCTATCTATAATATATATATAAAACAAGAGATGCTAAGGCATTTCAAAGGAATATAAAGGCTTTATGCCTCCCTTCCCCAATTCACTTTCTTTCTGCAGAAGAAGCAGAGGAAATTCCCTTTGACTGAGCATTAGGCCCAAGATGGAAATGTTTGGCTACAAGAACTTTTCATCAAGAAGAATTGATCAGTGTTCTGGCATATCAATGAGGCAATTTCTGATTTTTTCGTTGAACTTAATTTATATTGAGCACAAATTTCAGCTTCTTTCAACAGAGGCTTTTGATGCAAATGTTGTTTTCAGATTGGGCAGATGTCTGGGATGTGGTCATGCACGATGGGACAATGGCATGTGCTGAATGTTTCAGCTACGCCTGCTCACTAAGTCTGTTGTGCCTTAAAAGCTTTTGACCCATAGATTTCTTGTGTGCATTTATTTCTGCATAGAGAGTTCTGGAGAGGATCTGTTTCTTCTTGAAATCTTTGCAACAATTTTCTTTTAATGTCGAAAAAAGTTTCACATAATTGCATTTATGTATATAATTTTTATAAATAGATAAATTTAATTTTAAATAATAATAACATAAATATATTTGAAACATTTTATATATTTATAACTTTATAGGCAGCATACATCACTGAAAAACAAACTATTAACATTTTGAACAAGCAGGAATAAAACAACCTGAATCAGGTCCCAGCTTCTCTGGCAGTAAAATGGTATGGGTTAGTTTTTGTTGTCCTAGTGACCTTATGCTAAGAAATTTGTTTTTCCTTTATTGAGTTGAAATGCTTTATAGGACATAGGCAGGAAACTTGACACTTGAGCTGTCTCAGTGTACATTAAGCTAGTTTTTTGAGATACTGAATAATTGCCACTCAGAAATTGTGAACACCAGCAGTTCTGAAGTTCAAAAGCTGACCTATCACAGCACTGCACAATAAGCATGTTTTCCTTCCTCCTCTAATGTTGAGTTTTGCATTGACTACTCTGAAGGATACATCATGTCTTGGAATATATTCAGCAAAATTAATAAGTCCAATAAAAGAAGCAGATAACCTTATCAGTATTTCCTTGTGTCGGATCGTAGACTGAGGAAATGAGCATTTGTATGAGCTTTTATAAAACTCTGTTTCTTCAATAATATTGCTGAGTATATAATGGGAAATGAAAAAAGGAGATTGCATATGTAATGGAAATTTTCTGATTTGTATTCAAAATGCATGTTCACAGATACTTTGTAATATTTACCAGTTCTAGTGAGCAGCACCTTGTTTCTCACTACTCTGTAAAAAAATGACCCACAATGAGCTTTCAGTAAATTAATGATCCATAAATAAAAAATATGTTGCAGGGTTTTTTGCAAAAGTTTCAACTGAGATTTTCAAGGATATGTAATAAATTTCAGGTTTCAAATATTTACTTAGCATAGGGAGTGATTTATTTATTTTTACAGTAAGTGTCCTGTTGGTCCTGGTGATGTCAGAAAGTTCCCCCTGTGGGAATGGTGTCAAAGCATTGGTATGAAAAAATTATGTATTATTGCAATAAAATTCCTTGTAATCTTAGTACTGCAGGTGCTATGAGTAGAAAATTTAATACAAAGGGCAGCAAAGATTATTGGTACAATAATAACAAAAGAAGAAAAGTGTTTCATATGTTTAGAATGGTTTTCACCCAATGATCTCTTGGGGCTTTATAAAGGAATTTGAATGACAACACCACTACCCCAAAATCCAGAAGCAGCAGCACCATCACAGAACACAAAATGAATTGTTTGGAACCAGGAATGAGGAAAAAAGTCTCCTGTCTGTATGTCCCATGCTGCTGCAGATTGCACAAATAAATCTGAGACGATAAACTAACAGTTAACATTTATTTCATTGTGGGGAAAATCTTCAGGATAGCTTGCTCTCAGAAAATTTATTTTTGCTACTATTTTTCATGTCCTTCCTGGAAATTTAAGATTCTGGTATAGGTACTGGATCTCATGGTCTTTCTGAATTATAGTGTGTAACCTGTGCTCACTTCTAGTGATGATTGAAAATCTACTTAAGATCAGCTCTTACTGTCAAGAGTAACCAGGCAGACTGTACAATAACTGCCACATATTTATTGTCTGGAGGCAGCCCAGGTAGAGTCACAGCCCCATGGAGTATCCTGAGCTGGAACAGACTGACAAGAATCATCAAGTCCAACTCCTGGCCCTGCACAGGAAAACTCCAAGAACCCCACCACGTGACAATAGTCCTTTTCTTCAAAGGAAAAGGCAGATCCTTCCGTTCTGAATCCACAAGGCGATTTCGATATATATTTTCAATCTTTATTTAAGGAAACAATATATATTCTCTTCCTTTGTTCTCTTTTTATTTTTTCCTCTTTTCTAGCTTATATTTCATCTACTGAAACCAATATTGCCTTTGTTTAGTGGTCAAGGTCTTATGTTAATGATGATAAATTGAGTCTTCATCAGTGCCAGTTATTAAGGATCGAAAACATTCTTTGGTCCACAATCTTTAGTTATGAAATATGTTCTGAGAGCTCATCTGAATCCATTTGCACATTCTAACAAGTTTCAAAAGCCTCAACTGTTCCAGGACAATCTCCATTTCAAATCTTTCCAAAGCAATTTGTTTATGGCCTACATGTCCTTACAGCCAATGAAAGGGGATGATGTAATGTTCTCCGAGTAACACCTCTTCCTTTTTCCCACGTTCTTGCTCTTTGACATGAGGAAAATCATATTAAAAAATCCTTATGGCTTGCTATGACACTTTGGAGCCAGATCCTATCAGCTTAATTTGCTCAGGGAATGTTCACTGTGTCCATTGGTTAAGGCAGGTGCTATTCCCTATGTTGAGATTACATGTCTGGACTTTATTCCCTATCAGTGGAAAACCATAGGTACATCCACAAAAGAACATTTCATTTTTATGACTAAGTAGACTGTGAATATGCACAGACAAGCACACCTCTACTCTACAGAAAGCCTCTTTCATGGGATTACTGAGGAGGTAAGAGTTTATTCAATATAAAAAAAAAGAAAGAGAGTTATAGAATTTGGACAGGGTACAAGTAATATCCAATAATTTCCCAAAGTATTTCATATATGTATTTCTTACTTTTGTCTGTTTACTTCCCCAGGGCAAATGTATTGTGACTATTCCAGTTTGCATTATCCCTGACAACATGCAGGAGGATGAGAAGGATGGAGCTTTGCATCTCTTGCACATGTGTGTTGTGGTCAGCCCAAGTCTGGCTAATAAAATTCTGAGCTGTCTCATCATATGCATAGATACAAAGTAATACAATGGAATACAGAGAGAGAAGCTGACAGAGAAATGGAAATGGAAGGCTCTGAAAATATTTTAATGCACTGAGATGGCTTTGGGAGGACAGTAGGAATGAATTGAGCAGTGGGTGTTGAAAGTGACAGCTCCACTGCTGTTAGAAGCAGTATCAACTCACACAGCATCAGCCACTTTTCAGTCATCTTCATGATACCCATGTTGATGACTTTTGTTCCTAGAGGGTGGATGGCTAATCTGCCCTATCCATTGTGGATAGTTCCTATAAATTATTTTAGCAGTTTCTCTGTGACTCATAATACACAGAATAACAACAATTTTCTATTCAAATTACTGTTTAGATTTTGGTTAAGAAGTGGTCTAGGTGAAATTAAAGAATCAGCCTTTACAAGTTTGATGGAATCACCAGGACCACCCTGTCTTTTCCTGCCAAGCTGCTTTCCCAGCACTCCCCAGTCCGTACTGGCTCATGGAGTTACTCCTCTCTGTTCCAAGGCTTTGGCATTTTCCTTTCCTGAATTCCAGGAGCTCCCCACTGGCCCATTTCTTCATCTTGTTAAAGTCCCTCTGAATGGCAGCACGACCACTTTGCTTATCAACTACTCCTTGCAATTTTGTACCATTTGCAGACTTGCATCAATTCACCATCTTGGCCACTGAAAATGATTAAGAGCATTGGCCCAGCAGTGACCCCTTGGGTGCTGTGACAGGCCTCCTCCTGGACTTTGTGCTGCCAGTTATAACCCCCCTGAGGCTGGGAAACCAGCTCACTTTCAATCCACCTCACTGTCCACTTATCTATTTTATTCTTGATCTACTTGCTTATGGTGGTTATGTCAGACACCATGAAAAGCTTTTTCAAAGTTAAAATGAGCAATACTCACTGCTCCCTCCTTGTCCTATTAGTTTCCGTGCAGACAGCTATCCAGTTGAGGAGGAATGTTTTTCCCTTCATAATTCTGTGATCCCTACACCCGATTGCCTCCTTGTCCTTCATACGTTTGCAAGAGGTTTCCAGGATGAGTTCTTCCATCACCCTTGCAGGCTGATCAATCTGTACTTTTCTGGATTCTCATTCAGGCCCTTTCTGGAAGATAAGAGTGAGATTTGCTCTTTTCCAGTCCTCAGGGATCTCTGTCAGTGGCCATGACCTTTCAAAGGTAGCTGAGAATGACCACCCAGCTGCCTCAATACTCCTGGGACATCTCACCAGGTCTTCTGGGCTGGAATATATCCACTTGTATACAAGTTCCCTGTGCTGGTCCTTGTCCACTGATGGTCAGTCTTCCTTGCTCCAGATTTTCCTTTTGGTTTCTGAGACTGCTGAAGGCAAATCTTACCAGGAAAAATCAAGGAAAATGTGGCATTTGTTTCCCAGCTTTTTCTGTGTCATCTGTCACCAGATCCCCTGCCCCATTCAGCACCAAACCCACATTTTTCCTGATCTTCATTCCCACAGAAGCCCTTCCTGTTGACCTTCATGTGTTTAGTGAGAATCAACTTCCATGTGAATTCCTAGCCCTGATCCCTGGGTGCTCTGACAGTGTCACTACATTCCTCCTGGGTACCCATATATGCAAACTGATGACAACTATCATTTGTACCCTTCTATTTTACTTATTTTCATAAATTCAGACCATATCAAGTCTATGAATATGAAACATTGTTTTTATCATGATTTATTAGGATACTGACGTCATAAGCAGCCCTGGGCAAGAACTGAATATTTTGCTTTACTCAGTTAGTTCTTTTTGGTTCTTCCAAAATGGGTTTTCTATTAAGTGAAACTGTAAAAAATAATGTTATGAGGGCATCAAAAAAAAGCTATCATGGAAAAATTCTTTTATTTTGTCTTTTCTAAACTTAATATCCTTCCCCACAACATTGCTTGCTTTCTAGAAAGTAGTCTCAAATAAGAGGATGGAAATATTCCATTCTGAGATTAGGGGGAAAAAAAAAAATCAATGAAGTTGACAGTTTGAAGAAAGTCTTAATTTTTTATGATAATGGAATTGTCTTTTTAATGTATATATATAACCTATTTCCAACCTGCAGTAAAAAATGACTTAAGAAGAAAGCCAAAGATTATAATAACTGTGTCCCAAACCATAATTTAACTAACAGCAGCAGACTCTTCTTCATGTCCTAATAAGCTTCTCAGTCTTTCATAAACATTTCAATCCCTTTGAAGAAAATTAACAGTACAATGCAAAAGCACAATGCAATAATTTACTTCCATATATACACCTGTATAGGTATATAGTGGTATAAGCATCTGTTTGCTAGGAACTCTAGATATAAATATAGATGTAGGTATATGTGTAGTCTTTTCTTATTAAAAAAAAAGCATTTTGTGCAAAGTACAAAATCATTGTCCTCTAACCCAATTCCTGAAATACTGCAGAATGTAATAGACAAGGTCTGTGCCTGTAGGGAGAATTTCTTTTCATCCCAACTTTGCATGTCTTCCTAGGGCATGTCATCTTCCACCTCTGAAACTTTGCCTGACTTTTCCAGTTTTCTCCTCCACATTCAGGCTTAATCCGTTTCTCATCTGCTCTACCCCCCCCCATGGCACTTCTGCTTCCATCTCAGATTTTCATAAGTCACAGTCTTTACTGTTTTTCTCAGCCATGCCCATGCAACTGACATGTCCTGCTTGGGGGGGTATTTCCTTCTTGCATGCTTTATAACACACTTTCAGTGATTCTGCCATTTTACAGCCTTTTGCCAAGTGCTCTGTCTTTTCCAGTTCTGTTACTAGCACCATTTGTCAGAGTGGCTCAAAACAAAGGAGGGACTTTTGGGGCCATCCCAGATCGCAATTACTGGCGCCAAGAGAGGCTGATTCCTTGTTCTTCTTGGTTCAAGCTTAATTCCATCTTTTATGAAAGATGAATCAGAAGATAAAGTGTATCTTTTGACATTTGTGTTTATGGAATTGTCCTACTGATTTCAGTTTAAGGATTCCATAAACCATTTTCCCACAGAAGGGTACCAGAACACCCCTGAAATAAATTGCAGTAAATGGGAGACACAAACTGTGGAATAGTCTGTGTTACAGGCCACATTCATGTATGAAAATAAAGATCCAGTGGCTAAAAGGTTTGTTCATTTTTTATAAAAATGGAATGGAATGGAATGGAATGGAATGGAATGGAATGGAATAGAATAGAATAGAATAGAATAGAATAGAATAGAATAGAATAGAATAGAATAGAGCAGAATAGAGCAGAACAGTCCAGTTGGAATGGATCTACAGTGATCATCTAGTCCACCATTTCTGTGTTGTTTCCTGGCCTTTGCTGATCTTGTTTGGAATTTAGCTTTTGGAAACATCAAGATGCCAACATTTATTTCTGCAATATTATTATGCCCTGATAGGTCGCACCAAGATGAAAGTGTTCCTACTTTTAGCTTCCTGTTGTTAGTCATCCTGTTGTATCTTGTCAGTGCTATTTGTAAATCTCAAAACATTGATACGTCTTGCATTCTAAAATGCCAAATATACTACTTTTCTTGGCTGTACATCAGTTGGCTTAATTAAAAAAAATCTTTTGTCTTGATAATATGCCCATGGAAAATACAGATCAAGCTGATCTAAGATGCTAATGACCTTGCCTATCTGTGTGCAGGTACCTAAAGAAACCAGTCTCGGGGATATGAGTCAATCTTTTTAAAGAGGCCTGTGGAGGTAGAGCTTTGTTTCTCTTTCTAAGCTCCACATGCAGCTGTTCCCAAACTCACTGCAGAATGTCCCACAGAAGAGGCTCACTTAAGGTCCCCTTTATGTCTGAACCATTGTGTCTGAAACATGCTGACCTCCTCCACTGCATTTCAGAGCTGAGCATTTAACACAAGTTCCAGAGAACACCTAAGTCTCCTTATCCAGTGTGGAGAGGGTTTCTGTAACATTTCTCCCAGGCAACAAATAACAGGGTAAGAGGAAATGGCCTCAAGTTGCACCCGGGGAGATTTAGCTTGGATATTAGGGAAAATTTCTTCACTCAAAGGGTTGTCAAACCCTGGCACAGGGTACTCATGGAAACAGTGGAGTCACCACCCCTGTAGGAATTTAAGACATGAGGATGTTGCACTTGGGGACATGGGTTAGTGGTGAATATTTCAGTATTTGACATTGTTGAAGTTTCTTCATGTTTGCAGACCATAAACTATATTGTTTCACTACAGTAATTTTCTCAGCAGCTCAGGAGACCCCCAATGGCAGGAGGGTTGGAACAAAATTATCTTTAAGGTCCCATTCAACGCAAACTATTCTGTGATTCAAGGAAAATGTAAGGCAAAAGTTCAGCTGCTTTTGACACTGCAACCTGGAGATTATGACTTTCCATTGTCAAATATGAGCAAAGAATGGTGAAGGAACCATCAGCCAATGTTTATGCAGTTCTCTGAAGCTGGAAAATGCTTCTCCATGCTTTTTATTTTACTTTTTTTTCCTCCTCAAATTCTGGCAGGCATTTAAATGTGAAATTTTTACCCAAAGCGCTATTTTAGCCTTTTATTTTGCACAGCTAAATTAGACATTTTGTTCCATTCTCTAAGAAATAATAATTAAAAGAATAAAAATGTCTGATTTGATTCCTAATACGCAGTGAAAGCTTAAGCTAGCTAATAATTGCTAATATACTACTTAGAGCTTCTTCTGACTCACAGCCAACTGCAGAGGGCAAGTCAAAACAGCCTTGGATAAATAATTAAAGCATTTAGAGATGTTAGGCTTATATTTTGATCCTAATCTTTAGCTAGTATAAATCTGCCCAGCTCAATGGAGTGAGTGGAGCTGCAGAAACTGAAGATTGAGTTTTACTTTTGAGACTTCCCTAGGTCATAAGTGAGTAGAGTTTGTATTTATTGACATTTCTACTTCCTGTTATTTATTTCTCATTGGCTGATCATTTCTGAAGAATTTTTCAAATGGGGTTAAATGTAGATTATTATCCTTTAGTTTCTGTACAAGCTATAGAGGCAAATTCAGGCAGCACTCTAATAGACATAATTGTATTTTTAGACATGGATTGGTCTCATATAACTTTGTCTGTCTCATAGACTAACATCCAGATCTAAGCTACACACCCCAGGTTCCTTTTAGGATCAGTGGTGCTGAAAAGATGCTTCAGAGATTTATCTCACCTTTCTCCTGGCAAACATCTAAAATATCTCAGAGAATCTGAGCTCTAGAAGCTCCTGTTTCTGCCTGCTGACTATTACTTAGAGAATATAGCTAATTTACACATTATTGTCAATTTTATTTTCCCTTAATAAGGGTGAGATGTCTTTTTTGCCATTGAACAAGCTTGCCACTAAAGTGCACTTGGCTTTACACAGGGCCTTTGCACAAAATGGTGCAGCTTAAAGGAAACTTCACAGTTCATCAGAACAGGGAGACAACAGATGTAAAACTCTTCTCTGCGGTAATAAATTCCTTTGACTACTCAACAGGCATGTTGCAACTTTCACTACCTTCTGTTTGCTTGCCTTCTTCCAAAATTATGTTTTCTTGTGTTTAGCTGAAATTAGCATAGTTTTCTCCACATTTATTGGGTACCTTGAGTACCAGTGAGGATTTCCTTAGCTCTGCTATAACACAAGAATCTGGAGGGGCAGTGGTTAAGTGAGTGGGTTATGGACCAGACTAGGACCAGTACCATTCAACTATCCCACAATTATATCCTCATCTACAGGAATACAGCAGTCTGGCAATGGCCAGAAAATGGCCAGGACTCCCTGTTTTGCTTTCCCTGCAAGTCTTGATTGGCCATTATTATTACTATCCTGGGGAAAGACACAGCGGGTAAATGCCACTCATAGGAGTGACCTTTTTGGTAATCCCCACCATTTGAGTACAAGCAGGATCAGGAAATTCAGATCTCCAGGGCTTTTTAACCTTTACCTTCCCTGTACTGCCAGAAAAAACCCCAAGTCTCACAGAGGCAACATTCAGTTTTCCTGCAGTCCTCTGAGTATTTGAGCTACTCTTTGAGCCTCAAGGGGAATGTATGGGCTGCCAAATGGAGCTGGTTTTGCTCGAGGGCTTTAGGGCTCCACATACTCCTGTTGCTTAAATTGTGGCTTAGAAGGACATCCAGAGCAAGAATAAAATGAGATAGGGCTGCTACGTTACTGGGAAGTTGAGATTGCCTTGAGATAATGGGTTCTGGGGTCAGAGCAATGGTTTTTTGGCAATGAGTATTCTTCATTCAGCACTTTGTACCTTTGCTACATAAAAGACACAAAATCAAAGGAGTTTAGGAATAATGTCAATGTAATTTGGTCAATATGAATGCAAGTTTAATTGAAATACAGTGAACCTTTTGTACTAGTGATCACGATTACAGCATTCAGGGACAATGAAAATGGCAAATCTGCTTTTTTTTTGAACAAACACATATTTTGCCCCTCCCAGATATCTCAGTTCCACCATCCACCTAAGCATAGGGATTGTACCATTTTTGAATAGTTCTTGTCAGAAGGGATAAAATCCAGCAAAGCACATCTGGATCTAAATCCAGATGTCTGTGTTAGCCTAGCATACAACCAAAGTTATATGAGATAGATCCAAATCAGAAAACAGAGTTGTATCTANTGTGGTGATCACGATTACAGCATTCAGGGACAATGAAAATGGCAAATCTGCTTTTTTTTTTTAACAAACACATATTTTACCCCTCCCAGATATCTCAGTTCCACCATCCACCTAAGCATAGGGATTGTACCATTTTTGAATAGTTCTTGTCAGAAGGGATAAAATCCAGCAAAGCACATCTGGATCTAAATCCAGATGTCTGTGTTAGCCTAGCATACAACCAAAGTTATATGAGATAGATCCAAATCAGAAAACAGAGTTGTATCTACTCTGGCATGACCTGAATTCATCTCTGCTGCACATACAGCATTGAGAGTGTATAATATGGATATTGTGCTCACATTTAACAATTCCTGCGAAGACAATTCTATCCACTCATCCTTAGTAAAGATCCTCAATGAGAACTCAGAGGCATTCAATGCCAATCTTCTCCAATCAGAATTGCAAACACAAAGGTTCTGAAATTTTCAGAATTACAGACTCATGAATCTCCATTTTGTGAAAAACTCTCAAATGTGGTGCTCTTTTCCTCACATCTCAGTGTCTGTGACCTTCTACACATGTACTACATATGTACACATGTACTACTAGCTGAACTATGTTAGGAGTCAGAACTAGACACTGATCCACGGAATCATAAAATCATAGATTGGATTGGGATGGAAGAGACCTTAGAGCTTATCTAGTTCCAAGCCCCTGCCCTGGACAGGGACACATAGAACTCTGTGCTTCTCTGTAGTCCCCTGTACAGGGACCAGCTTTCTAAGCTTCCATTCTAGCCACAGAGATCTCATTCATATTTAAACCAAAGATGACCAGAAAGTGGTTCAGCTTACTCTTCAGCAAACTCTTCAGTTTGGACAACTGAATCGCTGCTTCTGGACTCAAAATATTGCACTGGTGGGATTTCCACCGAGTGTTGTAGACACCTATGAGGGACATAGCCCTCTTGTCTGAACACTGGCACCTACTGCCGTTTTAGATGAGGATAATGGCCATGAAAGAGGGCCCAAGGACCACTGGCAGCTGGAACACAGGTAAGAAAGAATATCCCAATAGCACTGAACACTGATTACACATCTGAACCACAGGTCTGTACTTAGTCAAGCTGTAGATGAGTCCCATTCCTCCCATCACATCACTTTAGCCACTCAGAGAAGAGCCCCAGTGAATGTTACTGTCCTGGGATGACTTCATGATGCTTGAATTCCCATTCATCTGTTTAGCCCAGAAATAAGTTTTGCACCTTTAAGACTGGTTCTGGGAGTGAAGAGGGGGGAGACACGGAGCCCTAAACCAGGACAGTTACCTACAAAGAAAAGGCAGAAAGAAGAGGGACAAAACTGTCTGAAGGAAAGACTAATGAAGACATAGTAACTGTATTCAAACACCTAGAAATCAGAGATAAAGAAGAAAAATAAAAGTATTCATTATATTCAATGAGTATGGGAGAAATAATTCTGAACAAAAACTTCAGTAGGGACACCTCTCTAATGAAATGGATCATTGCAAAACCAGAGCACCTGGAAAGGCTGTAGTGTATCCATGCCTGGAAGTTTTGGTGAACAGGTAGAGGACAGGGACTGGGTTTCCTCCTGAGGTCTCTCCCAGCCCCACTTCTAACGATTCTGTGACTGTATTTTTCTGTGCTGGGGAATTGGAAAATGATCTCTGTGGGTGGAAATGGACTTACCCCCTTCACACAAGCCTCCTGACACCACCAACAGAATTTTAAATGAGGAGCTAGACAGTCTGTAGCTCTTTAATAGGGCTTTGCTGCCAAGGGGCCCAACATATTTCCCATAATGAGGCAAGGGTAGGAGGAGAAAAGAGGGAAATTCCTCCATTCTTTATATTTCCATAGTATTTTGTAATTAATTTGATGCTTTTACAGAAAATTAATTGGTTTTTGATAATGAAATAGAGAGAACTAACCAGACACTAGCAAATTAAAAAAAATTTAAAAATCATAGCCTAATGGGCCCCCACGTCAGACTGATAATGCTGTCTCCCTCAGGTGCTTAAGGGAAAAATAGCCCAAGAGGAGACACTGTGAAAGTCCTTGTCAATTGAAGGGTTAATCTGCCTTCCTTCCCCACTCCCCTGCTCCCTCACAACTAAAGCTAAGCAGATTAATTAAAACTTAAAAGGATTCTGATTTAGTTACAAGTAAGAAAGTGAAGCGCTGCAGCCTCATGCCTATAATTCACCATTGCAGAGTAACACTTGGCGAGGCCGAGCTGTAATTACCTCATGATGTACTGTGCTCCCTGCAATTCCTCACAAAACCTCCCTTTTAGGTTTTTCCCTGCCTTACCTGCTCTCGCCTCCCAGCCCTCCCTGGATGAAGGCATTTACAAGTGGTAAATATTAATTGCTAGGGAGATGACAGCTGTGGGTCAAGCAGGGGCTGATGGATCCGGTCCATAAATCCAACAGGTATCTTCTCCACTTCATCTATCATCCCATGGTGAAACAGAAAGCAATTCTACAATATTTCTACTTACTATTTCATTTTTTCCCTCAATACATTATCAGAAGAAAAGCAGGAAGAGGAGGAAAGAAAAGAGAAACACAGTCATAGATATCTTTCCATTCCCCACAAAGTACTATGAAGTAGAGAAAGTTGTTAGTTTTCCACACATAGCAGTTAAATTCACACATTATTTACTATAGGAAATAACAACTAATTTTCTGTTATCACATCTGTAAGCCACCAAGCCCACAGATTCTAAATGCAATTAATCCTTTGTGGAGTTCCACACAGGCCAGGCTGGACAGGGCGTGGAGAAACCTGGTCTTGTGGAAGGTGTCCCTGCCCATGGAAGTGGATTGGAACCTTCAAATTCTCTTGCAGCCCAAACAATTCTGAGATTCCAGGATTCTATGGGATCTGGTAAATATACTACACAACTATTTGGATGTCCTTAAAAACATGAGAATAAAAATACGTGTTATGAGTTATTTATTTGCATAGAAGTGATTTTCTACCTATGAAGATGTTCCACATCTACACATCTTGTGAATCCTTCCAGGGCTGGTGACTCCACCACTTTCCTAGACAGCCTTTTCCAAAGTCTGACTGCCCCTTCAGTGAAGGAATTTAGCTTAATAGGCAATCTAAACTCCTCCTGGTGCAAACTGAGGCATTTTCCTCTTGTCCCATTTTCCTCTTGTCCTGTCAGTTGTTACCTGAGAGAAGAGATTGACCCCCACAGGGCTCCAGCCTCCTTTCAGGGAGCAGTAGATGAAGACTTCCATAAAATTAGCTGGACAGATCTGTCCAGTGGGATGGAATATGCTGCACTTCCCTTTTGAGAAGGTAGAAGTTTGATAGGGAGACAGTGTTGAAGATATCCATCTAGAGACCCTGAGGCAGCTTTATTTCACACAGAATCACAGACTATCCTGAGCTGGAGTGGACCCACAGGCATCACAGAGCCCAGCTCCTGACCTTGCCCATGGCACACCAAGAACCCCATCATCCAAATGCTTCTTGAACTCTGCCAGGTGTGTTTTACTTAAGTGGTGAAAACATGCACAGAGGATGTATCAGCACTGTGTTAGAACCACAAAAAGAAGGAAAGATTAAAAAAAAAAAAAAATCAGGCCATCTGGGCTCCTGATACTTTTTTGGCTATCAAGGAGAAATAGGCATTTGTCTGTAAACCTCTCAAAGCACTCGGCTCAGATTGCAGTGCCATTTGATATGCAGAGACTCACCAGCAATGATCCAGAGGTGGCAACATCCCCCAGAAGTGCCGAGTTAGATCTAGCTGGCCCCTGCAGATGTTCAGGATACCTTTGGCTTCTCAAATTACACTTGGTGTATCCATGAGACACCTGAACTGAGCCTCCAGCACTTGTCAGTGACCAAAAGACCTTTGTAAATCAACTCAGGCTGCATAATTCAAGTCTGAAGGGATGGGCTGGAGCAGCAAATTCCCTCGCTGACAGTTTAAGGTGGATTCAGAGGTTTTGACTCATGTCATGACTTTGATTTTCAATGATAAATTAAAAAGAAAAAGCTTTTCAACAAAGATTTTTTTAGGATGAATCAGGAGACAACAAAACCAGAAAATACAGATTTTTCAAATCTCATGTCTGGGATCATGTGAAGATTTTCAGGATGAGAACAGAGGTGTATAAACTCTTGGTATATTTTATTTTGCAGCTCTATAGATTTATTTAATCAACCTTAATGCCTATTTACTACACACCAGTTCCCATGTGTTGGTGGTGGGTCCTCCTCAATTCCTTTTTTACCAACTACCAATCCAAAATTCACTGTTTATGAGACCAATCATTTATTTTCCTGTTTTAATAGATTTGTAAAGTAGATTTGTTGTTGAGTTTAATCTTTTTTATCTTCAAACTTTTCTTCCTATAGAAATCTTACGATTTCTAGATTTCTTTATAGTCATAGAGTTTACACTGGAATATCAGAGTTTATATTTAGATCTCTAAACGATAGAAAAAAGGAAAACCAAAAATTCTGGTACATATGTTCAGCTTTTATAGTATAATTTTTGCCAACTGCAAGGGAACCATTCCCACATTTAAAGCTGACTCTGCATAATATTTGAGAAAATGCATCTGGTTTGGTACTCTTATAAAAATTGGGAGCACTTTTTGTGGCAGTTTACAGGGCTGTGAACTTTGTCAGGGAACGGCCCTGCTGTCAAGACAGTGTCTTTTGCCAGTATCATAAATGTTACTTAGATTTGATTAATTTATGTATTATTGAGAGATTTATTTCCTGCCAGAGTTCAAAAAGTCATCCACGGCATCAGGGTGCAACTGCTTATAACTGGGCAGTTTTTGTTCAGTTCAAACCAAAACAAAGGTAATTTTAATTATTTTTTTTAAACCATGGATCTGTTTTAGGTCCCTGACATCTCATAAACATCCTTTTCTTTTTCTGTTGGGTTGGGGTTTTTTGTTTGTTCATTTGTTTTGTTGGTTTTTTGTTGTTGTTTTAGTTTGTTTTGTTTTGTTGTTGTTTTTTGTTGTTTTATGTGTGGGGTTTTTCTTGTTTTAGTTTTTGGGTTGTTTGGTTTGGTTTTGTTTGTTTGTTTAAGAAGGATTTATAAGAAATGCAAAGTGATGTTTCACATCACAGTGGATATAAGCGTTCCTTTTGGTTTTTCTGGGTTATATCAGGAAGAACATTGCCAGCAGATCAAGGAAGGTGATCCTGCCCCTCTGCTCAGCCCTGGGAGGCACATCTGGGGTGCTGTGTCCAGTTCTGGGCTCCTCAGGACAAGAGAGACATGGAGCTCCTGGAGTGTGTCCAGTGCTGGGTGACAAAGATGATGGAGGGACTGGAGCATCTCCCTGACAGGGAAAGGCTGAGGCAGCTGGGGCTGTTCAGCCTCAAAAGGATCCCCAGCTGATCCCTCATCCCTGTGTGTCCCTGTGTGCAGGGAGGGCTCAGAGCAGGGCCCAGGCTCTGCTCCAGGGCCCAGCAATGGCACCAGAGGAACGGGCAGGGACTGATCCCAGCAAGTTCCACCTGAACAGGCGGCAGAACTTCTTTCCTGTGCAGTGACCGAGCACTGAACAGATTGTCCAGAGAGGCTGTGGAGTCTCCTCACTGAAGATATCCCAGAAATGTCTGGGCACAATCCTGTGCCCTGTGCTCTGGGATGACCCTGCTGGAGCAGGGAGGTGGGACCAGACGAGCCACTGTGGTCCCTTCCAACCTGACCCAACCTAGGATTCTGTCATATGACACAGATGAAAGTCTTTCCAGCAGAACAAGCACTGGTGGCTGCAGTTTCAAGGTTTGACAGGAAAGATCTTCCCAAATTATCACGAGCATGTGATGTGTTCCTCATCATGTGGCCCCGTACAGGGCTGCAAAAAGGATGAATCCACAGGGGTCTGTGCTAGAACTGCAGCACCACACTAAACCATGGGATATGTTTGTAATTAAAAACTATTTCCTCTGACTCCGGGGCTAATATTTTTAGACTAATTCTCAACTGGTTTGTAAAAGAAGATGTATTCAGTAAGACCACAGACTGTAGAGACAGCTTTTTGGTCTCCAGCAATGGCCAGCTCTGACTGCTTGTTAGGAAGGAGCACAGAAAGGAAAATATGCATTGATGTTCCCACATTTGAGCTTTCCAGCCTTCTGCAATCTGTGGCTATGCAATTTCCTGACCTGGGGGTTATTCCTTTGTCTCTTGTAGTCTGTGAAGGGTTTTCCTTCCATGTTTGTATCTAATTGCTTTTTGAACCCGTGAAAACTTATGACATTCACAACATCCCAACATCCCGTGGCAATGAGTTTCATAGTTTAATTTTGTGCTGTGTGAAAAAGTACTTTCCTTTAATCATTTTGAGCCCGCCTTCAGATAACTTTATTTGATACCTACTAGATTTTGTATTACAAGGAATAGCAAATAATTGTTCTTTCTTTGCCTCCTCCATGATTGTCATGATTTCATAGACTTCTGTCCCATCCTGAAACAATTAGTCTCTCCAGGCTGTAGAGATTTATTTCAGTTTATCTCCCTTTACATGGAGCCTGTTTCATACCTTTAAGCATCTTTGTTGTCCTTTCCTTATTTTACCAATTTTTCTATATTTATACGAGTTGTACTGTGTACAGTTATTTACACCTGTTAAAAGTGATAACATCATTTTTCATGCTAATACAGGAGCATTTTACACCCATATTTGACTACAAATATGTGAGACTGTGGCTAGTTTGGTTCTCCACAATCAGTAAATATTAAGTAGTTTCAACTTATAGAAAAAATCTATTCTGACTTGTGATGAATTCTGGGTTCCACATATTTTTTTTTTAAAGCGATATATTTATTTAATATTTGTTTTGATTATTCCATCTGATGTTCCTCAATCTGCTGGAGAGAAAACAATATGTTCTGCTAATGACTATGTTTTTAATGTCTGATGAATTTTCTTCTGTGAGAGAAGGACACAGCTCTTTCAAACTCAGCAGCTGAATAGATCTATATGCCCTAAGGCAGAATGTTGTCAGGATAATGACACAGCTAATGTAATTAATTAACCCTTTTGAAGTCTTAATGTTTCAAAATTTCAGGTAATGGTATTTAGGTAGCCATTTTATTTTATTTTATATTATTTGGACTTATGTAAGATTGCAGTTTGATATCTAAGCAAAAAGGCCCTCCCCCAAAAGGAAGAAGAAAGAAAGAAAAATAAAACATGGTCACTTTGAATGAAAAAAAAAAAAACAACAAAAGAGGATACATTATGGATGTAGAAAATTGTTGAGCTATGTAATTTTTAAAGTTGCATTTGCCACGTCGTATGTTAACTACAAAAAAATCTCCAATGCAAATCTTTTATGCCATAAAAAATAATGATAAAAGAAATTTCTTTGGATGTGAAGCTTGAAACATGGGTTCAAAACCTCAATGGGCTATGGATTGCAAATCACAATGTGACCTTGGCTGCAACATTTAATTGCTATGTGCTTCATTCCATGATCTTTAGAAAAAGGGAACAATATAATTTCCTTATCCCTGATTTTTACCTGACTCGTTTATTCACACTACAAACAGGGCAGGATCTGGCCTTTTTTGAATGGTAGGAGCAGCCCTTCATGCAGGGAGCTTCTGAACTTGATACAAACATTTTGTTACTGAGCCCTGTAGATGAGATGACACTCAGTGTTGATAAATATGTCTGAGCAGCTAAAAATTTGAAGTTGCATTTTAATTCTGTTCAAGTAAGATGAGTGAAATCCTGGTTTGATTTATATCAGTGAAAATCTGGAATACTTCTGTTGAGCTCTCGGGGGTCTTTCTCATTTACATTGAGGTGACAAAAACTTGTATTAATTGCTTTTCTTTTTATCTTGGAACTGAAATTAAAGCATGCCTGCTACTTTTAGATTATATTTGGTGTCTTTTTTAATCCATAGAAAAGCAGTTTTATGCTGTCACTGAAGATGTCCTTCTGTATCAAACAATCCAGTGAATTCAGAGTCACTGTATAAATGAAAACTCTTTCTGAGAGCTGCTTCTCTTTTTATGTGCATTTTCTGTTCTTTTAACAAGTATTTCAGTTTGGACACTACATATGTTTAAACTTGTGATTATCCAGGTCCTGAACATTACAAAATCTCTGTGAAGTCTCCTGCTATGCTCAAAGCTTTCCCATTTCTGTAATAATGCCTTTTGTAAATGCAGCAGCAGAACTGGCAGCATAGCTGGGAAAGATACATGCTTTAGCTCTCCTTTAATTTTACAGTTTTGAAATGATGTCTGCTTCACCGGAACAAGGTTATTTTCAAAAAGCTTAATTAAAATATCAAAAATGTCAAATTTATTATGATAATGTTAAGGTATAGGATTTTAACATTTTTTTTCTGTATAAAATTAAGAGAAAGCCAGACAAGACACTCCATAATAAAGATCAGTCAAATTATAGGTTTTAAATTACTTAGAATTGATTTTTTATTTATTTTGCTAAAAAAAAAAAAGGTTAATAAAATAGAATCAGGATGTTGGAAAAAACATAGTCGTAGAGTCACAGAACCATAGAATCCTAGAAAGATTTGGGTTGGAAGGGACCTTAAAGCTCATCCAGTTCCAACCCCTTCTATGGGCAGGGACACCTTCCACTATCCCAGGTTGCTCCAAGCCCCGTCCAACCTGGCCCTGGACACTGCCAGGGCTGGGGCAGCCACAGATTCTTTGTGGTGTTTTCCAGAGTTATTTGTGCTCCAAGGTTCCAGGCGAGCTCTGGAGCCTTCCAAGACAGAGATGGTGCAAACACATGGTCAGACACAGCAATGGAACAAGAAGGACCCTCCGTGCTCCTCAGCATCCCCACCTTGACTCCAGACCCTTCTTGATGCTGGACAATGAGCTGGACTGCAGCCTGTGTTACCGGGTCACCCCTTGCCACGCAAGATTGAAGTGTTTGGGCCAAAGGAAGCAAGGCAGCTGTTGTAAGGGAATCATGCTGCAGTTGCACACCCAGCTGTTTTCTTTCCCATTTGTCATCCCTAGTGGTGTTTGGGCCTGTTGCTCTCTCCTCTTCAGGAACATTTGATCTACTGTGGAGGTTACGTCTGGCGATACAACAGTACTGCATACAGGTTTTTTTAATTGTACTTTTAATTGTATTTGTTCTCCATCACAGTAAAATTTATATCCTAGCACAACACATCAAGCCCTGCCTTTGTCAGCCCTTGCAAAGAGTAACCCAGAGCAGTGGGGAAGTGCTGTGTTGTAAAAGCTGCCCGTGGTTCCAGGAATCATATCTCAGATGAGCACTAGAGCAGCTGATTTTTAAGCTACATTAAGGGAAAGGCTGACATAACAGCCAGGTACACCAGTTTTACACCAGCTGAGAGATTCTCTGTGCCAAGGCAGCACAAAAATCCAGTCCTTTGCCTGATGCTTGGAGCATCTTGGAAAGAATCCTATTTCTATGCTTTTTTTTTTTTTTTTTTTTATTTTTTCTGGGAATGAGCATTCCAGTGAGTCTGTGTTCAATAGTATGCACATGCTTTAGTAGCCCAGAATGCTGGCACTAATCTCTTTTCGGTCCTGGTGGCAATATCAGAGTATTAACAGAGTCTTTTTAATTATGGGCTTTTAAACAGCCATACTTAGGGGGAAAAAAAAAAAAAAAAGGAGATATGCAATATAATCTTGCCCAAATGTTATTTCAATGCCAATAAAAAACAGTGAATAGACTGAAGACCTTAGTAAATAAAACCATGTTATTTCACTTCAGGGATTGCAAATGTTGGCCAGGCTCAGGATTTTCACTGAAAATTAGATTGGTGGGTTTATTTTAGCCTGAGTAGATAATTCACATTGAAAAATAGTTTGATAATTATTCTCATTAGTCACCTAGGACAGACCAAGATGTGATGGGTTTAAGCTTTGGCAGGGAAATTTAGGTTAAATTTTAGTAGTTAAAGAAAAGAAACAAAAGAAGAAATGTCAAAGGAAAGGAAAGAATGCATCAATTCAAGGAAAAATCTAAGTAGCAATAAGGAGACATACTGTGAAATGCTAAATGATGAGAAATGACAACCATACCAGGGAGGTGTCTTGATTGGATAAAGTGTTCCTTAGGTTCACTGAAGACAATAGAGCATTTTTTCTTTATTAACATATTTCCTTTATTTGACTATTTTTAATTTATGCATTATTTGGACACATGAATGTCCAAAGAAGGGCAATGAAAATGGTGAAAGGACTGGAGCACAAGTCTGATGAGGAGCAGCTGAGGGAGCTGGGAGAGGGGCTCAGCCTGGAGTAGAGGAGGCTCAGGGGGGACCTTGTGGCTCTGCACAACTCCCTGACAGGAGGGGACAGCCAGGGCGGGTTGGGGTCTGCTCCCAGGGAACAGGGACAGGATGAGAGGAAATGGCCTCAAGTTACACAAGCAGGGGCACAGATTGAATATTAAGAATTTTTTCATTGAAAAGTTTGTCAGGAAATGGAGCAGGCTGCCCAGGGAAGTGGTTGAATCACCATCCTTGGAAGAGTTCAAAAGCCATGTGGATGTGGCTCTTGGGGACACGGCTCAGTGGTGGCCTTGGCAGTGCTGGGTTAATGCTTGGACTAAATGATCTTAGAGGTCTTTTCCAACATAAATAGTTCCTTGATTCTATGAATTTTCTTATTATTTCTATTCAGCTCAAGAAACAAATCCCATTTTGGTATTTAGGCATCAAATTTGAGATTGAAGGGAGAAATATATGCAAGATTGGGCATGTATCTCCATCCCTTTTCCAGGAGCTCTTGGCATATCTTTATTATATTAGAGTTTATCATTCAGCCGTATGGATTTTATTATGGATTTTGTGGTTTCTTTTCTGTGTGAAGAGTGGAACCCTCATTTAGAACTGAACAATGACGTGTTAGTATTGGACACAAAATTTGCCTCCTGCAACTGGGGCATTCTGGTTCAGCTATTCTGCTCCACACCGAGACCCCCACGTAGCACTGGAAGATGTTTTCTCCCTGGAGTCAGCCATGGTAATTTTGAACATTGTTTCTCTGGGTCTCTGTCTGGAATTGAGATGCCTTTTGCCCCAAAGACTTCAGAGCCTTGGGATAATGCATGGCAAGATAATTATGTGCCATTCAGAGAAGCAGTAGTGGAAGCTGTAGAGCACTGCAGAGTATTCAGTGTATTCCTGGCACCAAGAACTCATGGATTTGAGAAACATCACCTAATCCCCACTCATTATAAAATCAAGAAGACAGAAAATGTGTTCACAAATGGGCCCATCTCTGGGAACATTCAAGGTCAGGTTGGATGGAGCTCTGAGAAACCAGGTCTAGTTGAAGATGTCTGCTCACTGAAGAAGGGATGGACTAAATTCCTTTATAGGTCCCTTCCAACTCAAACTATACTAAGATAAAATAGTAATAGTAACATTATTATTGATAATAATTATCTTACATTGAAATTTCTACAATGATAAGAAAGCTTTGAAGACTCTCTGTACCATGTAATCAAGCAATTAAACCCTTGACCCATCTCACTGAACTGTTCTTTTCTAGAAATAATTTTCCTTCACTAAGTTATCTGTCAAGACAGGCTCCGATGGTCAGCAAGGAGAGGCTAGATCCCAGGGAGAACAATTTATTCCATCACAGAACTGGTGCCTCCTTTAGCTACATTTTATTTATTTCTTGATATTTCATATCTGTCTCCTTTCACCTACAGCAGGAGTATAGCTGACTACTTCAGACTAAATGCCTAATTTTGGTATTGGAAAAGTTAGATATGATGACCTTTGCCAAGACTGGAAATACAAAATGAGTTCTTTTATAAGGACCTAAAATTGCTGTAACTGTACTGAATCAACCAGCAGTGATTGATGACTCCTCTTGGACTTATATGAATGTGTCAGAGGAACAATATTTTATTTACATCTGAGAACTTGACCTTTCTGAATTGCAGCTTTAATTCAGAGGGAAATAGAATAAGGAGAGGACTCTGAATAACATGAGTGAAGTACCTATAGGTCTGTGCTGAGTGTCTTGGAATTGATGTTTGGTGCCTAAGAGCTGAATGAAAATATCTGCTGAGTGTGGTGGCACTGAGAGGGCATAAAAGTAGTGTGGAAAGGTTAGAACTAGACTTTAGATTTTCCCTAGTAACTAAACTGGGAATTACTGCTGAATCTTTTGGTCTAATAACGAAATCAATTTTTATCCTTTGCAATCTAGTAAATTTTCCCAGAGTAGCAGAAGGTTACAGGAGTCCATCAAAGGCTACAGACAAGAGATTTTAAATGCTGTGAGGCTGAGAGTGTATTGGATATATCCCAAATTCACTGAGGATAAGTGTAGTGCAATTTACAGAGGGATGGCACATTGGTCAGCTCTAAAATCCAGCTTTTCCCCGTGAGATTTTCTTTCAATGAGAATGAAACTGTGTAGACTTTTATTTTTGGATTTTTCCTATTTTGATACAGCTTTATTGGGCAGTTTACAGTATTCAGTAGCTTGTCTTTAATCTACACATAAACAATAAAAATCTTTGAAGATTAGACTTTTTCTGACAGGTCCCCATAAACTTCCACATATAGCTGGTAGAAAGTGCAAGAAAGGCTGGAGTAAACCTTAGAATCTTTCTATTGACTTCTGTGCTCTTTGCATTTGACTTCCATAGCTACAGCTGCTCTTGGGGCACTTGAAATACTTTTATTAGACAGGAAATAAAATGTGTGTTCAGCACTGTGGAAGTCCTTTGGCGCAGGCCATTACAGTTGAAATTCAGAAGCAGTTCACTTCTGTTAATTAATTTATACCAATCTATAACTCACAAAACAAGAGCTTGGCATGTTGGGCTCATTCTGTCTACTAAAAGTCTACATGCACAGTCTTCAGGATATTTCATTAATCTGCCTCTTTAATAATATTATAAATACACATATACAGGTTTTCAAGGTACTTACTTAAGTATATTGCTTGTAACACCCCAGAACAAAATCTGAAATGGACCTCAGAACCAGTTTGAATTCCCAGATGGAAATAGCTGAGGGTACAGCTGCCTGAGTAAATGAAGCACTGCTGGAAGTGGACACAGGCACTAAACTGGGGCCGTTCAAACTGCTCTATATCCACAACAGTTTTCAGTGTGCTTTCCTTCCAGGCCGACTAGTGCTGATTTGGATGATTTCACTGAATATCTGGGGTCTTGGTGTGGGCCAAGGACAATTCCTTTTAGGTAGTTTAGATGCCCTCATGCTGTTCTGGAGGCTGAGGCAATTCACTATTGCACACACACCAGCCTGAGCCTCCTGCCCTGAGGACAGGAGAACAGGTCCTGGCACTACTCTTTTCACTAATAAACACCTGAATTTTTTTGTCTTCCAAAGGCTGGTCCTGATTCTTACAATTTAGGGATGTTCAATATCTTGACAGCAGCTACCTTTCCTGTCTTGAGACTCTGTGTAAGTCCTATATTGGAAAAGAACCGTAAAACCAAATTTTTAAATTAAAAAACCATAGGAGAGCTGCAATGTATGTCTGAAATAAAGATGTTCCCAGTTACATTTTTGCTCTCTCGCTTGATGGGAAGGAAATTACAAAACCTGGCAGCAGGTTTTACTGCTTTTTCACCATTTCAAACAGAATTCTGTCACAAAAGCAGCGTGCTAGGATGTGTATTCCTATTGCCTCTGTTTTATGATTTGTCAGTGAGGAACAGGGGTGTTGCTTGGACTTAGATTTTCCCTCCCCTTGTGCAATAATTAAGCTCTGACAGCAGTACTGAAATGCAAGTTGGACTAGTTTGTGATTAAACTTAGGAGCACTCGGAAACACCTTCCTACATCAGGCAGGAGCAGAATATCAAACACAGAACAAGCATCATTAGCATCCACTTTGAACTGAAGAGCAAATTTGATAATGTCTGCACTAATTTGGCATCTCTCTTTCCTCTGAACACTCCTTGTAACACAAGACAATCATTCCTGTGGCTTGTTTGTTCTCAGCAATCACAGAACAATCTTAAATCAGTAGTGTGGTGCATCTTAACTGAATACTTTAAACTCATGCGACCATTTGCTATTTATTTTGACACAATTGTTTTTTTTAATCTTTTAGGGGATGTGAAAAACATTATTGGCACATACAGGAGAAGCCTAGGTAAAACTGCAGCATGTGGTCAACTTTTTCTTAATCCTAACAATTCACTACATTTTTATTTTTTATTTTTCTAACAACACAGATTTTTTTTTTTTCATGGGAAAGTATCATTTTCCTAAGTGAATGTGAAAGAGTATTGTAAAAAAGGGAGAAAAATTTTTCAACATGGACTTTTTTTGTTTCCCGACATTTCAATATTGTCAGTCCAGAAATTTAGGTAATAAATTTCAACACCAGTATTCCCCTGAACACTTTTTTCCCCCCTTCTCATTTTTTTTTTTTTAACATTTGGAAACCTCCTACATCTCTGAAAATGTTAATAGGCTAATTATCACTGAGTTAATTTGCAAGTCATATTCCCTCCTGCCCCCACATTAAAAAAAAAAAAAAAAAGGAAGGAAATCTCCTCCCCCATTTTATTTTTCGGCAAGTTAAAAAAAAAAAAGGCAAGTGAACTTAGCCACAAAATAAGTCAAGGGAAAAATGAAGTACTAATTAAGAAAGCTGGGGTTTTATGCAAATGACTTCTTCACCGAAGACAGTCTAATGAATGTGCCCTGAGTCGATCCGTGTGCGTTTTCGCCAAGCTGACAGCTGGCTCGGAGGAAGGTCAGACAGAATCAAGCATGCACAGAGCATAATCCTTCAGATTGGCAGCTCTGCCCCCTGGTCACTGTTTGATTATCTCCCAAATTGCTGTATTTCACAGAGATAATGATTTTTTATGGTCACAGATTTGAAGACAACTGCTGTATCCTGAGGGTTGTCGTTCTGCAAGGAGACACTGCTGCTTCCTTCGGAGAAGAAATGGGGGGAAAAAAAAGTAGCTCTGTCGTTTTTCCCCTCTCTCTCTCCCACTTTCCTCTCCCCACCTCTCCTATTTTCTATTTATTTCTCCTATTTATTTATTTGTTTGAATTTCTTGTGGCCAAGAGGAGCCCCCATTCCCAGCCCCTGTCCCGGTGTGGTGCCGGCGGAAGGAGGGTGATGCTCCGCCAGACATTCCCGCGCCGAGCTCGGCCACATCTCACGGAGATAACACAATTCTCCAGTGAAGTATGAAAGAGCAAACCTTCAGGAGCAGGGAAATCGGGGAGGGGGGCAGAGCCTCTGAAGGAATTCTCTGCACATGGTTGCTGTTCATTGCTGCTCGGTGACTTGCTGTCCTGATGGCCATATACATTGGGCCTCGGGGGGTTGTAAAAAACCATCACGGGCCTGGAAAGGGGATAAATGCCAGAGGCACCAGTGGTGGAGATGGTTTTCAAACCAGGCCAGGTGCAGATGTATAAACAGCACAGCATCTCCCACGATTCACATCCCTGACATTGGCACCTGTGGATGGATTTTCCTTTGAGTCTTAACACCCAAAGGGGTAAATGCTTCTAAAAATGTAGGTAATCCAGAAAAAAAAAAAAAAAAAGGCATTTAGTGCTCTATGAAGGATTCAGTCAGAGAAACTGTATCTTAAAGAGCTGGTCGTGCATTATCTGATTAAATGCTTTTTCCTTGGAAAAATGTTATCAAAAGCAAGCTTTGCAATAGAAGATGTTTGCCAAGATAGGCAAAGGCAGAAATTCCGGAAAAAGAAAAAAAATACAATTTCATGTGTCAACAGCATGTTGTCCTCCTTTGTCTCAAACCATTAAAAAAACATGTCTTGGTGGTTTGACCACTTCATGGACAGATTGAGGCATCCAACTAAAAACTGAGAATTTATTGATCTGTTTATTTATTAATCTATTTCTTCAATATTTGAGATGTCCATTAATTTATTTGTTAATTTTAATTTCGTTACATATTAGTAGAAAGAGAGGATATTTTATGAGTCTGGATGGATGCTGACCACCAGAGCAAAGCTTCTTATGTTAGATGAGTTATCTCTTTCCACTTAGTGGAAGAAAACATAATGCTTCAGAGGAGGGAGAATAGATCAGAGGTAAATTCTCAACACTCATTCAGAGCTGTAGCTGGAAACTAATTTTCCAACACTACTGTGAAGGTGTCAAAAAAGGGGTGTCAAATCTTTCCTCTGGATCAGGGCAAGAGGAAACCAATTCTCTACACACCCACTCTATCCCCAAATGCTTCATATGGAAAGCAGGAACAAAACAGAGCAAGAAAGGCTCTTCCCTGAGTATGAAGGGATTATTTTGATCCCTGCCATTGGATCTGAATGATTTTGAGGGGCCCACAAGAAACAGACTTCCTGGAAGAGCAGTAAATTCTAATAGGGATGTCCTCAGAGAAAAGAAGATAAAGTTGCCTCATGTCTGCACACTTGGAAAGCTTGGCTGGGTATCCTTTGGACAAAGAGGAAGCCTGAGATCAGGACTGGTAGGAAGGTCCTCCCAGCACCAGTAAATCTTACATAGGGTAGGAGGGAATATCCAGAGGGAAAGAAGAAAACAGGTATGAGTTGAGTCAGCTCCACTGAGGATGTTTGTTCCTTGGGAAAAGGCCCTGTTCCCAACTGATCTGACAATACTGGGAACTCCTTCTTCTCTCTGAGGGTGGTGAGGCCCTGGCACAGGGTGCCCAGAGAAGCTGTGGCTGCCCAATCCCTGAAAGTGTCCAAGGCCAGGTTGGATGGGGCTTGGGGCGAGCTGGGCTAGTGGAAGTTGCACCCACCCATAGCAGGGGGTTGGAATGAGATGAATTTTAAGGACTTTTGAAACCCAAGCCATTTAGTGACTCTATGAAATCATCGTAGCACTGACGATGATCCTCAAGCCACAGTGGGAACAATACAAGAAAAATGAGAAAAAATGCTTTAGCAATGAATAGAACAGCACCAAATTTAGATGTCTGGAAAATTTAGAGCAGATGCTTAGCACTGCCTTGGAAAATCCATCTTTCTCTCAGTCCTCATATCCAGACCTCCACTGTACACACTGAACCTGTTACTGGAGGAGATGACATCCAGCTATAATCACAGAAGGGGAAATCACTTTTGCTTCTACAGACAGATGAACTGAAATGCACAGTGAACTCTTCATGAATCAGAGCATTCCTTTCCTGCCCATACTGACAGGAGCTTGAGCACAGATTGACTTGATCTTTTTAGCCTCTGTCTACCCTTGCTTGAATAGGCTTCCTCCTTTATTATCCTCAATATGTTTAAAGGCTTGCAGGGAAATAATGCAAGAGCCCTCCTGTGGCTGATTTTAACACCTACCATTCACATCCTTACAGCTGTAAGACACCAATAGTCAAGTGACCACAAGTTTCTGCTTTTAATAATGCACAATATCCTCTGAGTTATGGATGGAAAAAGCTGATTATGCTAAACTATCTCCAAGCCTGGATAGAGTTACATCCTACAGTCAATTCACACTTATTTTTCTAGGCACCATCTTAGCATTTTTTAAATTCCCATACACTGTTGCTCACAACACTATTCTAAGCAAATAGCTCACCCTCAAAGCAAGCTCATCTAGAAATTCACCCACAATTTCACATGACAAAAGGGGATCCAACTAAACCCTCTCCTAGTACCTCGCATGTTTGTTTTTAGTCTTTAGAGCCTGCAATCTTCCAATGTCTGTAGACTATTGCTTCCCCTCAGGGCTGTATGTAGTGCTTCTAATCCCTTCTTTTAAACTGATCCCCCACAAGTCCCCACTCTTCTCCAAATGCATTTGTTCTTTTTTTTTTTTAAAGTCATAAAGAAATACCCAGATGGATGAGTCACTCCCACTTAGTTGGATCAGAGTTTGCTACCAAAGAATGGCTCCTCTGCTGAATTATGTGAGGACATTGCACTGACCCAGGACTCATGGCTGGGCTTTAAGTTTTGTATGTACACAATTTTCCTAATTCTCCATTATTAACTTTTGTCTGTAGTGTATCTTCTTTGCTTGGTGCAGGATTTGGTGTCCCTAAATAATTCTCGGCATGAAGAGAAGAGTAACTTGCCAAGTGAGGTGAGCTCAGTGATGCTCATGGGGGGCTGAGCTGCCTTAAACAGGCAGCACAAGAATGACAGGGTAGCTAAAGATGTCTCAAAACTCCAGCCTGCACTGACAACTTGCTCCTCCAGCCAAGCTCTCAGGAAAAGAATTCCGATAAGAACCTGTAGTGTGGTTACTATACTCCACCAAAAACCAGAATGTACAAACCAAGATTTTGACTCAGACAGCACAAAAAGAGTGTTAAGACTCTCAGACTAAATGAGGGTGTATTTATTTTATCATCTGAATCACTCATGGTTACTCTGGCTGTCTGCCTACCTGCCAAAACTTGGAGAAGAAATCACACTGTGATAGAATCCTGGAGGAAAATAAATAAAATCCCTCAGGCTATTAGAATACTTGGCATTAGCCCTGTAGAAAAAAATCATTTCTTTGCTAACTAATAAAGTGTATGAACAGTGTGAGCCCTGGGTAGCTGTGGTGAGAGAGATTAAGATTCAGGTTAGTGCTGTCTTTCATGCAGACTAGGGATTTTTACTGCATTTTTTCACATCACAGATGAATGCCCCAAGCACCAGCCAAAAAATCTTTCAAAGTGGGTGATCAGCAATTCTTTTCCTGATGCAAGAAACTGCTTCTGCACTTTCTGTAAGAACAGGTGAATACATTACCTGACAAAATTAATTTTGACAAAATAAAAATTTATCTATATATAATGATTTAACGAGGAAACTCCTGACTTCCTCTAGGAACTTGTCTTTTTATATCATTGACTTGATGAAAAATCTGAAGTCTACAGGAAAAGTGAACTCTGTTGCCTGTCTCATTTCAGATCTAAGCCACAATTCTGCAAGCACAGCATAAGGAGTTGAATATGTTTTCAGTGAAAAAAAAAAAAAAATCAAGAAACAGACTTACATTTTGGAAAATATGAAAGAAATGGAACAAAATCCATAATCTGACCGAATCTGTAAGCACCAGCAGACAATGTTCAACACCATTAATTGACAACAGCACCACTAGACTAGATGAACTCTTAAGGAAAGCAGGGAATGGTGCTGCAGGACACGATGAATAGATTATCAGTCCAAAAGGACTTCTCACTGGTACAACCCTGGTACAGAGCCAAAGTGATAGTGGAAGCTCCGAATCTTTAAATGCTTTTTAGGGGTTTTCAGAGCTCATGTCTGAGTATGTCTCAATGAGCAACTAAGAATTATGCATAAAACTAAATAAATTGGAAAGAAACTAAAGTTGGCCATAGGGTGAAAATTGTTGGTATCAATGGCAGGGTACATCTATTGATACAATTAGTGTTCTAATGTGTGGAAATTTATTGTCCTCATTAATGCCCAGTAACTCAGTTGAAACAGTTTATTGATGACTTCCAGAGGCAAAGAATATCAGAAACAGGGAAATGAAGGAGTCAAACCCTTCCATTCTCTGTGCTAAGGAAGTTCGGTTTTAATTTAAGACAGAGACTAAAAGGTGTAGATTCACGGGTTTGGATCACATCAGAACATCTTCCCAACTGTATATAGCTGAGGCTCCCAGCTCAATAGCAATGCCCCATTTAGGCATGCTCTGGTCCCTCATGCTGGCTCTCAACCAGGTCTAGCTGGTTCCCAGCTCAAGAAGGGCAAAGTGTTCCCATCCCTGGAAGTGTCCAAGGCCAGGTTGGACGGGGCTTGGAGCAACCTGGGGAAGTGGAAGGTGTCCCTGCCCATGGCAGGAGTTGGAACTGGATGAGCTTTAAGGTCCCTTCCAACCCAAATAGTTCTGTGATTCTGTGATCTCTGGAGTTTCTATCATCCCAGCAGAGTCAGAGCAGAAAACCATACCGAGCTCATTCAGGGGCTGTGGTTTGTTCTTCAGAGACAGCACATCCTTTCTTTAATTGAGTTTCTGTTTATTGGCTACCTGAACAGCCTTTGTAAATGTCTAAAGTAGGGCATCTGATTATGACAAAATATTTCTCTCAAAGAAGCTGAATGGCCAATCTTATCACTAATCTTCCCTCAGTAAAGACTTTGTCAGTTGGGCTGCATTTGTTACAAAGCTCTGTATTATAAAAGGTGTACATTGTTGTCCTTTTTTTTTTTTAATTTTTTATGGCTTTCCTGGTAACAAAATGAAGTAGTTTCTAATCTTGGCTGTGTTCAGATGATGTTTGCACTGGCCCTCTTTGGTTTCATGCAGACTGTGTGTAAAGAAAGCATAAACTTCTTTGGACAAGCTGTAAAGTGAAGGCTCAAACTGCATCTCCGTGGGGGGAAGGGACAGAAGGGAGGGCAGGGTGATCTATCCCAACCAATTAGGAATACCCTGCAAATTAGGCAGACATCAGTTGCACAACTTCACTCATCCTCCCCAGCCATGCCCCTGGATAAAGGAGAGAACCACAATGGTAGTTAAAACAATTATCATCCAGTGGAGCTTGATTCTAAACCGCTCTGCTAGGAAGTGGCAAGGAGCATTCAGCTCCTGACGCAGCAAGCAATCGCTTTCTCCTCCCCTTGGGTAGAGAAGCTGCTGGCTTTTTAAGCAGTTCTGTACCTCTGAACTCGTCCTTGAAGGGCTTTGGGGTAGCATGCCAGTGGCACTGGATCCCATTATCATCATTGCATGTCACTGGAGGCAACAACAGGAAAGAGATGCAGAAAGGGCTGGGAATGAGAGGAGACATTAATAACAGTGCACTGCTCTGTGCTGACAAAAGCAGGAGAAGGTATTGTCAGGGTTGCTGGAGAGGAGAAGGAAGGAGAAGAGGTGGAAACAAATGGCATAAAAATGAACTAATACAGGATGGAAGCAGTTACGCAATAACCGTGGGTAGAAAAGTAGTACTAGTTAATAAAAGGTGTAATGGCAGGTCCAGTTTCTATAATTTTTTGATGTTTGTCAAATCACTTAGGATCAGGTTTGCAAAAAATTATCTGTGTGTCTCAGAGAAATTAAAAGCTGAGCTTCCAAAAGTTCCTAAGGAAACAAGGATTCTGTCCCAATGTTAAGGGGAAGTAAAAATACACACCATAAAAAGAACAAATGCTGTGTCTTTGCTGACCCATAGAATCCTGCTACAATTTGTTGGCTTCTTGGCTTCCTTAACAGCCTTCCGAGGCCTTCCAGCTTAGAAAGGCTCCAAGGGAGCCAGAGAGGGACTTTTAGCAAGGACATGTAATAACAGGACAAGGGAATGTCCTTAAGCTGAAGAGGGAGATTTAAATTGGATATTAGAAAGAAATTTGTCCCTGTGAGGATGGGGAGGCCCTGGCACAGGTTGCCCAGAGAAGCTGTGGCTGCTCTATCCTTGCAAGTGTTCAAGGCCAGGTTGGACGGGGCTTGGAGCAACCTGGGATAGTGGAAGGTGTCCCTGCCCATGGAAGGGGGCTGGAACTGGATGGTCTTTAAGGCCCCTTCCAAACCATTCCACGATTCTATTCTAGCTAGGCCAGCTGGCACAGTCTAACTGTATCTACCCTTGCTACATATAACCTTCTAAATTTGACCTCATAAACTGTAGGCTGACTCCCCACCAACTGCCCTTGCTGCTATTATCTCCAGTTGCACACTTTCTTCAAGAAAGACCTCAATGCTAATAAACTGGAAAAAAAATCACCTAATAAATATCCATAATTTCTGGCTGCATCCCAGATTTCTTTTCCACTAAATCATCCAGCTTAATGTCAATTTACTGCAACCAAACAGCCAAAAGTTGTAAGGCTTCTGTAACATTCTTCAAAACTCCAAGTAAAAAATCAGAAACATGGAATGAGGTTTACTTTCCACCACTTTCAAGATCTCATTGCCATGGTCTTCCTCATTCAGCTTTGGTTCCCAGGAAGTGAAAGGAAGTGAAACTACTAAAATGCAAGTCATGTGATCAACTTTAGCTGCTTTTTAGACATAACTTTCACCCTCAACCAGTTTCTCTCCTTTGACTCGATGGAAATCCAGGAAGTCACCCTGGATATCAACAGTTGCATCACAGATTTCCAGTCTCACTCCGACGATTCTCACTTTGACATTCAACCCTCCATGACTTTGCTGCTTCATGATACATGAGGATTGTCTTATTTCTGAATCTTTCTTCTCATCATCGACCTCTACATATAAAATTGATTAATTTCCACCAGCCAGTTCCAATTATCTCCCAATTATAGGCAGCTCTTAGATATTTTAAATCAAAGGGGACAATTATGATGATTAGCCTAATTTCTGTCATTGCAAAGAAAGTAAATGTCATCCATTTTGTCCAGTTTTGAGTCCCATTAACTGCCCTTTCAGTTTTGGCAATGTCAATTCAGTAGTGACTGCTGCCCAAACTGAACATCAGGGACTATACAGGTCTGCTTTGCTTTTTGAATCTAAATCTCTTTCTGAATCTAAATGGTCCATTATTCCATCTCCAGACATGTTGCGCTGCCAGAGTGGACAAAAATGTAAAATACTGAAAATGGGCAATTTCTGGTTGGAAGATGGGATCCTTAAAGAATCCTGATGCTGCAACAATAGCATTTCCAGCCTCTTTGAGAAGCTGAAATGCAAGTGTTCACCACTGACATGGACATGAGCCTTGAACTCCTTTCTAGGTGAGATATCCACCATTTTGGTTACTGCGTGGGTCCTGTCTGCATTCTTTTCCATGGATATATCCTTGCAGAATGAAAACTTCCTTTCAAAGTCCTTCTAAAGCAATGGCTATTATGTTTTTTTTTTTTTTTTTCCTCCTTTTCATATTCTTATGAAGTACAGGAGCAAGGGCTTCCCTCTTTGGTCTCCACAGCTTCCTGAGGAGGGGAAGTGGAGAGGTCAGTGCTGATTTTTGCTGTGTGGTATGCAGTGATAAGACACATCAGAATGGTTCAAAGCTGCACCTGGAGAGGTTTAGACTGACCACTGGGAGGTTTTTCATGGCCAAGAGGCTGCTCAAACACTGGAATAGGCTTTTTAGAGAGGGGGTTGATGTCCAAGGCCTGTCAGCATTTAAGAGACATTTGGACAGTGCCTTAAAAACATGTCTTGGTCATCCTTGAAGTGGTCAGGCAGTTGGACCAGATGATCATTGTAGATCCATTCCAGCTGAAATAGTCCAGTTCTATCCTATCCCATCCTATCCTATCCCATCCTATCCTATCCTATCCTATCCTATCCTATCCTATCCTATCCTATCCTATCCTATCCTATCCTATCCTATCCTATCCTATCCTATCCTATCCTATCCTATCCTATCCTATCCTATCCTATCCTATCCTATCCTATCCTATCCTATCCTATCCTATCCTATCCTATCCTATCCTATCCTATCCTATCCTATCCTATCCTATCCTATCCTATCCTATCCTATCCTATCCTATCCTATCCTATCCTATCCTATCCTATCCTATCCTATCCTATCCTATCCTATCCTATCCTATCCTATCCTATCCTATCCTATCCTATCCTATCCTATCCTATCCTATCCTATCCTATCCTATCCTATCCTATCCTATCCTATCCTATCCTATCCTATCCTATCCTATCCTATCCTATCCTATCCTATCCTATCCTATCCTATCCTATCCTATCCTATCCTATCCTATCCTATCCTATCCTATCCTATCCTATCCTATCCTATCCTATCCTATCCTATCCTATCCTATCCTATCCTATCCTATCCTATCCTATCCTATCCTATCCTATCCTATCCTATCCTATCCTATCCTATCCTATCCTATCCTATCCTATCCTGGAGCTTTTGTTTTCAAATATGGACTACAGTAGACCTGGAAAAATTTGTGGGAATCAGTAGCACATCTTTTTTTTTCCCATGACAGATTTTGGCCAGCACAGACACTTTTTAGTACCTTTCATGCACTTAAAACCTCAAGGCAGAAGCACTGGGACGGCTCCACGTAGGCCAGAGCCAGCAATCAGCTCTGGCCAAAAAAAAGCACACTATATAGCTTAGGTAAAAATGAAGAGAGAAATCCACCCTGAATTTATTCCTGCCACAGACAATTTAAAGCATGGACAAGGTTTAATTACCTAAAATCAGGATTACACCAGCAACCTAGAAGGTGTTGGATTACTTGGGATGACTTTGTCACTGCCTCCACCAACCTGTCCTCAGCCCAACAGCAGACTCAGCTAAGGACACAGCTATCTAATCTCCAGAACATATCCCATCCACATGCCTGAGCACACATTTAGGGAAGCTTCTCAAGAATATTTTTTCCATCATTATCACCAGCGTATTTCCTTATGGATGTTGCAATAAATAAATGCTTGGTATGGGTACACTTATAACAGGGAGGAAGGAAAGGTAGGGGGAAGGTTATGTTCTCATTTCTTGGCAGATATAAAAACCCACCAAAGGATTCATATTTAGTTCTGTTTGGAATAAATAAAAAACAAACAAACATCACAATGCACCCAAAGGCTTTGCATAGTTGGAAGCTTTATTGATTCATATACCACCCACATAATCTGCCAAAATGTGCTACACTTTTTATTTTTTAATTTTTTTTAATTTCTTCTTCACAAGAATGTCTAGCCCTCCAAGCTCATTTATTCAGGGGGAAATAATTAAATAAATCCTTCGAACACTACTAAACCTACTCTGGGAAAGGCTTTTGGTTGTGGCTCAAAGGAAATGCATTCTCTTGTCCTGTGGGAGTTGCCTGAATTGTTGGGAACATCATGCCCAGCCCACAGAAAAGAGATGACTTCTGTCTGTCATAGCTGTCAGCAAACTGAGGTTGTTAGAACAGAATTCCTAGCAAGGGAAAAGTTCATATCAGGTCACTAAATTTCAGTATAGTCCCTGGAAATCATGTCATCCCCAAATGTTATGTGGAAAATGCAGCCTAGCCCTTTGAAAAAACTGATCTGACTTCTGTTTTGACTGTGAACATGAAGAGGAAAGATCCCTCCAGATGTGTTGTGTGACAACATGGAGACTTCAGGGGAAGTGAAGAATGGTGGAAGTAGGATTAAGTATGGGAAGTTACAGGACTTGAGTTCTTTCTGCTCAAATCAAGTGTGGTTTTCTGGTGTGGTCAAGTCAAGTGTGGTATTAGCTAAGTTCAAAGTGTCCACCCAAGTCTTGGGATTGCTCTGCTCCTGGGGAAAATTGGCACAAAACAGTTTTCATGTATATAATTTTTGTTTATTTTTCCAAAACTGCATATATGCATCTGGACTGTCTTCTGGTACTAATCCCTAGTGCTAGGTCATGAACAGCATCTGAGAGATATTTCACAGGCTGATTTTGTTGAATGTGAAAAAAACCCAGGCCATGCCACCCAAACATTTAGGAACGGTGCAATTTCATTCCAGTGCCAGCACTTCCATAAGGCAGAATAGACAATATTGGAGGGATTTGACTCATTGTTTGATGCCCCATCCCTGGATGTCTTCAAACCCAAGCTGGACAGGGCTTGGAGCAACCTCAGATAGAGGAAGGTGCCCCTACCCATGGCAGGAAGTTGGAATGAGATGATATTTATTGTCCCTTCAAACCCAAACCAATCTGTGATTCTACGTTTCTATGACTCTGCTGAAAGCAGAATTTTTTTCCTTTCCCACACACAGGAATAAAGTCCTACCTGGTGAGGAACAGCAAGAGCCTTGGTTCATTTTCCTGCAGTTAATAAGTTAAGACTAGACTGAAGCACAAAAAACCTGAGATCACGCAAATCCAAGCCACTTGTATGAAACAGAAGATCATCCTTCAGAGTGGCTAAATTAGCTCGTCAATAAGATGCTTGAAGGGCAAGATTTCATACTTGTAGACCGTTGCCAGCAAAATATAAAAAGGAACAAGGCATTTATGGAATTGTATATTTCTTGGATGGCAGTTTAAAAATTAGACTTAATTGAAGGCTAAAAAGAAAGCATTTTCATTGTTGGGAATGAAGGGTTTAAAAAAGAATTAAAGAAATTTTCAACTTGGGTGTAGGGCATAATTACAAAAACATTAAAGCAAATAATTGGTAGCACTGTAATTTTTTCCTCCTCAGGTAACTACCATATGTATTACACAGTGAATCATTGACTCTGTCCCTCCTATCATTAATTACTGTGATGCATAAATAATTGGAAAATTATATGTTCCAAAAATGATTTAGTAATACATTTTATGCATCTAATAAGCACAGGCTTTTAATCATCACCAGACGTGTTATGATAAATTTTGCTCTCTGTCTCAACTCTTCTGTTATCTCTCACTTATACGGCTGCCATCTCCTTGCATGCAAATACCACTAAGCCACTTGACATCATATACTTCCCAGTGGATGCTTTTTACTGGGCTTTATTCTGCTTGACATTTTTGGTGCTGATATTTTGGCTTGAAATTCATTTGAGGGTATCCTTAGCCTCACAGAAACACATTAAACTATTTATCCTCAAACTATAAACTATTGTTTAATTTAAATGGAAATATCTTAATCTGTTTTTTTTCCATCCATTCAAAACAGTCTGTACCTTTTGTTTTGCACAGCGGGGATATTTCAAATCTGCTGCAATAGATTGAACTGAAACAACTGAAAATCTACTGTTTTTAATTAGAAACAGTAAAACATATTTTAGCATGGGCTGATCATCATGGTACGTGTTATTTCCTTTCTTCAGGTTTAACACATTATGTTTGACACTCCATCATCAAGTTATATGACTCAACACCTTAAGGAACGACTCAGCCTGGAAAAGCACAAGAACCACTGATATGTCAAGATGTTATTTCAAGTTCAACCCAAGCAACACAACCTGTCAAAACTGTTCAAATTAAATTTGCCACTCTGCAGCTAATCATTCATGCTTACTTTTAGTGCTGTTTACAGTTGTATTGCTTACAGAACCTGCAGCTCTTGCACACAACACAGAAATTGGGATTTGTGACTGGCTAAGTGAAGGTGATAATGAAATGGTTTGGTTCATTAAACTGTCTTCAAATAAGTACAGAATCCGTAGGAATTTCATAAAATCATATATCGAGTTTTATCCAACTGTACTTCAGATAGACACTTGCAAAACAATTGACTAAACAAACTATTAAAAACCTTTATTTCTAGGCCAAGAAAAACACAGTAGGCTCTGTCTATGGAGAGCCTAACACTACACCCTTGAACCTTCTACCTCTGCTTCTTCATGTAAATGAATAAAAATTAGTGTTTCCCATTTATTCTTAGCCACTGTCAGATAATTGAAGGCTGTCTCAAGCTCCAAAGGTCTATAGATATAAGAATATTGATAATAGCTCAAGCCTGGGTTTCTGCATAGTTCAGGCTGATGCAGCACAAGGAGGAACCAAACACAAGACATGGTCTTTACTGATTCACCGAACATGAAAATTATTAAGAGCATGTGTCACCATTTCAAATAAACCTGTGCCTTCGTGACGCTGAAGGGGTTACAGATATTGGATCAGATTTAGTAACTAAACTGAGAGGGGATTCGGTCTATCTCAGTCTATGAAATAGAATGGTTTGGATTGGAAGGGACCACCCAGTTCCAATCCCCTGCCAAAGGCAGGGACACCTTCCACTAGACCAGGCTGATCCAAGCCCCATCCAGCCTAGCCTTGGACACTTCCAGGAATGGGGCATCCACAGCTTCTCTGGGCACCCTGTGCCACAGCCTCACCACTCTCACAGGGCAGAACTCCTCCCCAATATCTAATCTAAACCTGCCCTCCTTCAGCTTAAATACCACACCTCATACTTACTCCACGTGTGTAAAGGGTGACTGTCCCAGTACAAGCTGGCTCGTACTGGGCAATTAATTCTGCTATAAATAAGAAACCCAGCTCGGTTCCATAAACAAGTCCCGGGCTGAGCGATGATAGGATGGATTTGGATCCATACAGGAACTTCACCCAATTACATTCCACCCTAAGCTGCAGACATCTTACTGTTCCAGGAGCTGGGCGGTGCCAAAGATTAGACCAATGAGCTATCCAGACCTGGACGTTTCAAACCCCCTATATAAAGCTGGGTTCAAATAATAAATTTCCCTCGATTGCCACAGGGACCTCGGGGCGTGTGTCGTCCCTGTCTCTGACCACCGACCCCATGAAACACGTGGCCTCTCTACCACCTTGGTATCTCCTGCAGGTTAGGGACTGGCTCACAGAGAGGCTTTTCTCTTAGATGATCACCTGGTTGTAAAGTTCCATTCTGAATTCCTGCTAAATATCTTGTTCCTGTTCCGAGGAGGAGATGCCGCACCTGGAATCTCACCTCTACCCCTTTGGAAATCTTCACATGCTTCAAGTAGCCCCTTCTGATTCAGCCAAACTGCTTCTGCTACCTTGAGGGGCTTGTGAAGGACAAGTGTTAGGAGCTCCAGGGGGGATTACAGGAAAGCTTTTGTATAAAATAACATGTCCTGACCTTATGGAAGTAATTCATAGATGGAAATCTGGATTGCTTTTGGGAGGAAAAGCTCAGCCATTGAAGTCAATGAGGCAAATCAGTGCCAAGAGTTCCTGTGCCTGCAGAAAATGTGTGCAAGGAAAGGAGTGTAAAGGTGTCTTTTTAATTTTGTTGTGACCCAAATCATGACGGAAAACACTGCAGGAATTCAGGGGTCTTTTTCACAGTGAAATGCATCAACATTTGAAATAATCTCTGGCAAAAACATTATATAAGAAAGTTTGACTGAACCATAACAACATCCACCCTCTCCTCATTGAAAACAGCCTTGAAAACAGGTGCTGGAGATGTGTGGAGCATTGGAGGTGGAAATGTGAGAACTGAAATCCCTTCCCCATTTCCCCCACACAACAACCTGCTTTGGCTCTCAGGTGCAAAATCCATCAAAGCAGCTTGTGTCCCATGTGAAAGTGGTGCACTGTCTGTGACAACATCCACTCCATTCCATCTCCTCACAGGAGGCTGATCTGATGAAGGTACAGCAGGTGTCTGACTGTCCTGTCTCCCTTAAGTTTGGTTTGTTTAAAATAATTTTTTTTTTTGCTTTTAATATGCATAGCTGTTGAACTTCCATGGCAGGGGGTGGAAATGGACAATCTTTAAGAGCTCTTGCAACCCAATCCATTCCTGTGATTCCATGGAAGAGTTTGAGACCATGCCCATGCTCTGCCACTGCTTACTTTACTATCCCAGACTACAGTGGACTGGAATCTCAATAGAAGGGAATAACAGGAGGCAATACCAGGTCACTGATACTTTTGAGGGAGTTCCAGGTTTGGAAAGGTTAATATGCCTACTGGATACTGCCTACCACCACAGGGAAATAGTACGGAAGGAGAAAAAGGATCTACAATACAGGTGTTCTCATGTCCTTAATAGCAGTAAAATAGGTTGGAAAATTGTTCCCAGATAGGTGAGAGAAAACATCTTATCGTGAGAGACTTGAAGAGTGTAGACTTATCAAAAAGAAAATGAAGACACAGCTGCAATACTTTTTCAAGGAGAAACTACCCTGAACTAACAGGCTGTTTAATCAGGCAGGTAAAGGCATAACAAAATCCAATGGCTGAAAGCTGGAAGCAGAGAAATTCGAATGAAGAATTAGATACACATTTTAAACTGTGAGGGCAATGTGGAACTGGAACATATTTCCAGGGCAAGGGATGGAGTTTCCAACATTCAGTGCCTCCAGATCAGGTGTAGATAGCTTCTTCAGGAACTTCAATCAAGACACTAAACTGAAAGCAGAGGGAAATGTTAATGCCTTTCCAAGGGCTTTCATGTAATGAAAGTGGATTAGAAAATGCATCTTCATGGCATGAAGACCTGTGAATTCTTCATTCTTATCCCAGTGGGATCCAAACATGCAAATGGGCTTCAGCAGCCTTGGTGAGATGTGTAGGACAGAGACATGGCAGGAGGAATTCAGGGGAAAGGAAAAGAGTGACCAGATAGGGTCACAGGCACAGGCTTTTTTCAAAGGATTAGAGTCTCCCTTTCTTTCCATGACTGCATCCTTGTACTCTCCTTGGCAAAACACTTGGAGGAGAGGATGCTGGTGATCCATCTTCATAAACTAAACAGCTCCAGGGAATATTCCTAAGCATAGAAACTTTATCATCTGTATCATTTGACTGTGTGAATGGGTAGTATTTGTCTCTGTGCCCTTTGCTCTCACCCAATCCCTTTGAAAATGGGAAAAAGCCAAGTGTCCCTGCCAGTAGGCCCTACAGAGGGAGCATCCCTGTGATCAAGGAGCTAAGGGAATTCAAGAGCATGGGTGTAGGCCATCCTGTGCCAGCTGGCCTTGGCAATGGGGAATTAGTTTAGGCATGTTGAATTTACTGGTGTGGGCATAATTCTTGTTTCCCTAAGCCAGACTGGTTATCCAAGGGGATACAAACTGGTGTGAGTTAAGCTGCAGTAGACCTCACACTACTCAGGGATAGATAGAGGATTGAAAGTAAGGTCTAAGGATGTAGCTTTTGCTTAATATTTCCCCTAGAGCTCTGGAGATAGTCGCTATGCTGTAGTTTTTATCTGTGGATCCACTGAAACAGGAATGTCCCACCTTTTCCACCTGGAAAAAGAAAAGTATAACTGATGTAAGACCTTCTCCCAATGTGACACCGTAGTAAAACCAAGAAGGAAACCCAAGATTCATTTCTTACAAGTCAGGTGTTCTCTTACTTGGAGTTATCCTCATCTGTGCTCATCCATGTGAGAGAGGGAGGTGATCCACAGGGACTGTTCATGTGAGGTAGGGCCATATTACTGAACTTTCCCTTTGAGAGACTTTCTGCTCTATTCCCTTCCTTCCCCAAATCAAATCCACTTACTCCTTTCCAGCAGGGATAGAGTCTCCAGTGTCACATTAGACAGAGTTTTCATTGACCAGCAGCCAATATATGAAGCCAGTATATATTGTTTCAATGAGTCTGTCTAAATGACCTCAAGGAATGGATTTCAGGTCATATCATGGACTGGCACTATCCAAACAAGACAGATCAAGACAAGGTTTTTGGTGTGTCAGATGTGGTTTTAATTTAGATTGAGACATGACAACTTGTCAAAGAAATGTCATCAAACATTAGTGTTTCTTTCCTTGATAATACAATATTGTGTGTTTCTATTAGAGGGCTTGTATAAAACAAGAACCAACCCCCAACTTTATCTTGAGCCTTTGTTGAAAAGACAATGCAAAAGTGTTCCTTCTAGTGCTCAGAGTAAGACTGACTTACTTGCAATAAATATGAGAATGTCCCATTGTATTTTCGAGTAGAAAACAAGGAGAGAATGATGACTTATTTATCATCTTTGATGCACAGATATTTGAACCCAAACTTTCCAAATTTTTGTGCAATCAGTGAGCCGTGTAGTCACCCATCATGAGATAATTCTTACTTTTTCTTGTGTAAGACTTGAAAACAGTAGTTCAACACTTATGACATTCAAAGAATGAATTGAACATTGGATAAATTTATCCACTTCCCAAGGAATTAGGTGTTTAATGAAAACTCACTGCAAGCCCCAAATGAGTAGCTACTCATTCTTCCCTCTCAGATGAGATTCTGAGAACCATTTTGCTGAACTACCACTGTGTAACAGCCTGTTAAAATGAAACTCCTTCTCCATAACAACACACAGGCTAATTTAAATCGTGACCATTCCAAGCTGACTTTCCTAGCTGACCATGAAAGAAGGGCTGCAAGGGGCTCGAGAGGGGGACTTTTGACAAGGGCATGTTATGATAGTTCAAGGGGGAATGGCTTCAAACCCTCAGAGGGCAGGGTTTGGTTAGGTTTTAGGAAGAAAGTCTTTACTCAGAGGTGGTGAGGCCCTGGAACAGGTAGCTCAGAGAAGATGTGGCCGCCCCATCCCTGGAGGTGTTCAAGGCCAGGTTGGGCAGGGCTTGGAGCAGCCTGGGATAGTGGAAGGTGTCCCTGCCCATGGCAGAGGGTTGGAATGAGATGGTTTTTAAGGTCCCATCCAAAGCATTCTGTGATTCTGTGATTCCATGATACACTTGTCTCAGATAAACCACTCCCTGAGCTGCTTAGAGAGTTTTCCTGCCAGTGCAGAAAACTGCCGCTTTTAGCTCACGCTTTGAAGAACATTGTTTTTATCTCTGGAGTTCACCAATTTGATCCTCAAAGGATGGCACAGTCTTTCATAAATTAAAGAAAATTAAAGAAGAGGTGATAGGCTTTGGAAAACTATTGTGGTGATCCAAGCTGTTCCTGTGACAACACTGGCCTCGGCATCTGCTCTTCTTTGTGGAGCAGCAACTCAACCTTCATCGGCAATCTCGTGTTCCAACACATGACCTGTGTCCACATGTCTCTTCCACAGTTTTATATCAACTGCTTGATAGTTGTCCTGTGATCTTCTGTCTCTTTATATGATCTTGCATAACAGATGCATTTGCTCACTGCACAAATCCCGTGGATCCTTAAAGAGGATAATTGAGAAAAGCTCACACTTCAGCTGAGGATGTCCCACTTCCCAGCAATGCCCTACATCCCACACACCTTGGTTAAACTGCCACTTTTATTTGCATGTTTTTCCCAGAAAACTTCTAGCAGGAGCTAAAGTGATTGACTCTTTCCTTAAAAACTTAGCCTGCACCACCAGAGAGTCAGAGAACCATTTAGGTTGGAAAAGAGCTCCAAGATTATTGAATCCAGCAATTTACCTGTCACTGCCATGTACACCACTAAACCAGACTCCATAGCAAGTTCTTTCTGTAATAATAGATTTTTTAAATATGAGGAAGTCTATGAAGTGACTCAGATCTTTGAGAGATTGGTATTTTCTTAAAAAAAAAATCTTGAATGGGGAAACAGTTAGTTAAAAAAACCCAAGAAACCAGGAGAAGGAAGTCAAGGGATTGAAAAGATGGTGTGGTGAGTTTCTGGCACTTGATGGTTTTTGCTGAGTTAAGGATATATTTACCTTTTCTTTCTCCCTGTTGCAGTTAACCTAAATTCATCATGTTTATTAGGAATCTTCCAAAAACTATTTATGAGATGTGGGCTAACAGACTCAGTAGCATTTACATGCAGCCAGGTGGGTGAGGCTGGTTCCACTCTCCCCAGCTGAGGACTCATCCCTGACCTCTTCCCTTTCCTACCCCATCCCACCTTATCTGCATCACATTTTTGTGCATGAACAAAAAAGCAACCCTGCTTTGCTGTCAGCTCACCTGTGAATGAGTGAATTGGGAGGTTTCCCTTCATCCCTTTAGGTACAGTTTACTGAAAAATTTATCTCTGACCACAGGCCAGGGCTGCAGCCTCCCAAGTGGGAGAAACCATCCACTAATTTGAATTTGTCAGAGCAGAGCTGTCTGGTTGCTTTTATAGCTGGGGAGGACAAAGCAATGATTTTTTTTATTTTTCTTTTACTATAAGCAGGCAAATATATTTAATAAAATTGGGTTTCTCAAACAGTGCCTGTGAATGAGTTTTTCAGTACTGTTACAGAGGCTGGAATTGTCAAGCATTAATTCAGAGCTAATGTTTTGAAGCAGGAGGTTTTCAAACTGAGCTGTATTGCTTGAAGGTCAAACTTAACCTCCTGAGATTTTATTTCCCTTTTTCTCTTTTTCTTTTTCTTTTTTTTTCTTTTTTTTTTCTTTTTTTTCTTTTTCTTTTTCTTTTTCTTTTTCTTTTTCTTTTTCTTTTTCTTTTTCTTTTTCTTTTTCTTTTTCTTTTTCTTTTTCTTTTTCTTGGTTAACAGTTGGACTCAATGATCTCTGAGGTCTTTTCCAACCTTAATGATTCTGTGATTGAATTCTTTTTAAAGGAGCATAAATTCTTTAACACCCACAGACCGATACATCTTAAAAATGTCTGTTTTTTATCATTTATGTTGATTAGAACTGTAAGTATGGGATGAATAAATATATATGACATTTTGAAAAAAAAATATGAAAAATTATTCCAAAAGGCGAGTGGAAGTTTTCAACAATTCCCAACAGTTTTGGAAGTGGGGGAGTTATTATTTTATATTTTTTTTCCCCCCAGCTCAGTTCACCATCTCTTGTCTGAACTCTAGCTATTAGAAGTTTCAAAAGCCATAATAAAGAAGCTCAGGTAGAACCTGGTAGAAGCTGGACTACAAGGTTTTTCCAACACCTTCATGGAAAAATCCAATTTGGTGAACTCTGCGTGCTTATAAGCCATCCTCATCTATGAACCACAGCAATGATGGAAGCATCACAAGACTTAAAGAAAAAATAAACAAACAAAACCCCACAAAAATCTCTAAACCAATCAGCCAACAAAAAATCCAACTTTATTTTTCTATTGTTTTAAATCATCTCAAAAATATAATTTTTTTCCTAGGTATTGCTCTCTGTGTTAAAGCTGATTATAATGAAGAACTTAAGCATTTGTTTAACTTGAATAATATGAGAAGTTTCACTGATAGGTCATGAAGTCAACACTTGTGAGAAGAAGTAACACATGCTCCTGGACAGAGACTACTCTAGCAAGGGCAAATCTGATTTTGGTAGAAAGAAAGAGGCAATTTTACTGCAACAACAAAATAAAAGTGAGCTGAAGAAATTGAGCATTGGTCTAAGATTCTATTTTATGTGACCACTCTAAGAAGTGAGACTGCAGTAAAACATTTCAAAGAAAAAAAATCAAATGAAGAAATAAAAGTCTTCAAATATCCAGGAGACTCTATTTTTCTTTCTGAGAATGAGTGATTAAAATATTTGACTGAATAATTTTAAATTATTTAAATGTGATTTTGATGTGACCAAATAATTTATGTGACTTTCTTTGATATGGCAACATTGTGCCCTTACTGCTTGAATTCTTACTGTACAGGAGAGTCTGAAGGATATATCAGTTAAAATTTGTAACGATAAAAGCTCTGTGTAAGTGTTATTAACACATTTTCATTTGAGGAAATATACTTTCTTTCCTCTGTTATTGTCTATTTCTGATAAATTTTTTAAAATCTCTTTAGAAAAATCAAAATAAAATTATGATTAAAAGACAGTTCTATGGATGATTTATCTGTTATGGTGGGAGTTGATCTAATTTGTTTTTGTATGATTACCAAATATGTGTTTATTTTTTGATGAAATGGATTTTTTATTAACATGATAATGAATTAATTTTTGTCACAATTAGATTCTAGATGGCTAAAGACATTAAAAACAAAAGATGTGCATACTGAGTATTTCTTGTTTCAAAGGGTACCAAAAGGAAACAGTTCATACTGAGAAATGTGTTATACAGACTATTTCACCTCCAGTGTTTGTGATTAGGGTTCTAATGCTGTACTGCTTTTAGGCGTGACAATTGCATTTCTACATTGAAGTGACTTTAGTCAATGAGGAGAGAAAGAAAAAAAACCAAAAAAACAACAAACCACCAACAAAATAGCCTGATTATTTAACAAGAGAAAAATGAAAATAATCAGCTCCATCTCCAGAAAGAAAAAAAGTACACAGGCAAACACAGCCTTCTACTGGAAATGCAAGCTTTTATTATTATTATTTTTAAATAACGAACAAAACAGCAAAACATTTCTTTCTTCATCATAAAAATCTGACTTTGATCCCCAGCACAGTCATTGAGTGGAAAATTGAACTACACTATAATTGCTTTCCCTGTGACCGATAAAGTGGTGTAACAAATTTTGTGTTTGAATGATAAAATCAGCAATTGGCCCCCAGCAATTCCTTCGACCATTCCTCCAAGGACACCAGTGTCCCATCAGGCTCCAGGGCTGGAGCAAAGGCTGAGGAACTGTAAACCTACTCCAAGTTGTTGTTGTTGGAGATTCGCTTTCTCTGATGCTGCTTTTTTTTTTTTTTTNTTGGTTTTTTTTTTTTTTTTTTTTTTTTTTTTAATAGAATGCTATGTGAAAAGATTTTATGTATTTATTTGCTTGATTTTAAAATGACTGGGCTAAGTATTCTAGATCACCTAAAAAAAAAAAAATAAAAACAAAGAATCAGATGGAGGCTTACTGTAGCTATATAAACTGAAACTATCCCAAATAAAATATATTTTACTCCGGAGTAAAATCTGGTTAGAAGGAGAAAATTGCTTTCCTCATAAGTACAGATAAGTCCCAGAGCTTGTAGATGCAGAAAACACGTAAGAAAAATTTCCTCCCAAGGAGGGGAGGAGGGTTTTATTTTAAGGTCATTTTGATGAGGTTTTAAGGTAAGAAGTAAATCTTTATCTCTTAACCACCGAAGTTGCAATTAAAGGAGTTAGAAACAAATGGAAAATTTAGATGCAAAGAAAAATTTATATTTAATTCTACTTGTGAGTTTAATTAAAGTGTGAACTGAGTATTATTTTAATTTACACTTTAAGCTGATTATAGACTTAGAAACCTCACATTAGTTCCCTATTTTAAAAGCTATTCCTCTTTGTTTACTTTTCTTACATGGCAAAGAGGATTTTTAGTGGAAATCTCCAAAGGTGCCTTTAGCTTCTCTCAGAAATTCCCAGGAGCTCCACCCCAGGTGAGGCTTTACTGGGTAGTACCCAACAACCTCTGCAGGTCTGGGTGTCCTGGAATGGATGAATGAATTTCACTTTCTCCTGGCACAGTCACCCTAATTTACAATCACCCACACTCTTGCAGCTGTAAATGGGAATGAATAAATGATTTCCTTTCTCTCTCCCTCCCTGTTATTCCATGGGTTTTAAAAATATTTTCATACCTCTGCTATTTTTATACCATCTGCTTTACCCATCCCTAACAGAAGTGCCAGGTTGCCACCTCAGGTGAGCTAAAGGTGCAGAGGTGAGTGCTCAGCTGGTGGAAACTGTCACTGCTCCTTGTTTCCTTGGTGACAACAGAGATGCAGTGTCCCTTTCCTCATTTGCCTCAGTTTAGATCATACACTGGATTATTTCGCATTCCTACTGTTAAGGTAAAATAATGATAGGGAAGCCACCTTGAGATTCAATGTGAGATGTCTTCACTTTGAAATAAAGAAATTAATGCCAACAATTAATGCAAATTAATGCAAACAATGCACATGACTAATGCCATGTCCTGCTGTCTTTATGTCCCTTGCTGTCATTTCACTGGTATGGTTTACAACATGACATAAAAATAGTTTTAATAGTAGAACTGGTGGCAGGCAGGAGAGTAGATGGTAATGGGAGAAATACAGGAATGAGCAACCAGTTTCAGGATCTGAGACTGGATTGCTGTGAAAAGGATAAAAAGCAAAAAAACCAAAATTTAGAATAATCAGTAGCCTTAGTCAGATAATAAATATGAGCTTTGAAAGGATTAAAATTTAAATTCTGACTACGTCTATAATGTATAATATCAGGTAGTTATTGACCACAGGCATGGGGACCAAACATTGTAATTGTCCAGGTGTAATGTTTCTAGCATTGCCCTGGATGATCTCCTGACACAGTCTGGGGCTTGGCACAGTCCAGAGACCATTCCCAATAGGTGTTTTGGGTGCAGCCACTCAGTTTTGGAGGTCCAGTTTAATGCTATGGACATAGACCATCGTACACCACCTGAGTCAGTATGAAAGAGACCTGGCACTGTTTAATATATTCATACAGAACTGGTTGTTCCCCACATTTATTAATACAGAAATTGTGGCTCCACATCACCTGCACAGGCAGAGTATAAGAGGAAGCCTCTTTCCTTAACTAAAGCAAATCTGCTGGGATTTGTGAAGGTTGGCTCATGCTCTGCTCTACTGGTTTCAGAGTGTATTTGGCTCACCATCAAGCCAGATCCATGAAATTCTAAAGGCCTTTGGAAAAAAAACATTGCTTAAAATAAGATTATTTCACTGATCCAGGGTTAGATATCCACCCTTCCAACAGCTGATATGACAAGGAGAAAGGGGTGCAATGAGTCTCTATCAATGGGATCTGGGAGCAAAAATGTCTTGAACTGTCTCTGGTGGGGTGGGATTTGCCCCTTGGAGCCGTGAGTGGAGGCATGTGGAGCACACATGCGGGCCACTTCCTAAACCTCATGTCATCAACAAGGTAGGGTCATAAAACAAAACCTTTATCACCTGGCAGAATCCTTTGAATCATTTAGCTTTCCATGTTGGCACTCCCTTTTCCCACTACATCACTACAGCCTTCCTCTGACCTAATGAGCACATCAAAATGTGGGAAGCATCTCCTGTGGGCCTCTGGGCACCACAGCAAACTGAGCAATTATGGAACTGGAGATTTGTGCCACCAGAGCCATAAATAGTTCACACAGTTGAGATTTTGAAGAAAAACTGTGCATCCTGCCCAGCACACGTGGATCAGCAATTCCACCTTTGCCTGCTTATAAGGGGAACATAGTGAAGAAACGGCCAATGTAAATCTCTGGTCATAAATAGTGACATCCATTTTTGCCTTTATCTAATGATTTTGTGGAATCAATAATAAAACCAGATACCACTGTGTCCTGGTATGCTGGAAACCAATGCCAGCACTCTAAAGCTGGCCACGTGTGCTGCCCTGTAGAAATGCTTTCTCCTCTGAACGGATTTGAGTCACAGAGCTATGTGGGATCAGCCCAGCTGGGTATCCCTGTGGGGAAGCACAGCCCGTGGAGAGCCACACCCCACGTGAAAGGCTCTTCTGTGAACTTTGGAAATCTGCAGTTAAATGGAATGTCACACGTTGATCCAAGTAGGCTTCTGCTGCTGCTTTGTGAGGTAGGACACAGAGAGTCCATCTTTAAGGGTGACAGTGACATTGGCCCACTGTCTTTTGGGCACGATGGGTGCAATCTGTGTCAGCCACTTCCATGGCCTGATTCAATTCCTGGCTGCTGTGGGCAGTCCTGATTTGAACTATTGCAAGCACAATTAGATGGAATCAGAAAACACTGCAGGTGTTAACTTTGCAGAGCAGGCTTGTACAAAAAACACATTGGAGGATTTTATGTATTGATTAAGTGGAGTAATATTAATATATCTTTTGCCTCCAGTCAGTTTCCCTGCCTTCAGAACATCCCCAGTTGGGAGCCAAGATATTTTCCCTTATTCCAGCTGAATAATAATGCCATAAACTTTGGTGTTATTGTTTGACCTGTGCCTCTTCTTTCTCCCGTATTTTATTTTATACTATTTATTTTGTTTTATCTAGTTCTCCAGAGATAACAATTTCACTGGTTTCTTTCCATCCTCCCTCTCACGTGTCCTCCCATCCCACCACTGACGCAGCGACTGATGGTAGGCAGCTCTGTCTCCCTTGACCTCGTCAACATCAGAAAGCATTTTCAAATCTCAGTCATCTCTGACAGCCTTTGAGCAGAGAAATGAGACAGTCTCCCTGACACAAAGGCTTCTGGCCTGGGGTAAAAAAACTCCTTTTGAAACAACAACAACAACAAAAAAAAATTCCCTCAGAACACTCCACACACCACACAGCTTTTCATTCATCTTGCTCTGCAGCCCCTCTACACTGTATTAGTTTTCAGGGATTACAGTTTTTCTGTTTATTGTTGGCCAACCACCACACCTAAGATACTTTGCTGTTCTATTCTGCAGTTTTGCAGGAAAGAAAGGCTCCAGTTTTTACACAGAGCAATTGCAATGCCTGGCTCTGTGTTGGTGATTGGCCCTAGGGTTGGTTTCAAAGGTTGCTTCTTCACACAGAGACTGATATAAGCATATCCTGAAAAAGCATGGGAGGTTTTTCTGGAGTAGAACATGCAGATTTCTTTTAGATGGAGGAAATGAGGAACTGGAAGGGTTGTGAACTGGTCAAATCTCCTCTTTCCAGCCAACTATTTCTGTTTTGTGAGATCATGTGGAGAACAAGCCTCATGTAAACATATTAACCCTCCAGCACCTTAGGACAACACCTACAGTCAAGTTAATGTCCTACTTTTCCACTTTCCACTCAGTCTAATGGAAATCTGCTTGCCTGGATGCAAAATTCATCACTTAGCATTCCAAAATAAACCGTTATGAATTTCATTGTTATTGCTGCCTGGCTTCATAGAGATGGAAATTATGGGCACACCAGCAGGGAGGGGAAGGCAAGTGAATGTATTAAGTCCCTCAACACTGGCTGAGATGGGACAGCTCAGTTGTTGATTCCCACAGCCCCCATCCTCCTGCAGTAACGTGGACCTATTGTTCCATGCTTTTTATCAAAACAGACACGTTTGCTGGGGTTTTGCATCTTGCCACATTGAAGGGACAGATGTTTTTGCTCGTAATGTGAAAGAATTTCCTTCTATTCTTCTCGACAGTGCTCCATGAAGATTTGTGCTGCTTCTCAGACCTTCTGCCGAGCTGCCTCCACTCACAAATACACCCTGGCTTTGCATTTGAAGAGTTTAGGCAGTCATCAGCTCCCCAAAGCAGCCCAAACTGAAGGGGAGATCTGAATATTTCACAGAAAGAGAGCAGCCCCTTGATGTTCTTTCTGTTGCACCAATTGTTTGTGACAAGAGCACCGAGGGAGAATACCGTGATCCTGATTCCTTGTGTTTTCATCGTGTTGGGCTCAGATCTGATAAGACCAACAGCAGCATTTGACTCCATTCTTGATCCAGTCAGACTGCTGGGGAGCAAGCCCAGGGGGTTGAAGCACAGGTAAAGCACTTGTGGCATGGTGAGGCTCGCGGCAGAGCTGAGCTGCTGCGCCACATGTGAGGGGCTGCAAGGGCTGGCTCTAATCCCCAGCTGTGACTTGTGATTTCTTTCTCAGAAAAGGCCTATCAAATCTGGGTGAATAGCTACAGATAAATATCCAGAAAGACTCACCCTCCTCAAGAATGTGCACGTCTCTTTTGGAAAAAGGAGGAGTCCTTGCTGAGGGAAGAACTGGAAAGTCCTACTCAAAATGAACTGGGAAATTTGTGCCACAGATGGGACCAATCAGACTTCCCTTGTCAATGTTTCTGTTTTTCACCATGGAATAATAAATAATAATTATGACAAAGTCCCCCCTGGTGGTTTGGTTTTTTTTCCCCCTCCTTCTCCCTCCTCCCATTTATCATAAAGGAAGATTATCAATATTTATGGATCTTTTATGGTTAATGGCAAGTTTGGATTTTGATTCATAGAGCTGGATCAACCTTTATTTCTGGCACTGTTTTCATGGAACATTAAGTACCAAGATTTCTAGATAAGTGCTTGTAAAATAGAAATAAAATAAATAAACACTCGTTCAGCTACAATAGCATGATTTTCACATTTTCAAAACTGTATCTGATAAATAAATGAAAACTCAGTTTAATGTCAAACACTAGGAGATTTCTTTTCTTGTCTAAAGTAAAAAAAAATAATAAAAAGGAGGGAGGAGGAAAAATATTCTGAAAGTTTGAAAGGGACATTTTTTGTTACACCCGGCTTTTGTTAATCAGCAAAAGTATAATTTTTTATATAAAATGTGATTGATTTTACCAACCAATGCCTCAAGAAAAAGACAAGGTCTTCTAACAATGCCAAAGATTTAGTTTTAGAACAAACCTTTGGGCATACAAACTCATCTTAATATTTTCATTGACAACTTTCCTTTTCTGTCTGGAATTCTGATAGCAAAGAAAATTCCAGTGGCCAAACAACCAGAAGTTACTTGTCAGGTATTTACAACTCAACATTTTCATCATTCCTTGATGAGAAGATTGTTTGCTTACTTATTTTTCAGTTTTTCTCCTTTCACTACTTAAAAGAAAGCCAGTGAGTGCTTCAAGACAAATTTCAGCTGGTATTCAATGTCTTTATTTCCATGGTTTTTCCAAGGATAATTCTTTCAGATGAGAACTTGTATATTTCATTGTAGTTTCAAAGAAAAATGGTAGGCACACTGGTGCTTCAACTTGAATAAGTGAGTATCTTCATTGAACTAAGCTTAATTATATTCTTAGGGAGTCTATTAAAATGGTGTCCAATCTGGAATTCTTACAATCCTGACATCATCTGATTAAAAAAAAAAAGAAAAAAAAAAAAAAAGAGAAAAATTGTAGGTATCTGATACCACATCCCATTCCCGGAAATGTTCAAGGCCAGGTTGGATGGGGTTTGGAGCAACCTGGTTTAGTGGAAGGTGTCCATGGCAAGGGGTTGGAATGGGATGATCTTTAAGGTCCTTTCCCACCCAAACCACTCCAGGATGTTACGATGGCCTATCAAAAAAATGGCCTTGTGACAGGTGAATCAAATATTTTTTGACTGAAGATGTCTAAGGAAGGATTCCCCCTCTCTCCCCACAGTCCTCCTGCTTAGGTGGTTCTCAATCAACTGATGCAGTTATTATAATTTTGGGCTGGATTAGAGCTGTTGCTGTTATTTGGAGAGTTAACTCCCTCCCTCAGCAGGAGTCACCTATGTGCAAGGTTATCTAGCTAAGCCACAGAAGACAGCAAACAGCATTAAGCTAGAGCTGATTTCCTCTTTCCTTCATGTTTCTACTTACTGAAGAATTTTTACTCTGGGGGAAAAGAAAAAAGGCAAACACATGGTCCTCTTCTAGCAGTTCAGGCAAAGAAGCCAATGCAGAACAGCAACTAGGGGATGATTTATTGATCAAACTTCATTCTCTGAGCAGTATTTAGCATCCATGCTCTAATAAAAAGAAACAGACAGCTCTGCTGGCTCCTCAAATCCTGGTGCTTGCTGTTAATTCCTCTGAATACATTACCTGAATCAAGCACATAAGGCTGCTCTTGGCTTTGTCCCATTTCGAGCCCCAAGGTATGATTTCCATGGACCAGCACTGAAAAATACCTAAATATTTCTCCCTGCTGCCATCTCTCCAGCCACTCCCAGCAGTTGAATCACAGTGTCTTGACTGTATTAGGCTCCAGGGGGTAAGCTTGTTTAGTAATAGCCCTGACCTTTTCCTAGTGTTGTCATTCCAAATGACATTTATGGCATAAACAAGCAGTGACAGAAAACTGACAAGCCAAGTTGCCATCTGAGAGAAGAATCA